>OX451392.1:6278015-6878015 GCA_949629135.1 Eremobia ochroleuca
ATATCGGCTAATTATTTTGCATGCTATGATCACAGAGGTCAGGAACACTCACACTGTTCCATGCAGAAATGCACAAAAAACCAGTAGTTATAGACTTTTTAAATAACATTTTACCCAACTGCGGCGAAGCAAAAAGGAGGGTTATGATTTTGACTAGTAGTAGTATGTATGTATGAATTTTCATCTGTTTCCTCATAACTTCTAAACTACTTGTTACTTACCAAGTATGTATGAGACACTGCCACTAGGAAGGATTCTATTCGACTCTTCGGTTTCGTGTAGAACCCGAGGTAGGCAATTTCTTTAGCGTCTTTTATCTTGTTTTGTCTGTAAATAGAAGATTTACAATTATTATACATATACATATTGTTGCTTAGTCAGCTTTAGGTAAATAGCGAATTTTCATATTTTTGTGTCAGTAGTACTAAAAGTGAACGAGTGTAACAACATAATTCAACTTCTTGTTTAAAATATCGGGTCTTTCACGATCACTTTTTTTTTCTATTAGTTGATGTCGTTCTGACACTTTGTGGGAAACGCTAGCGATAAAAATATCTTGGAATTTCGATGTTCTTTAAAATCATTGTTTATATAGCTATCATTCACTACCTAAAGCAACGTCTTTTTTTTACATTACAGAGTTCCAACATACATATGCAGTAACGCAGTAAGCGCACGCGAAGCGTGCGGCGCGTGGCCGGGAGGCGTGCGCGCGTGCGCCACGGACAAGCAGCGTGCTGCGCATGCGCCGCGCCCGTCCGCGCCGCACCACCAGCCTGCTATAGCGGCGCCGGCCCAGCAGTCTGGGTACTGGATATAACGTGAGAAGATTACATCAATAAAAAAAAACCGTCAATTAAATGTGTAGAACGCGTAATTCAGACCAAAGTGGTGGTGGGCGCGGTTTTATGTGAATCAGTACATTAGATTGTCATCAGCGACAATATTGTTGCAATGCCTTGTAATAAGGACCGAAGACCGGAAGTACAGCTTGACCGGCGGCAGAAGTAACGACTGAGCAGTAACAAATTAGAACAATTAACGCTTTTCACGAACTCGCGCGTGTGCGTTTTCGTATCTTTCCTGGCTTTCAAAAAACGATTCGTATGTCGTGCTGTGCTCCGGGTCCAGGTAGCGCACATAACTATGCCGTATAAAATGTATACTATAACACTGACTGCTACTAAATTTGGAAATGCTATTATTTACAAATAAATAATTAAAATTACTCTTGGTTAATAATAATATACAATTTTAAGTCTAATTGTAAGCTATTATAACTATAACTACACTATTTTATTAAGTAAGCCTGTGATTGTGATGATAGTTGTATGTGTTTTAAAATAAATGTTAGTTTATTTAATGATCTCCATGTCGTGTAAAGTAAAAATGATAAAAACATCAAATGTTTTGTAAGTTTCTTACAATATTCATTGATTATTTTGTGTAATAAAACCCAACGACACAACGAGAATCTAATAACATGTGAAACAATTGCCAAAATGATGTGAACAGCGAAATAAACTCTACCACATAACTATGCATTTTTATTTTAACCCTTTACTGCATGATATATTAAATATGTGACAAACATTTTTTTTTAAGTTAATGTCTTTATTAAAGTTTCAGAATTAATTATAGTTTTTTTTTTTTTCCAAGTGGTATGTGATGATAGACAAAATAGTTGTGTTTTATTATTGCTAATGATATGACAAACAAACCCCATTAGGATTTATACGCTAGTTTTTTATTTTTTTAGAGTAAATAAACTGTAAACATGTCAAACCATATATGGTTTCCTATGCGGTAAAGGGTTAAAAAAAACTCTAAACTTACCAACTCCACATATCTAGCTATTTTAGCTCCCAGCGCAACATAATCGTAGAAGTTGAACACCTCTGCAAATTGATGCATCAGACTGAGCACAGGCTGCCAACCTTCGATGTCAACCTTATTAAATCGCTCTAAAAAGAAATCCTTCGACGGCTCGATGCTCAAACGACAGTCTGGAACCTTCTTATTATTTGTGGGATTCATTGAGATAATTTCGGCTGGTAATCTGGGAATAAAGAAGAAGTAAATAGAATAAATGTAATGAAGTTTACTGCTTTACAGGGGTCTTGTTATGTCTTTATTTAAAAGTGTCTATGGTGTTTCTGGTGTTTCTGGCCAGTTCTTCTCTAGAAATCTACGTTTTGGAACGGGCTACTTTCTGAATAACTGACCAATTCCTTGGAAATTTCCATCAACCAATCCATATTTTCGTTTCCACAGAGCACGGGGTTTCCCCAATTGTTAGAGATATTCAAATCATTTTGTTCTTCAGTAGATTTGTTCTGATTACATAAAGATGTAAATTTCCACCAGGCCGTACCAAAAATAAAAATAAAAAAGCATTTTTATGATTAAATATTTTTTCCTTACTATAGAGCTAATGTTACGTCCAAATAAATTTAATTTGTTTAAAAAGTAAAAGTTTGAGGTTGAGCTCATCCGCCAGAGCTCGAACTCAAATTGCAGCAATCTGAATTAACACAAAAATTAGCTAACCAATTTTCAAACGCAACAAACAGATTAATATTTTTATGTGCATACAAAAGATTATCATAAATGTACTGAGAAGGCACAGTCATTATATTAATCCCTTTAAATTTGTCTCTGAGGGAGTGTCTGGGACTTAATTTATAAATGGAACGAATTGCCCTTTTTTGTAAAATAAAAATTGTCTGAATATCGGCGGCATTTCCCCACAACAGAATACCGTACGACATCACACTATGAAAATAACTAAAGTAAACTAAACGGGCTGTCTCTAAATCAGTTAAGTCACGAATTTTCCTAACGGCGTATGCTGCAGAGCTAAGCTTTTTTGACAATTTATCTATATGGGGGCCCCATTGAAGCTTGGCATCCAAAGTTATGCCTAATAATACGATTGAATTATCAACCCATTCAAAGTTTTGACACGTTGCTGATTTGCTTTGTAGAAACCGGGTACAAGACAAGTGGTGGTATATCTGTTTGTTTTTTTTAAACTGCCTTAGCAATTGGAACTTGATATCCAATTCTAGAATAGACCTAATTTATGCAGCGTGCCAGTGACGGCGACGCACAAACTATAACTATGTAATTCAGCACATGATTTTAGACTCCCCAGCGTAGCATCGTCGGTTAATAAAAAAAATAATAGCTGTTCCATACTTTTTGACAGCGTAGGTATTGCAATTTTCTATGAAAACCAGACAGTCGATTCTGTAAAAAATTTCACCGTGAAAACTTGCGTGGAGTGAGCTGTCAGTGTCATCCCACTGATGTTAGGGAGTACATAATTATGCAAGCATATATTTACAATCATAATCGAGATTTCAATAATATCTTTTACGCTAATTCTATCGATCATTTTAAAGCTAGTAGTTTAGTTGTAAAAACATTACTATTTTGTGGCGGTTTAAAATAAAATAACAAAACAAAAACTTAAGTAGTCAGAATATC
Source organism: Eremobia ochroleuca (assembly GCA_949629135.1). Taxonomy (NCBI): domain Eukaryota; kingdom Metazoa; phylum Arthropoda; class Insecta; order Lepidoptera; family Noctuidae; genus Eremobia; species Eremobia ochroleuca. The sequence goes on from OX451392.1 coordinate 6,281,508, forward strand.
AATGCTGTTTTTTTTGTCCTTATTTATGGGATAGTCTAGGGAAAGAAAAAAATAACAAACATCGATATTCTGACTAAGTTTCTGTTTTAGTAATGTTTTGACAACTAAAATACTAGCTTTGAAATTATATAAAATGATCAATAGTAGTAGCATAAAAAATATTATTGAAATCTCGATTATGAATGTAAATTTATGCTTGGTCAATCCCTAGTATCAGGTGGGATGACACTGACAGCTCACTCCACGCTCACTTCACCAACGTTTTCACGGTGAGATGGTTACAGAATCGCACTGCAGTTTTTTTTTAATTTTTTATAACAGACGAAAAGTTTCAACGCAGGTTCACAATCATGAGCTGAATCCATTGTATCTGGTTGCGCGACGATGTCCCTGTCACCCTGTGTATGCCTTTCCAGCCGAGTTAAAGTGATCGTGAGTTTCGACTTTACAAAATTCTGAGCAAAAATGTAAACAACTTTAGCGGACGCAACCTGCGTCAATCTATCGTGACTCTATCTAAGAATGAGACAAAAATAGTTTTGCACTCTGCGCGCACGTTTCGTCCTGCCAGTTCGTTGAATGGATGAGTGATGCCTGCGTTTTTTAATCCCGGTGCCTTCGCACATATACTCCCGATCATGCGACTAGCAAATTATTCCTGAACCTCGCGTATGTGAGGGTCTGACTGCTGAAAACCAGCTTGCATGAGATTTTTTTCGGTATTTTTCCAGGACCTCTGAACACTTTCCAAACGATTACTAAGTTTTAACTGATCTATGCGAGTTTTTTACTCCCGGTTGCAAAGGGATAAATGAAAATTTACTTACTTTAAATCTGCATCAGAAAGCAACTCTCTGAAACTGATGATGTGCAGCCAGTATCCTAGTTCTAAATGCTGATAGGTGCAATCCTCTTCTGTTAATTCCAAGTCTTCTGGCTGAATACCTTAAAAACAGACGAATATATTAAAAACATTATGTAAATGAATATTAGTTCGCGATACAGTCGTATTACTTCCCCAGAAGGGAAAAAAGAGACCACGAAAATTGATGACAACAATGGTACCGATTCTGTTAATCACAAACTAAACTAAATTTAAGTTCAGTGCATCTTTTTCTTTCTATTTCATTAAGAAAAGGACAGAAGATAAATATTAGTTTAGTCCTGTCAAATTAGTCGGACGTAAATTGACGTATTTTTAGTAGCTAATTTTTTAATCACGTCTAAACTTGTCTATGTCCTTTTCTTAATGAAATAAAAAAAAAAAGTTGCACTGAACTTAAATTAATAATAATATTCCACAACGTTCACACAACGCCATCTAGTCCCAAACTAAGCAGAGCTTGTGCTATGAGTCCTAGACAACTGATAAACATACATAATAGATCTTTACCTATGAAATTGCCGTTTTGTATGAAAAAATTTAAACGATTTTTTTTCATGTATGTTTTATTTGTATTAACCTTCAAGCAGTCGCGTGGCGTCGAATCGACCGCGATTCGATCGATTCTCGATAAATTTATGATGCCAAATTGCTTACAAATCCAAAGATAATTAGAATATTATTTTGATTTTATAATTTTGTTAATGTCCTATCATAATGATAATGTGATAAATACAAAAAATATTAAATAATTAGTGTTTTATATCCCTGAAATATCCTGTAGGTCTTTTAGGTTACGCGCGACCGCTGGCGTTACAAATGACAGCGCGCCCGCTTGAAGGTTAATAAAAGGACAGAACATAAATATTAGTTTAGTCCTGTCAAATTAGTCGGACGTAAAATGACGTATTTTTAGTAGCCAATTTTTTAATCACGTCTAAACTTGTCTATGTCCTTTTCTTAATGAAATAGAAAAAATAGTTGCACTGAACTTAAATTAATAATAATATTCCACAACTTTCACACAACGCCATCAAGTCCCAAACCAAGCAGAGCTTGTGCTATGAGTCCTAGACAACTGATAAACATACATAATAGATCTTTACCTATGAAATTGCCGTTTTGTATGAACAAATTTAAACGAATTTTTTTCATGTATTTTTTATTTGTATTAATCGGAGTATTCACCCATGCAATCAATGCATCTTTGCCAACGCAGTGGCAGTTTATTGATGCCCTTCTTAAAGAAATCAGCTGGACGGGAGGCAACAAATTCTTCAAAGGCATTTTGTACTGCCTCTCGGGTATTGATTTTTTTTCCCGCCAAGAAGTTATCCAAATTCTGGAAAAAGTAGTAGTCTGTAGGCGCAAGGTCTGGTGAGTAGGGCGGATGACGGAGAGCTTCCAACCCCAGTTCTTGCAACTTGGAGACCGTCTGCTGAGCAGTATGAGGTCGCGCGTTGTCGTGCAGGAGCAGCGGAGACGAGCGATTGACCAATGCTGGTTGGAGATGTGCCAGCTTCTCCATCATTGTTTTCAGTTCTTCACAGTACACGTCTGCAGTAATGCTCACCCCGTTTGGGAAGAAGCTGTGATGAATCACACCGGCGCTAGACCACCAAACAGTGACCATCACTTTTCTAGGGGTAAGTTTTCGTTTAGGGCATTGTTTAGGTGCTGAACCGGGATCCAACCAACTTGCTGAGCGCTTACGGTTATCAAACAGAATCCATTTTTCATCGCAGGTAACAATGCGGTTCAAAATTCCTTCATTTGTGTGTCTGTTGAGCAGTGCAAGGCACGTCTCGACGCGTACTTCGCGCTGGCGATCATTGAGTTCGTGGGGCACCCATTTGTCAAGCTTCTTTACCTTGCCAATTTGACGCAAATGGACCAATATTGTTTTGACGCTAACGTCGAAAGCTGCTGCTAATTCAGCCGTAGATTGTGTATCATCAGCTTCCAGAATCGCCTTTAATTCGTCACTGTCGAACAAAGTCTTCGGACGACCGCGAGGTTCATTTTTCAGGTCGAAATTTCCAGAACGGAAGCGAGCAAACCAATAACAGGTGGTGCGTTGGTTTGTAGTGTTAGCTCCGTAAACGTCGTTGATGTTGCGTGCCGCTTGTGCCGCGTTGCTGCCACGACGGTACTCGTATTCCATAATTACTCGAATTTTTAACGTATCCAAGATGACGAAAAAGATTGAAATGCGATGAAAATGTAACACTAATCAGTAAACAAATGACTAATTTTGGAAACAAAATTCCATGTTTTTAAAATAAAATTAATTTGAAATTAGAATTCTTAGCCAAACAAAAATTATTTTGATTTGAAATAGCCAGTACTGCAGAACGGCAATTTCATAGGTAAAGACCTAATATATATTTCTAAATACTTACATATTATAGATAAATTACACCCAGACAAAGAACAAATTGATCGTGCTCATCACACAAACATTTGTCCTGGGTGGGAATCGAACGCACGACCCTGCGTATAGTAGTCAGGGCCACTGACCACTAGACCAACAGGCCTTTAGTTTAGTTTGTGAACAAGGTAATCGGCGCCATTATCTAATAATGTTAACACATCTGTAACTGGTGCTAATGGCTGCCGTACATTATTTAATTTAAATAATAGGACCTTCAATAAACTGAGACGACACTAAAGGGAACATTGTTCACACATTCCTTGGCAATTTGTTAACACACTATGAATCTCTGCCTGAATCATTTTATAGAATATTGCTAATCCTTTGCTGCATATGTTCGAAAAATTTGTCTGCTCAGCAACGTAAATAAAGCAATGAATGTTGTTGAACTGTCAAAATGAAAGCCATTGCTACTTATAGTGTGTTACGCAATTACCCCGCTGGTCTCCGCCAAACATACACCAAAGAGTCAAGTATATTTTAGATTTTGAGCTACGTGTGATTTTACCTTCACTCGTCGGTGTGATTCGAAGTTTGGTATTTCGCACGCTGTCTCAGTTGAATCAGTGTTCAAGGGTCATTATTTTGACCCTTGAACACTGACTTAGATTTCTCATAAATAAAGAAATAAAAAACAAAAATTACTGTCACATCCCCTATCTCCGCAGCCTTTCAACTCTTTGCCAACGGTCTTCATCATAGCCTCAAAGTTTTTCAAATGTGCTGCCTTATCAGTCCGATCCTTTGGCATTTCCTTTGTAAATCGATCGAAAATTCCTTCATTCATGTCTTCCACCGCCGCGCCCTGGATATTATCGTCTTTTAGTTCAAGCATTCTGACTAAAGTGCTGCTTTCTGCGACAATTAGGAAGGAATATGTTAGGTACGGTAAAGGCGAGTGTTAGTTGAAAGGCGAATGGTGGTAGCGATCTCACGAGTCGAGGTGTCAGAAATTAGTTGATCAAGTAAAACTGAAAAAGCCACGCAAACTAAAGGTGGTTGCTTTTTAATAAAGGCGTGATTCGATTCATAATCAATTTAGAAACTCATATTCCCAGAGTTTTGAGTCGGTTTGAATAGTGATAATTGATCCGTGAGATTTCAATACTTGTGAGAACGCCATATCAATTATTGCTATACAGGGTGGGATACCTACATCGACGCGCAAACTGTAACCATGAATCCAGCACATGATTCTAGATTCTAGCGAAGAAATAATAATAATATTCGACAACTTTCACACAACGCCATCTAGTCCCAAACTAAGCAGAGCTTGTGCTATGAGTACTAGACAACTGATAAACATACATATATATTTCTAAATACATACATATTATAGATAAATTACACCCAGACAAAGAACAAATGATCAAATAATAATAATCAACAAATAATACGTCGGTTATCAAAAAAAATCAGCCGTTTCATAGAAAAGAGCAATACCGACGAGGTGAAAATGTATGGAACAGCTAAGGTTTTTTTTTTTTAATAACCGACGAAAAATGTAACGTTCCAGAATCATGTACTGAGTCCATGGTAACAAGTTGTGCGTCGATGTTATGTCACGCTGTATAGTTAGAAAAATGAGGTAAGAGGAACACAGACTCGTTTTAGTATTTGTTAGTGGAAACTTTTATTGCATACAACAGTCATTTAACTCATTCGCTGCGATGATAAAAATTACGCTTATTAGCCAAGTCCGGTATGGCTTTCATCGCGAACACCGATGGGCGTCCTCCACACCTGAATATTAAGGCTGCCTGTCCATTGAAGCACAGCGAGGCTGCGGAGCGGAGAAACGGAGAAATATTAACCAATAGAAAAATTATATTGAGATTTTATGCAATTCTATTGGTTAATATTTCTTCGTTTTTCCGCTCCGCAGCCTCGCTCCGCGTCAGTGGACGGGCAGCCTAAATCAAAAAACGCCGAGAGGCGTCCGCCGCAGCGAATGGGTTAACCTTGAAAAAGTCGATAGATGTAATAAGATCCCATAGCTAAGTATTTACTTTAATCTATATACAACATTATTTTTAGTATACTGCAAACCTGAATATAGTTTGTTCAGAATAAATAACTGAATCGATTCCAATATTTTTTACACCTTGTTATATTTTATCCCAAAAGTATTTAAAAATGGTAACAAGTTGGACACCGAGCGACGCTAAGTACATATCCGCAATCATATGCGCACAACACAGGTCACAGCCGGTCGGCCCAACCGGTAACCAACTTTTAGTACGGACAATCAGGTAACATAACATAGCTTATGACTTCGTGATTTATCATGATACAGTTTTGAAATTTGGTACATATATTCTTTACATAAAAATACTAGACACGTTTTTCAGGTTTATCATATACTAAAAATAATGTTATATATATATATATATATATATATATAAATAAATAAATCAAGGTCGGGTTAGTATGAGGTTACCATTTATAACTCAAGAACGGCCATACCGATTTTTATGATCTTTGATTTGTTGGATTTGTCTTCGCCCCGAATAGCAGAATAACTATTAGAACATGGGAAAATTGACAAAAAATAAAAATTATGAAGATAATTCATTTTCTCATACATTCATTCTGATTCTGAGGCGGTGCAAAGTAAATATTTGTCAATAACTTACTTACCACGTTCGTGACTGTCATAGCACTGAGCATTAGTGAGATGGCAGTTTGTGCCATCCTTCTCGCACACCATACTCATTCCTGGCTCTACTTGAGTGCATATATCTCCTTCACCGAATTCTGAAAAATGTGACTGTATTTGAAACACTTTTTTCTAAACTAATACAGAAAAGATTAGATCTCTACTAATAATATTATAAAGAGGAAAGATTTGTATTTTTGTATGTATGTATGTTTGTAACGAATAAACTCAAAAACAGCTGGACCGATTTTAAAAATTTTGTGACCATTACAATGCTACACTATTCCTGAGTAGCATATTTATTACTAGAAAAACTTAGTGGTCCCTACTAAATAATCAATAACGTAATCCAAGGTGAAAAAAAATTAGCCAGAAAATGTCTTTCATCGCATGAGCTGTGGAAACTATTGATGATAGAACAGCGCAGCGGGCAATATATAATATGTTTGTTATTTCTCCACGCAAAAACTAATGAACCGATTGCGATGAAACTTGATAGGTACATAGCTGTTACTTAAAGCTTTTACTTTTTATCCCGATATTCCCACGGAATCGAAACTTAAGCGGAAGAAACCGCGAGGTGCAGCTAATTTTTTGTTTGTTTGTTACGCTTTCACGCTAAAATGTCTGTAGGGATTTCGATGAAATTTGGCACATGGGTAGACCATGACCTCGATTAGGACATAGTGATTTTTATCCCGATTTTCTCACGGTATCGAGACGTATGAGGGTGAAACCGCGGGGCGGAGCTAGTTTAAAAAAAATAAAGAAAAGACTTATTCACAATAGACTTAAATTTTGGATATATAAATATCAAAAATGTTAGTGGATGGAAAACGAGCAGACAGCCGTCCTGTTGGCAAGTGGTTATTGAATACTAGAGAATTCACAGATGCATTACCATTCCAAAGACAATGCTGCTATATTATGCAATAAGCTTGATGTTCGCTACAATATACAACGTGTAACGTTAAATGCGCAAAACCTGAAAATAGTTTGATCAGAATAACGAGCAGAATTCATTGAACCACTTTTTATTATAGGTCACATTTTTTTTTAAATCTTCATTAAAAACGTTGCCGTGTCTATGTATTAATAGGTCAAGCAAGCCAATGTCAGCGCGGCGCAGCAGCCCGGTGACGATTCCTCCCTCGGTAAAGCGTCGTCGCAGACGGAAGAAACGATCAGAATGGCCAGTAAAACTAAAACAGCCCATAAAACCTTTACAATTTTTTTAATGACTTAAGTTGTCTATGAAATATGTCAATTGAATTAAAAATAAGTTGGGGTGTCTGAGGTTTTGCGCATTTAACGTTACACGTTGTATATAAACATACCTAAGTCCTGTAGCACATTAACTTGTCTGAACAGACAGTACCATCCATACAACAACGACCTCGCCAATCCGCCCATAAACCCTGGTTCCACACGGACCACTTGCTTGAGATGAAACATGTGAGTGTTGCGGTGCTTCTTTATCATGTTTAACTCCGCTAGGATGAAGTTTGTTGATGGCTGGACAAAAAAAAAAAGTATTTGTCTGACACATCTCAATTTTGATTCGACATTTATTTTTAGGGGAATTTAAGAATCGTGTGAGAGTCGACTCAGCAATGGATAAGCATTTTCATCTTCTTCACTAGTTTTTCGGAAACATGATTAATTCTCTGAGGTGTAAAAGCTGTAACACTCAAGTTAAAAAGTTGTAAGAAATAACTAAAATAACGATACTCAGATTTGACTAAACAGCACCAAATAAAAAAAGTTTCAGACCTAGGGTAAGTTCGATTTCCACAAATTAGAGAATATGCAGTGAAAGCTAAATACAACACTAGAAAAAGAATGTTAATATTTAAAAAAAACTATCATTTTTATCATTTACCCTCCTTCCTCGCTATAAGGAAAAGCAGTAGCAGTCAACTGAAAACAGTTACCCATATGAATGATCCCCATTTTTCTCCATACGAAACTACCTTTTGGATGGGGCGACTAGAATCAATTCTATTTCTTTTTTAATTTTGACGTTTTAAACGTCAATATTTATAAAAATAATATTTGTGCCTATTTGAAATAAATTATGTGAAAGATTTAAAACAAACCTCATAAAGACTCATTTTGAAAGCCTCTTCAGCCGCCACTAGGGCCTCATCAAAGTACCCCATCTCCAAGTATAAAGAAGCTAAAGAAACCAGCACGATGTCCTTGAACCGTCCTTCTACCGTGCGACTGGCTGTCAGGATACAATGTAAGGCGTTGACGTTGTTGCCGCGAACGCGCCAGTAGAGGGACGAAAGCGTGTAAAGCAGCCATTTTGGAGCAAGTTTCTAGAATGAAAAGGAAAAATATATAGATTCGCATGAGTTTTGGACGTCCCAAAACAAGAATAAATCTTTCTGAATGATCGGAACATACTTTAGCTTTTTTTACAAGTGCCGTTACACGAATGTTGCCTAATATATTATGTATATGGGCTACATATTGTGACCGCTTTTATCGCTCAATGAGTGTTTTCATTCTTTGAGCAGCACGATAAAAAGTCTGTCTAAAGTAGTCAAAGGTCTTGATTTGCCTGTCCTCAAAAGTTTAGCATATACATATATACCTTAATCACTACAATATTATGCCAGTTAATTCGCGTGTGAAGTCAGGCAAGGAAGCTCTTGCACTGCGATTCTGTAACCATCTCACCGTGAAAAGTTGGGTGAAGTGAGCGTGGAGTGAGCTGTCAGTGTCATCCCACCTGATACTAGGGATTAAGCAAAAATTTGCAATCATAATCGAGATTTTAATAATATTTTTTATGCTAATTCAATAATAATAATAATGCTAATTTAATTTTCATTTAATGTTTTGACAACTAAAATACTAGCTTTGAAATTATTTAAAATGATCAATAGAATTAGCATAGAAAATATTATTAAAATCTCGATTATGATTGTAAATGTTTGCTTAGTCAATCCCTAGCATCAGTGGGATGACACTGAAAGCTCACTCCACGCAAGTTTTCACGGTGAGATTTTTACAGAATTGACATGCTGTTCTGAAAGTCCTACATCAATGCCTGATGGTATTTCCCTCAACAACTGATCAACAAAAATTACGAACTTCCGTACAAGCTTTAAACCCTTATTTAACTCCTTTAGGGAATAAAGTTTCAAGAATTCTTCCTATTCGTTATATGGAACTCTAATAATGCAAAATCTCATTCTTCTAGACTAGAACCAACGAATTGAGCTGTACGTTGTGTCAGTGAGCGAATGAATGAATTTAAGATTTTTATTAGTGTAGTGATAACTCTTACCATCTGCATAGCGGTGTATATCCGCTGGCCGATCTCTGCGTCCTGCATATTACGGACAGACTCGAAGTCACCGTTAGCAACATACTCCAACAGTTTTTGTCGAAGGTGTTCCGTGACGACCACCTCACTAAATATCTGTGGTCTAGAAATAAATAACTCATATTCAGGATAAATTCAACCTAAAATCTGAGGGGAAATTCTCGTATTTTTAAGAACGTTCGCATTCTAATTTCAGTCTCAATCTGTCAAAAATACCTACATTTTCGACAAGATTTTGACATTGATTATGGCTGAGATGAGATTGCGACTTGAATTTGAGCGTTTTTTTAAGTACGAGAATTCGCCTTCAGATATCACGCAGTGTTGGAAGTTCATGAGGAAACAAAGACAGATGAGTACTTTTGAGCAACAAAATCATTATAAGTACACTAAGATGCTCTTTAATATTTTTAAATGCAGATTAGAGGAAGGCCATATTCTTAACCCTTAAATGCATGAAGGATTTCTTTCTCTCGGGAAAAATATGTGCTAGGAAAAATGGTATAAGTAGGGAATTAGTGGGAATATCAATAAAAAATAAAAAAACATCCGAGATAATTAGAAGAAAAAAAAATAGTACAAGTCGGTTTCAATACAATATGCATTAGTGATACAAATTATACATCTAATTTCTTACTAAATATTGACTGTGTTGTGGAATACTGTGAAGCAGTCTTTGGACTCTCTTGCGACAATAGACAATGAAAGTGACAAAAATCCATGATGTCATCTTTCATGTGTCAAACCTCACTTTTTCTGTACCAAAATAAGTAACGGTATGATTGATCATTCAGCCGGGCTTTACAATTAACGTTACGTTATGTAACTAACGTTGCTACTTTTTCGAAACACTATGCATTTAAGGGTTAAGTCTTAACAGTGGAGGTCTACAGACTATAGTGTATTCACGGAGACGAGTTAGTATAGCGCCTTCTCTGTCGCACATTATCATACAAATGACAAAGACAAAAAAACCTGTTTTAGGGTCAGTGGGCGTTAACAATACCTTAGAAATGTAAATGTGCGTTCACACTGCGCTTCTTAAAAGTTCGCTTAGTTTATTCCTGCGGCTTCGTCTGTCGTATAAATTGAGAGACATTTATTTGATAGATTTTTTTATGGGTACCTACTTTTTTATATATCTGATGGATATGAAGGAAAGAAATAAAATCGAGAGTTAATGATTAAATTTTCTTTATTATATTATAATATCTACCTATACAAGTTTATAACATATCATCATCATCATCATCATCACTCTCCGTACTATCACTACTGTCGTCGTTTCCTACATTTATTATGAATCTTCCAGTCATTGCTTCCACATTTCTGTCCATGGCATCCATTTTGGGCTCAACTATTTCTATGACATGCTATATACATTTTTTCCATTTCTCTGCGTCAATATTTTGAATTGATTCGTTTAATACAATTTTTAATTCTGCCATTTTGTGTGTTTTCATGTGTGAAGCTACATTTCCTTTAACTTGAGCCCACACTAGCTCAATTGGATTTAATTCGCAATGATACGGCGGCAGTCTCAATACAGTTTTGTTTTGTGATTTTGCCATTTCGTCTATAATGCAAGCGTCGTATCGCTGTCTATGTTTTTTAACGATGTTTAATAATTCACGTTTCAACATTTCAGCGTTACAGCTAATATTTTTTTCGCGTAACCAATTAAATATATCCTGTTTTTTACATTTGGCCGTTGGGATTCGTTCTATTTTCCTAGAGTGATAGGAAGCGTTATCAATGACTATCACAGAATTATCATCTAGCTTATTTAAAACTTCTCTAAACCAATTTTCAAATTCTTCGGCATTCATCTCCTTGTGATAATCGCCTTGTTTCTTCGACTCAAACATATTTAGACCACCTTCGACGAATCCATCCTCACTCCCGATGTGAGTAATAATTAGTCTTTTGCCTTTTCCTGTTACGAGAATATAAAACATGTCATAAAACACGTGTTTCAACAATGAAAATATAACAATAATTTAATGATGATAATAACAATGGATGTAGCGCACCTGGGCCAGTTTACTATACAAAAATTGGGAAAAAGTATTTTATTATGATAATGCTCATTTATGACAAAAGAACAATAAACGGGTCATTAGCACACCTGCGCCGCTTAAAAATTTCCATTGACCATTAAATTAAAAAAATACACACCTGAAGGTGTTTTCAAGCCAGTCGTTAGTCCATTAATAAAAGCGTCTCGCCTGCTTTTCACTGTGGTATCGACCCAAGCTTTTGAGGTACCTAGTGTGACCTTCATTCACCCAAGTTTCATCTAAATAGTAGATTTTTTGATGATTATTTCGTGCAATTTTGATAGCTCGCAGATAATTTCTTCTCCAAAAGAATATATCATCGCGATCCAGCAATAAGCTATTTCTGCTTCTCTTACAGAATTTAAAACCAATTTTTTTCAATATTTTATGTAGCGTCGTTCTCTTTATAATGCCCAAAGTGCCATCATCACTGATTTTCTTTAAAATCTTATCTAGAGTAGGTATTTCATTCTGCGCGAAGAAATTGTGGACTATATTTCTGATGGCACATTTTGTAAAGTTATCAATCGTATCAACAATTGACAAACGTTGCTTCAATTTCTTCGGAGATTTTAGCTCACCACTATCATTCTTATCTTTTACAATTCTATGAACAGAAGCCCAGTGAACACCTAAAGAAGATGCAACAGCTTTCAGAATGTCACCCTTGGAGGCCGAAGAGTCTGCATTTCTCATTGCGTGGTACATATTTAAAATCATAGTCTTTTCGGTATACAAAAAAGCCCGCCGTTTTCTTTTCTCAGCAGGATGTTCGATATCCGCCATTATCGCACTATTTCAGTTCACAATGAAAAGTCCTTTTCACAAGCCGCCAAGTCGTCAAGAAAGCAATCAATCATAAAATCCAATACACCAGCCGGTTCACAAGTTGAGCATACAGTCACAAGTAAGAGCACGTCTGAACAGTACAGGAAGTATGAGTAGACTAAAAAGTACTCGTACTGTGTACACCGCCTTAGCGTTTATCACTGACCAATCGCAGTTGAAAAATTGTGTGAGTGAGAAAGCGCTCTACTAACTCGTCTCCGTGAATAAACTATAGTACTAACTTACTTTTGCGATTTCTTCTGAGTAAAAGTAGCCGCCTCCTTGTCATTGGGGCAGGTAGGTGGGTGCCACGGCAACTCGTGTTCCACGTTAGCTGGCACCCCTATTTTATCAGTTAACAAAGTTCTTAGTCTGTAAAACAAAACATACATGTTGGAGTATATTGCCGTTAGTCAGCGCATACATTCTTGGAGCATAGATAATATTTTTTCTGAACAGCTGAATTCTAATTTATATCGTATTTTTTCTGTGTATGTGCTGATGTTAATTTAATGTGCTATACAACGTGTAACGTTAAATGCGCAAAGCCTCAGGCACCCCAACTGATTTTTAATTCAATTGACCAATTTCAGAGAGAAAATAAGTCATTAAAAAATTGTAAAGGTTTTATGTGCTGTTTTAGTTTTACTGGCCATTCTGATCGTTTCTTGCGTCTGCGACGACGCTTTATCGAGAGAGGAGTCGTCACCGGGCCGCTGCGCCGTGCTCACATTGGCTTGCTTGACCTATTAATAAAAAGACACGGCACCGTTTTTAATGAAGATTTTTTGAATAATGTGACCTATATTAAAAAGTGGTTCAATTCATTCTGCTCGTTATTCTGATCAAACTATTTTCAGGTTTTGCTCATTTAACGTTACACGTTGTATAATATGTTGGTTACTTCTTCACGCAAAAACTAATGAACCGATTGCGAAGAAACTTGATAGGTACAGACGCCAGCACATCAAACTACAATCTGTCAGATTTCTTTAATAGATTTTCAACTTTATCCCTAAAGCATAAGGTTCAAAGTTGATTGGGAAAATCTGACAGTTTCGGGTAGCTTGATGTGCTGGCGTCTGTACATAGCTGTTACTTAAAGCTCTTACTTTTTATAACGATATTCCCACGGAATCGAAACTTACGCGGGTGAAACCGCGAGGTGTAGCTAGTAAATAATAAATACCTTATTCCTTTATTCTCAAAGGGTAAAAATATTTGATAAACAGCTTCCAAATTGTCTGGAAATGATTCTGATTTATCTTTGCAATGTTTACTTGTTGGCCATTCCGGATCCTTGTCAAATTCTTCTCTATTACGGCTTATTTTTAAAGAAGGTGGATATCTGAAAACAACACATGTTTCTTGTATTAATATGATGAACAGTGATAGGAATAGGTAGTGCCTATTTGCCTAAACTTCGAAGAACAGAGACAAGAAACGGAGACTTCCTTAGGACTAAATTTTTTCCGGGACATCTGTCCCGAAATTCGGGGCAACACTTTTAAATACATTAAAAAATATTTTATTTGGAATAAGTAATTCGTCTATATTTACCTAAAGTTTGCGACTAGACATAACATTTATAATTTATAACTCCATAATTATTATTATGGAGTTATAAATTATAAATGTTATAATTATGGAGTAACCACTATTTAGCTGGCAGGGGGGTGAACACTTGACTCTTAACAAAAATTTGCAAAAGCTTAATATTTCACAAACGGATCGCTGAATCGAAAAATGGTTTTCACAAATCCGCAATATTTTTGAAAGACCTATCCAACGATACCCCACACTATGGGGTGGAAGAGAAAAAAAATCATCCCCACTTTACGTGTAGCGGTAGCTAACATTTTTTTTTTATTTTATTTCACCACTTTGCCGGCGTGATTAATATGCACCTACATCCATGCCAGATTATAGCTTTCTAGTACTAAGAGTCTCTGAGCTAAGCTGCGGACGGACGGACGGACGGACGGACATGGCGAAACTATAAGGGTTCCTTGTTGACTACGGAACGCTAAAAATCACTTACATAATGAGCCCTGAATCATATCCATCTATACTCTCTTCGTTATCAATAGGAGCCTTCTTTTCTTCTTTAGGTGGTATTGGCGTCTCTGTCGTTTTTGCTTGCGTTGACACTTTAGGAGCCTCAGGTTCTATAACTGTTTTCTCTCCTTTAGATTTCTCTATATCTTCTTCAATGAAAGCATTTGCTGAAAATTCTAATTGACAAAACAATTAGTAACCGTACTTTATTTCATGTTATATTTGTTTAATAAAGAGTGCCTTCCTTCGCTTGTGGCGTTGGTCCTGATTAGGCGATGCGCAAACGCAACGCTATCGCCACGTTACCGCAACGTAAATTCGATTCAATAACGTCAACCCGACGCATCTACGCAGTATCAACGTGACGTCAACACCTACGTTGAATACACGATCATTGAAGACCCTATCTGTGGTAAATACGAACATACCTTTAGTTAAATCTGGGCTCAAATCCGGGATTGGTGGTGGCGACCCAATTTCCTTCTGTACTGGCCCATTATCAGTAAATTTTAAGCTAGCCCCCTTCGGAACAGTTGTAAAACCAATATCTGTTGCAAGGTTGGCATGCCCGCCTATATGTTTTATTAGCTTTTGTAAGTTATATGCAGAATCTAAAGAATATAGGACTCCTTTTTCTTTTAACCAATTTTCGTTGTATGTATTTCCATCTAATAAGTATTGTACTAGTGCATATTTCTCTCCTTCCTTTTTTAATTCTTTTATATTCAAGCCTGTTAATTCTGTCATCTTTTCTGTGTTTTTTACTAAATCCCTGTAATCTGTAAACAAGTAATGTTATTTATTAGTAGAATATCATCATCATCGCCTAGCTTTTTCCCAATTATGTTGGAGTCAGCTTCCAGTTTAACAAACCCAATTACTGGGTAATATGATACTTCTTGGTAAGACTGGTAGTCAGATTTCGGGTTTCCGACAACCCGAAACGACTGTCAAAGTTCCACGAATGACGTGCTTTCCGCGTCTCGGGTGTTGGTATATAAAGAAGAAGAATAATGTACTCAAAATAAGAAGAAACTGTTGTAAATAGTACATGTCTTACCAAATTCATCAGCATGTTTCATAGTCCTTAAGAAGGCAGCCTGTGATTTAATCCAATGGGCCTCTTTCCGACTGTATTGGGTCAGTTCTTCACGAAGTCTGTTTAAAGTCCTGTAACATAATGAATGTTACAAGTTAGTAATCGGTGTGAAACCATAGAATCAGTGGGACGCCCCTCAGCTATATGGACCGACGGCGACATCTATAAAAAGGTGGGGAGTCGGGTGGTGTGGTGTGACGCAGCTTGGGAGAGCCCTATGTACAGCAGTGGAATAGTCCATCAAATGCAATTCAACTCAAGAAAGTTAGCACTGCTTTGATAGCAGTCAGTACACAGTGAAAATTGTATTGTAGGAAAACTTCTATACAACGTGTAACGTTAAATGCGCAAAACCTCAGACACCCCAACTGATTTTTAATTCAATTGACCTATTTCAGAGAAAAAATAAGTCATTAAAAAAATTATAAAGGTTTTATGTGCTGATTTAGTTTTACTGGCCATTCTGATCGTTTCTTGCGTCTGCGACGACGCTTTATCGAGGGAGGAGTCGTCACCGGGCCGCTGCGCCGCGCTGACATTAGCTTGCTTGACCTATTAATAAATAGACACCGCAATGTTTTTAGTGAAGATTTTTGAAAAATGTGACCTATATTAAAAAGTGGTTCAATTCATTCTGCTCGTTATTCTGATCAAACTATTTTCAGGTTTTGCGCATTTAACGTTACACATTGTATATTATTTTCTAAAATATTTAAGAAAATTTTAGAAAATTCTATTCCTTCGTAGGATTGGCTTAGTTGATTGATTGATGATAGAATAGAATATATTTTACTGTGTTGAACTTTAGTTGTACTGGATTTAAAATAATATTAAACACCCTGCTTTACATGGGACTTAAACATGGCTGATGAAATTTTGGTGTACTAGACACTGTTGCCTAACCTTTTATGGAACAAATGTGTGGTACTGTTTTGTTTATTAATGAATCTCTGAAATAACTGTAGATAACATTAAAACAACGTTTTCATAAATAATACTCACTCTGTCACTACTTGCATCTTTTCCAAAATATACTTATGACACATCATGCCATATTTATGCTTCTCTGCCAGTTCAAACGAAGGATTCAACTTCAGGCTTGTATCAAAGTGTTTCAATGAGCTGTTGAAGTCACCAACCACGGCTAATGTGTTGGCTAGTATGAAATGATTGATGGGACAGTGATGGTCATGGTCTACTGCTGCTCCAAGGACTATGACGGCATCTTCTGTGGCTTTACTGCGGTGGAGTATTAGTCCCATGCTCAAAAGAGCTATGTCTCTATATATCCTGTAATAGAAAAGTGCTAAGGTCAGTAATGAACAAAATAATGCTGATAACAAGTTTCAATCGAAACCAGAGGAAAAAATATTTATTCACTTAGAAAAAAAAACTGTTAAAAGGATAGAAGATAAATATTAGTTTAGTCCTGTCAAATTAGATACTCCATAGACAAATTTAGACGTGATTAAAAAATTGGCTACTAAAAATACGTCAATTTACGTCAGGCGCTGACTAATTTGACAGGACTAAACTAATATTTATCTTCTGTCCTTTTCTTAAGGCTATAGATAGAAAAAGTTGCACTGAACTTAAATTTAGTTTGGTTTGTGAAAAAGGGAATCGGCGCCATTATCAAGTAACGAACTACAGGAAAAAATGAATACTTACTTTTAATAAAGCCATGGAGCTAATTGGACGTAGTTACACAAAAAGGATCCAGTCCACACAAAGTCACTTTAGAGATATTAACGTTTGAAGTTTGGAAGATATTTCTTAATTTGTATTCATTTTAAAATTAATTGAAAGTAATGAAATAATTGTTATTACGCAAAAAGAATCCAGACTCCTTGATTCGTTTTACTTAATTGGTTGGTAATATTAGCTATGAATCAGGTAGGTTGGATTGTCCAAGGTGATTTTATTTTAACGTGCCATTCATGGGGGTTGGTTCTGAGGTTGATAAAAACTGATAGATAGTTGTTTTTACTTGGGTCTTTTTTACTGGCCGATAGTACTGATATTTAGCATCAGTTTGGTGCACTTAACTCATTTTTGACCATGTTGTGGATTGGATCCTTTTCGTTTAACTACGTCCAATTATGCTATTAGTTTTCCAGATAAACAATTACTGCAGAAAATGTAAATTAATCATGCAACAACAATAGTGACTATCTATCAGACATTTAAATTATGCTATGTTTTACCTTGGTGCATAATACACAGCCCTTCGGCTGCACTCCATGGCTTTAGGGGCATTTCCTCGGACCCTCCAGAAGAGAGAAGCCATGTTGTAGTGTAGCCATGAGGAGCTGTTCTTCTTGAGAACTCCAGCCAACCAGCGACCAAACTGATCATCAGTCATTTCTGTAATGTCAGAACTTATTGGTGATGATGCCATGGTCTCTGGTAGGGTTGTTTCTGGACTCGCACTCAGTTTTTTTCTGTGTTTCATACTCTGGAATTAATATTACATGCTTTGTTAATTATTGAATACTAATAATAAAGGATGGTGAGTAATAATATGGAGGTCCATAAGTGGGTTTTTTGGTCCTGAGGAATATAAAGTTCCTATTTTGTTATATGAATGCTTAGACCACTATGAATGAAAATTAGATGTGAATCAATTCAAATAGTCCAATACAACGTGTAACGTTAAATGCGCAAAACCTGAAAATATTTTGATCAGAATAACAAGCAGAATTAATTGAACCAATTTTTAATATAGGTCACATTTTTCAAAAAATCTTCATTAAAATCGTTGCGGTGTCTATTTATTAATAGGTCAAGCAAGCCAATGTCAGCGCGGCGCAGCGGCCCGATGACGACTCCTCCCTCAATAAAGGGTCGTCGCAGACGCAAGAAACGATCAGAATGGCCAGTAAAACTAAAACAGCACATAATACTTTTACAATTTTTTTAATGACTTATTTTCTCTCTGACATAGGTCAATTGAATTAAAAATCAGTTGGGGTGTCTGAGGTTTTACGCATTTAACGTTACACGTTGTATAACTGCTATGAAATATGCCATAATACTAACTAAGATATAAGTTACTGGAAAAATAAATATAGATTAAAATGTTTTTTAAAAGTCTATTTGTTGTAACAAAAACCCATATTACATGGAATCTGATTTAATAGATTCATCTTCATCAGTTTCATCACTTTCCAATCAGCGAGAAGTAGTTGCATCAGCAATGTATTACAATAAATACATTGCTGATGCAACTATCTATATTGTGTTTCTTCTCTTTAACGTGTCTTTTCTATCCTAAATGCCACAACACAGCAGCAACATGTGCACAACAGCCGTGTGTGCTCCTACTTTGCATTGAAGATTTGCATCCAAGAAGATATCGGCGGCGTAGAATTACTGTATTGAAGCCACGTGTTATGGATATTCGAAGACATATGTCTAGACTTTAACTACTTAGTATTGTTTATAAATGCTTAGTAATTTTATTGTAGTAATTCTATAAAATATAACTTTTTACGATAAATATTAACACTGCATTGTCTCATCTCTAAGCTTCTGTTCAATCGTTGTAGTCAAAACATGTTCCCAAAACACTACACGGTCGCCGCAGCACGAGTTCACAAGAAAGCATGGTGTTCAATTGTTATGATTTTTGTTTTTACTATGAGCGTAATGATGCAACACATTTATCCTTATGTATAATTTGTGTCAGTGTATTTCATAATATATTTCAATTAGAAGGTGTGGCGCCCTTGCGCTCATATAAAAACAAGAAAACAAATCTCTTAAAACAGTGGAATTTTGGCCAAAACTGCAAAATTGATTGATTTTTTTTTTTTTGATAATCTTTGGGCCCCTGGGGAACAAACAAATTACTAGAATAATACAAATAATTTCAATGAAAACTTTAAATAATAAAATGCTAAAAATTCATCTGCACAATCAACCTTATTTTTTTCCTAATTTTTAGGGCCAGAAAACCCTCTTATGGACCTCCAACCTTTTATTACCGAAAAAACATATTTACAGTTCACAAAAACAGTTTATAATTAAAAATAGGACATTCCAGAAATAAGTTTATTGTTTGTGTCTGTACTAATGAAAAAAATCATTGTATCAAAAACACCAGGAATGGCACAGCACACTAAATAATCACAATAAAATTTACTTATTACAATACTATATTAAATTTTTCAATGAATATAAAATAAGTTTAACATAAACATACCTCCAAATGTTCAAACACACACATACTAAATGTCAACGATGAAAACCTCTCGCAATCAGGAACATGAGCATCTCCACGATTTAAAGGATGAAGCGTAAAGTCTTCAGGGCCAATCTTTGTTTTGCCATCTTCCAAAGAGGAGGTATACCAGTCTATGGCGTTCAATTGACCTGCCCTTAAGCAATAGTCATATTCGTTGAGTAACATGTGAATATTTGTGTCTCGTTCCAGCTCGGCCCACAGCCCTTTGATAATCTTTTGTCTAAGATACAAGTTATGATGTATGTTGATAATATTGTCCCAACGCGTGTCTTGATTTAGGAATGCCAGTAAGTCGTAAGGTCTTGCCATTTCATAAGGTGAGCCCAACTAAAACAAAAGGGTCCATTTTTTAGGAAAACAAAGCTCAGGCTGGCTCCATAAACAGATGTAACAATTGCTATAGATTGGCCAGAATAAATTATAGTATTACTAGCATAACACACAGCAGCCCACAACTTTGTTTGCGTAGAATTCGGAATTCCCGCTGTTTAAAAATATGTTGCTTAAATAATGTGGTTAGTTTAATTGGTTTATTTATATATGTATAGAAATATAGATTAGGTAAGCTTAATATTTTCCTGTCTGTGAAACCATGGAGTTACACATACAAAATTTCAACTCAATTGGTCAAGCCGTTTAGTAATTGACATAATGACAGCAGCACCACCTACCGGGTCCAATTGTATTTTTAAAATAATCCAGGAAACCATCGAAATACCCATATAAAATTTCAACCCAATCGGTTCAGCCGTTTAGAAGTTATGTGAAATAGATAAGTACAGAAGGATAATAAATTCATACTACCCATTGTCTTATTACCCGTTTTCCCACAGTAAAAAGTAGCCTATGTTCATAAGGGATAATGTCGGCTTCTAATGGTAAAACAATTTTTCAAATCGGTCCAGTATTTTCGGAGCCTATTCAATACAAACAAACAATCAAATCTTTCCTCTTTATAATATTAGTGTAGATAACTAGTGAAGGCTTTATTCATTCTTATTTCAAGCCAGTTCATCACTGATCATAATTAAAAAGTCATGTTATTCCCAAATAAATAACTTAACAAAACTGCCTTATGTTCAAGGCAAAGTTAATTAGCAAGACGTTTGGTGCAACTAGCTGATTAAACACATAAAATAGTACAATGATTTAAGATGGCCAAATGCTGTTTGCTTAGCTTATCATTAATATTAATTGAGTTTATAAGTTGAAGGCACTAGGAAGTGTTTATTAATTCAGGAAACGGTTATCTTACCCGCGGCTGTATCAGACCATCCTCAGTGACCATCCAGTGCGTCGATCCTTGCGTCTGAATGGTACAAAAACTGAACAACCACAAAAGTTTAATGAACTTCATTTTTAATCTTTTCAAAACAATTCCGTCAATAAAAAGTCAAATTATTCATAATAAAATTGTAACTTCTCATTGACAAAAACGATCAAAACTGGATAGATGAATTACTATCATCGCAAAACAGCGAACGATTGATTTCTCGAGCGGCGAGAAATGACATTTGACAAAATGAATGATTTTTTTTTTTTTTTGATTGATGCTAGTGTTGTGCATAGCCTCAGAGAGCTCTTCAAAAATTAAAAAATTAGTCTTAGTCGCTGCCGCCGAAAACGGCAAAGACGACTATATATGTAATTATAATCAAATAAGTTGAATCTTACTCGAGAAGATTATTAATATTCAAACTGAACTATAGATTTTAAAAGCCAATGTGTCCAAAGAACCATTCAAGGAACAATCTATACCAAGTTCAACATTAGCATGGCATTCGGCATGCAACTTGGCAATAAAAAAAACCTCTTCAATGTTACCATTCGTCATTAGTATAGTGTAGTTGTCCATGATCTTAGTACCATGCAGAGCTTGATTGGTAATCAATCGAGTTTTGGTAACGCAGTTTCAAATATTTAACATTGTAGTAAGTATGTAATAAAATACATATAAAGATGTAACGCAAAGTAGATCGGACTTTTAACTATTCGGCGCACTAAAGCTATCTGACATAATCGTCAAAAAGCACAATTACAGTCACAGGCGCGGTCGCAGTTCATGATTTTGGGGTCACCATGGGTGCAGAGGAATATTTTTAGGGAGGTGCATCTCCTTGTTGGTTTAGTGGTCGCAAGCGTTACTGCACCCTGATTGCGTAACAGACTATTACTCTCAATTTGAATAATTTTTAAGCATATTGCTAATCCATTGCTCCGTATGTTGGAAAAATGTGTCTGTTCAACAACGTAAACAATGCAATGAATGTTGTTTAACTGTCAAAATGAAACCCATTGCTACAGATAGTGTGTTACGAAATTACCCTCCAGGTCCTGGGTACGATTCCCAAGTTAAGCAAAGTGGTATTAGGTTTTTTTTATCAGGAATTTCGCAGAGGCAGCCTGGAGCCTGGATTTGTGCAGGGTTGGTGACAGTAGGCTCACCCCCTATGACATGGGAATTAAACATAACTGGTGAAATGTGGGTGTAAGTACTATACGTAGGAACACCTCTGCCGAACTCTTCGGGGATTAAAGGCGTTATGTTAATGTTCATGTACAGACGCCAGCACATCAAGCTACTACAATCTGTCAGATTTCTTTAATAGATTTTCAACTTTAACGCTAAAGCATAAGGCTGAAAGTTGATTGGGAAAATCTGACAGTTTCGGGTAGCTTGATGTGCTGGCGTCTGTACATCTGCAGCTCTACATTACTTATGCTATTCAGGGACGCAGCTTTCACATGGGGGTACTTAATAATGCTGCTAAATTGGTCGAAGCATGTTTATACAACGTGTAACGTTAAATGCGTAAAATCTCAGACACCCCAACTGATTTTTAATTCAATTGACCTATTTCAGAGAGAAAATAAGTCATTAAACAAATTTCAAAGGTTTTATGTGCTGTTTTAGTTTTACTGGCCATTCTAACCGTTTCTTGCGTCTGCGACGACGCTTTATCGAGGGAGGAGTCGTCACCGGGCCGCTGCTCCGCGCTGACATTGGTTTGCTTGACCTATTAATAAATAGACATGGCAACGTTTTTAATGAAGATTTTTTTTTTTTAATTTGACCTATGTTAAAAAGTGGTTCAATTAATTCTTGTTATTCTGATCAAACTATTTTCAGGTTTTGCGCATTTAACGTTAAACGTTGTATAAATAGTAGGTATTAGAACCGTAGGTTATGTAGGGTGAGAAGAGCGAGCGTAGCAAAATCGAAAAATTTTAACAACCCGGCTCGATTAAGTTAGGTTTTGTTTTATATTTTCCAACAGAAATAGGAGTTACATTGTCGACTTATACAGGAAAGCCTAAGCAACTATGAGAATGTAGAATATGCGAGCGAAGCAAGGTCGAAAATTTTGCACACTCTTGAACAGGTTCTGTTTTCTTTGACCCCATTTATTATTCGTAGTTTTGACCTTTATACATAAAGAGAACGTAATTTGTCAAGCTATGGAGAAAAGCTTAAACTCGTTTTACAGCAGTTAGCGTTTTGGAATCTGGCCTTTCGAACCTTACGTATGAGCGGGGGGTCCAAATTTCCGACTGTGCTTTGGTCGCTCTTGCATCCTAGATTCTGTATTTTTTAGCAGGCTTTTAAAATTAAAAACTTCTTTAGGTGCGTTGAGCGATTTTTGGTAGGGGAAAATCTTATGGGTTCGCGTCACCGAATACTAATGTTAAAAGTGTACCTGAAACTAAGAATATGACGTGTTGCGCTTGTTGTCGCTCGGAGTGCCGATAGATGTAAAAACCAGACAAAAGATGTAAAAACCAGAGTTATTATTTCAAATACAAATTATAAATTTTGATAGTACCATTCAAACGTTTTTGAAAACCACTATTATTTCCTAGTTTTAAGTTAGTAAGACAAGTAAATCATACAGGCTCTCGACAAATGATTTTGAAGGGGATCATGACCCCCATGACCCCCCTAAGGACCGCACCTGTACTGTCAACTGTCCTCCACCACCGTCCACCGCGAATATCCACGCTATCTGAACAAAGCATCAAAAAAAGACGTTCAATTAATACTTTAGTAGGTAAGATACAGACATGTATGAAAATCTATTTAATAAATAAATAAAACTATTTAGAACATTGATACTCGTACATTACTAAAAGATCATCGTATTAGTTTTCATTCACATCACTACTTGATGTACACTGTTACGTCCAAAAACCAATTTCATTACTTTAGTTTCACTTATTGATTACCTTCGTTTTAGTTTAGAAATCTCTTTTCAAACAAATAAAATTACATTGATTTTGATTGTTCTGCTTTTAAAATGTTGTATAACTATTTTAAATATTTTATAGTCTTCTACAGAAAATTCACATAGACGTTTCATCTAAAGTTCTTTGATCTTTCCAGTTTACTAAATATGTATTTTCAATTTCAGCTCAACTGATTTTTATATTTGCTTACAATTTAGAATAAAATCAAGAAAGCAAACATATAAATCTTGATTTAGAACTTAAAAGTACATAGATAAAGCTTGATGAAAAATTTATAAGGTCTACCTAAGTACCTACACCCAGTACGTACCTACCTATCCATGTAGATAGGATAGGTAATAATTTTATCAAAATGTTTATTGTTAAGGACTTTTTCACAAATGTACAAACTACAAAAAGATACCTATCCAAAGTTACTTAACATTTAACACAAAAGGCATCAATTGAAAGGGTGTACGTCTACCTATTGTACGAACCCTCGCCTCGCTCCACAAGGCCTAATGCGCATGTCCAAATAACCTCTTATAATCCACGCCTTAATTCATCCACATAAATTGTAACATTGTGCTTTTTACTGTTACAATTGCATTTGTGAATAAACAAAAGAAGGCTTTACATTGCCAACTTTATCAATAACTGGCATACAGCCATCGATCTGACAGAAGTAAATTTTTAATTCATGAAACGTCGATGTTTCACAAATGTGTCAGAATGGGGGTTGTTACAGCGCTGATTGAGGTGCACGGCTAGGCTCATGGGAATCATTAAAAACTATGTGATCGCAGTGTGTTAAAGTATTGCGTGAGTGAAAGATAAAATGGTGAATGACGCACAAGTACAGTCGCCGCCAAATTTGGATGTGCGTGGCGACGAACGCACAAGCGAAAAGTGTGATGTAAATAGCAGTGTTAAAACATTGGAATATAAGGTCGTTATACCTGCTAAGTGCTGAAATTGTAATGCCATTAGTTTAAACGGTGAAATAATTTGCAATTTCCTTTTGAAGGGACTACTCTGGACCTATGGTTTGAGGGAAATATGCTTAACTGCACTCTGGCTTCCATTAGGTGCTTTAATATTTTGTTATGCGACAGCGTCTATGTTTCAAGCAGATGACATACATGAAACACATTGTAGGGTAAGTATTTAATCCTTCTCGTCGATGGCTTAATACTGTTCTAATTAGTAAAACCAATATTAAAATAATAAGAGTTAGTTATTATGAAAGCACGTGTCGCTACATATCTGCTTAATAAACATGCATAACTGTTTACATTTATCAATTAGGTGAATTACGTAAACAAATAAGTGGTTACATAACCGTACCCTTCGATTCTTAACCCTTATTTACTTATTACACAAGGCTTGCAACATTTTCTCACGTAATGGACTTATTTTATCAGGCATAATATAGGATAGGTATATTTTCACTTAAGTATATGCTAATGAAAGCCTTTCTTGCTCTCTTGCAGTTTTGTGCATGCCTTTAGCCGTGTCTGGCAGTACCTAGAACCTTAGTACTTACTTAGTACATGGACTTACATTAGAGTTGTCTGGGTCTGATTTATATCATAGATCACGTGATGTGGAATACGGTACGGCGGTTAATTTTGCAGCGAAAGGATTGTCTTATCGACGGTACCTCCGCTATGTCGAAAGGACACATAAGGACTATAATGTCCACCTGATCCTGTCCGAAATCCGGTTACAGCACTTGCTTGCTACAGCACTTGGTCCATCTCAACGGAGACTAGCCACCAGTGGTCTCGAACGTCGTAGAGTGAGATCGGTAGATCGGTAGGTATTTGACAAAAAAATACAATATTACACTTACTATGTACTACTACTAATTATTACAGACTAATTTATAAAATTATGTGAGCCCATATCGGTAGAAATACGAAAAATCGGTAGGTTCGAGACCACTGCTAGCCACTATATTTCCTGCGTATCTATTCGCAAAAACTGGCGCCCTCTTCCTTAACTTTCATCGTCTGACGGGTCCACAATCTGACTACCGAGCGGAGATCAGGTGCAGGAGTAACCGGCGGCTTTAGGTACCTCGTGCTGTCTGAATCCGGTCCTTAGGTGCATAAAGCCAATAGATACCCAGTGGGAAAGTATCATACCGAAAATTTCCTGACTCTGCACCCTAATTGCGTACCTAACACAATGTCAATCTCCATCTGAATAATTTTGAAGCTTAACCTTTTGAACGCCAATCACTTGTGTAATACGAACTTGTATACAAGTGATTAGCGTTCAAAAGGTTAATGCTAATCCATTGCTTCATATGTTCTAAAAATTTGTCTAATCAACGTCGTAAATAACGCAATGAATGTTGTTGAACTGTCAAATTGAAACCCATTGCTACTGACAGGGTTGCAGCTGAAAATCAGCGTCAGGTGATTCAGCTCAGAGCTCAGCATAATGTCAGATGACAACACATTGTATCCAATGTGTTGTCATCTGACATTATGCTGAGCTGAGGACCTTTTGGCTTTATAGTCTTTGTTTTCTGTTTTTATAGTTTTAATGTGTATTTATTTTGATGTAATGCCAATAAACGCATTTTTCTTTCTTTCTGACAGTGACGCAGTCACCCTGCTGGATTGCGACTGACAAGGAAGGTATCCCGACGTGTCACCTCCGATTTTTTTGTGGCTGATATATGTTATTCTCCATCAAATTTTAAGAGACACGTATTTTTTTTTTTGCCATCGCGCCTTTTTTGGAGGTGAAATAGCCCCCTAAACATTACCACCATTAGTTAATATTTTTCCAAAAGACTTGTTGGTCTTTTGGAAAAATATTAACTAGAAGTATGTAAAACCCTCAAACTGCCCCGAAAGGTGGTAATGTTTAGGGGGCTATTTCACCCCCAAAAAAGGCGCGTTGGGAAAAAAAAATACGTATCTCTTAAAATTTGATGGAGAATAACATATATCAGCCACAACAAAATCGGAGGTGACACGTCGGGATACCTTCCTTGTGAGTCATTCCTAACGGAAAAACCCAATGATATTTGCCCCAAATTGAGCAAAATAATATGATTGGGTTATTCAAACCCAGGGTTATCACACTCAACAGTCGTACTTGCGACCACTAAGACAACGACTTCGCTATGAGTCGTTACCTACCTATGAGGCAAATTCTACGCATTCGTAGAAACAAGACAAACTAATTGAATACAAGTTGTAAAATAACGCACAACCTCATAAGGCATAGGTCATTGTACTCATCATTATGAACAACTTTTACTATAGGACCAAAACAGAAATCGCGAAAAAAAATCAGCTGTTCTGTTCCCTACATTTTAACGATTTGTGCGAACATAAATGTAGAGAACAGCTGATTTTTTTTTTCGCAATTTCTGGTTTGGTCCCATATAGTAAAAGTTGTTCATTTAAGTTACACCTTGTAGAGAAGAATGTCTATGAAAACTCTGCTTGTTGTGAGATTTGTAAATTTTGAACTTTTTTTGGTAGTTTGCCTTTTCTGGCCAACTCTGGCGCAACGGCTTCCCTCCATTTCTTCGTGATCATCAGAATGACTGCCCAAAATGACCGATCAGCTTTAAAATATTACTAAAATCTAATACCTATTTGCTACTATTGCCCTTTCGTGCTGATGCCCGTTGTTTTAGCTATAGCCGCAACTTCGATATAGATTTCGATGAAATGTTGGTAGCCATCGATGAACGTTTTCAGTATCTCTCGATCATTGATACCGTTTGCGACTTTTAATTATGAATCAGACTCAAGTTGACTACCTCCTTTTTGTGTAAATAGGTAGGAACAAATATATTTAACTGGTATTAATATGACAGGGAATAAAGGATGGTCCTTTGTTCACTAATACCTAATGCCTTGACCATAATCCTCGCGCTTGGTCAACCGAACGGTTACCGTAGGCCTATGTCATGTTACTAGCGAGAAGTTGTACACTCGACCGCGGTGGTAACACAATGATCTTGAGCTGGCCTAGTAACTATTACAAAGAATAGAACAAAAGGCCAGTTTAAGGTAAGCTTAAGCCAGTGTAAAGTATACAAAGTATACCACTAATGTACAACCTACTATACCGCCGTATTTTAACCTTTTGACCCCCACGGACGGCTATAGCCGACAAACGAAAACGTGCCAAACACGCCACCGACGTCTACAGGCGTCAAGAAAACGAAATTTTTTAAGTACAAAATAAATATACTAAATTACAAAAAGATTTATTTTGTACTTAAAAAATTTCGTTTTCTTGACGGCTGTAGACGTCGGTGGCGTGTTTGGCACGTTTTCGTTTGTCGGCTATAGCCGTCCGTGGCGGTCAAAAGGTTAATTGATGGTAGTCTCTAGGCACGTGTACTCACGCACGTGGCATGGTAGCCGAAACTGTGGCTAGATCTCTACAGTGGACCCCCAGTAATCCGGGCCTTGTCTGATACGGCACCCCCTGGAATCCGACATTTAGACATGATATGTCTTGTCGACATGTCTTCGCTAATGTAGATCTTCGCTAAATTCCGGACTATAGCGGGTCTTAGGCAGTACTATATTATAATCCGACAAATTCGATAGTTCGACACTGCCCTGCAAGACGTTTGTCGGATTAGCGGGGGTCCACTGTACTTCTATTATTTTAATCTTTAATTGCTTGTAACATGGCGCCCTAAATGCAGACCATACAAAAATCTTGAGTGCAAAAATATTTTGATTATATTAACTCCATCCCTTTTAATTTGCAGGTCTACAATGTAGTGCCATCAATAAGTGCGATTACCGGGATAAGCCCACAGAGGTACATTTGGAGAATATGTATCGCTTTCCATTTAGGACCAAGGCTATTGATAGGTTCTTTATACTACAGCTATCATCGAGAGCGGACTTCTCATATTACCGAGGAAAAGGTAATTTGTTTATACCTACTTAAATATTTTTTCATTTTTTGTGCCACCTACGTCTGTCACAATCACAGACGTAGGTAGCTATGATATACAGGGTTATTTTTCAAAGACCAGCCAAATCTAAGGATGTGGTACAGACCATCAAACTGAACAATTTTGTCCATGGGACCAACATCGTATTCATCGTACAAAATCAGCTGTTTAATACAAAAGTTCAATACGTAGATATTAAACAGCTGATTTTGTTTTCGTGATTTCAGAGTTGGTCCCATAGTGAAAGTTGTTCATATTCATGAGTAGAACACCCTTTAAAAATTTGGAGCCTGAAAAATAAAACATCCAGTATGTATAGACGCCAGCACATCAAGCTACCCGAAACTGACAAATTTTCCCAATTTTCCCAATCAACTTTGAACCTTAAGCTTTAGCGTTAAAGTTGAAAAACTATTAAAGAAATTTGACAGATTGTAGTAGCTTGATGTGCTGGCGTCTGTACATTATATGTAGCTACGACTGTGATGGGCTATAGGAAGAACTAAAACTTTAAAAGATTACTTTTTTATCACAGATGTTCTTCTCAAGATTTATGCAGCGTAGGAAGTGTTGCATTTCATTTGAAAGAGCTTTCTAAGAAACTTTTTTTTAATGTTTGCTCCACGGGTCTTGAAGAAATAGCTCAAAATGCCTGTCTCTCCTAAATCTCCAAAGCTAACATTTTGATTTTAATAGGTTTATTAGATAAGGCAATCATAATGTAACGTTCCCACTGCTGGGACACAGGCCTCCTCTATTCGAGAGGGAGTGGGCTATAATCAACCACGCGGGCCCAGTGCGGGTTGGTAGATGCCACATGTCTTCGAATTTTTGGTTCTAAAACTTTTCCTGACGATGTCTTCCTTCAACGTTTCGCCACTAGTAGTGATGAAATTATTTATAAAAAGTAAAGCGCCTTCCTGAGTTCGAACTCACGACGTATAAGGTCAACTTTGGGAAGACCATCTACGAGGCAAGACCGTCTGTGCGCAATAATTTACGTTATTGAATAGATTTGCAGGTTTCTCTGGCTATTGTTTATTTAAATTTAGTTTTCAATAAAGTATGAGGAAGTTGACCTTAGCCAAAGAAAGCTGCAAATCTATTCAATAACGTAAATTATTGCGCGCAGACGGTCTTGCCTCGTAGACGGTCTTCCCAAAGTTGACCTTAACTCGTAAGCCGGGGCCATTACATTACACTGGGCCATTACTGCTCTCGGGGATTATTAGATATTGAGCCATATTTTACAGGTAAATTATAGCTGTTTGCGATCTGCGATAGTGCACCTAACAGTACCTAGCTGAAAAAGAAAAAGTACCTACCAAAACTAGGTGTCTACTTACGAAGGTCTTATGTCCATTCATATTTATCAATGAAAAAACGTTAATTAGGTACTTCTTCTTCGTGTCGCTGGCACGACAGTTATTTAAATGGTGTCGCCACTTCCACCACAGCGTTATCGCAGCGCAGAGGTCACTTTGGCTACAATCAAGTATTTTCTAGCTCCCCTGTGCTGCTGGGGAGTTTTTTTGCGCCACATCTTCTCCCCAGCGAAAGCACTAGGAAGTGGTGAAGGGCGGGCGCTTTGGGGGCTTTTGTAACTTTGACGTTCGAAAAGTGCGGCAGGTGAATAGGATCGGCTAAATTAGGGACGAGTTTGTATACTTATTAATCTAAATTATGCATCAGTGGCGTCGACTCCCTTGTTCACAATTCAGTGTATCTTTTCTTTCTATTTCAATAAGAAAAGTACAGAAGATAAATGAGGAGCGTCGGAACAAAAACCGATATGTCTTAATTAAGACATTTTTTTTTTTCTGTTACACAATGTTTAATTATACACCCTTCAGGAAAGAAATCAATTAAAAAACAGTTACATCCATCTTAAAAAAAATATCAAAATACTGTGGTCAAATCAAACCCGACAAATACATTTTTAAATTCAACATGTTCTTGTTGTTGGATTAAAAACCGATAATTCTTATTAAGTTTTACACAATTCAACAATAGTCGGTTCAAATTCAATTCAGTTCAATACAGACATATCCATTTTGGTTTCGTCAAAAACCGATATATCCAAATGATCGCGTCAAAAACCGATATACCTATCCATACTTGTCCGCCAAGTATCTTCCTAAATTAAGTATCTACCCTCCGTCAAGTTTCACACATCAATCGATGTCACTTTAACTGCAAATTGACATGCTATAATTTTCATTAAAAAACTTACAAGCTTTTTTTTAATTTGTGAAAAATATGGTAAATTCGATATATCGGTTTTCGTTCCGAAGCTCCTCAAATATTAGTTTAGTCCTGTGAAATTAAGATACTCCAAAGACAAGTTCAGACGTGATTAAAAATTTGGCTACTAAAAATAAGTATGTTAACTTACGTCAGGCGCTAATTTGACAGGACTAAACTAACATTTATATTCTGTCCTTTTCTTACTGAAATAGAAAGAAAAAGATGCACTGAACTTTAATTTAGTTTAGTTTGTGAACAACAGAATCAGCGCCATTCATTTACAGAGCAAGCACTAAAGAAGTAGGTAGCCTACAAAACCTAAGAAAGGAAGCTCGAAACCTTTTCTAATTTAAGCGTTTTACGTTTTCACCTTTGAACTTCAAAGGTTACAACGTAAATAAGTTATATAGGTCGAATGGAAGTTAAAAATAATCCGGGCTTCCTACGAAGCACAGTGTTTCGCCCGAACAATCGAATAGGAATCACTATCAGTCTACAGCATTCTACTGCTGGACATAGGCTTCTATCTTTGCACGCCATTTAATTCGGTTCTCGACAACTCTCATCCAGTTGCGAAGATCGTCGCTCCACCTAGCCTGAGGGCGTACCTACCTGACGTTTGCCGATTCGCGGTGTTCGCTCAATCACGAACTGTCGGTCGATTCTGTAAAAATCTCACCGTGAAATCATAAATGAAGTGAGCACTTAATAGTGTCAATCCCTACCATTACGGAATGACAGAGCTCACTTCCCGCTCACTTCACGTAAGTTCTCAAGGTGAGATTATTACAGAATAACACTGCAGGAATCTGAATACCTACTCACAAATTGCTGTTGTTTTTTTTTTTCAGGCTCGGACTGCAGCGACCAAATTAGGAACAGCTTGCTATTGGCTTAATTTCATAGAGCTGTTTGCGCTAACAGGCGTTACCTATATCTCCAATAGGGAAAACTATTGTAAGTGCCAACTTTTACTTATTGACTTAGTCAATTTACTGATTTTATTAAACATGTTTTCTTACACTTTTTTTTGGAGATATATATTGCTGCTTCTTCAAGGGTAAGATTCTCGATTTCTACTGATAAAGTTTTGTTTTTAGATCAGCACCCTAATTACGTAACACACTCAATCAATTAAAATCTGAATCATTTTGAAGGATATTACTAATCCATTGCTTCATTTTTTCAAAAAGTTGGTCTGCTCAACAACGTAAATAATGCAATGAATGTTGTTGAACTGTCAAAATGAAAGCCATTGCTACTGTTAGGGCTCTTTCCCACGGCAAGCTCCCGTTTTTTGCAGGTAAAACTGTACCTGCAAAAAACGGTATCTTGCCGTGGGAAAGGGCTTTTAGTGTGTTTACGCAATTACCCCGCAGTCTCTGACTTGCATATAACTTTTACTCCATCCTACTAATGAACTAATCAATTCAGTCCACAAACATCCAGAACATAAAGGGATTCTCCGCCTACGTCATCTCTCGACCCTGATCACATCATTGCCACATTCTTCCATACTAAACGCACGACTTTAATTCCCGATTCCATGTGTTCCAGTCGTTCACGAGAAGATATTCATAGTGTTCATGGTAGCGGCTCTGTTGCACATGCTGTGTCGCGCACGCGTCGGCTGCATCGCTAGCCATATCGTGGAACCAGTGAGGTCCAACAAACTTGTGTGGACGCTGTTCTACGTCGCCATTGCTGCCACCGTGGGACTAATTATATTCTTCTTACGACATCGACTGCTGTGCCGGCCTTTAGGTAATTGTTTGCAGCCGTGCGATTCTGTAACCATCTCACCGTGAAAGCTTGGGTGAAGTGAGCGTGGAGTGAGCAGTCATTCGCTAGGGATTAACACTATTAAGTGCTCACTTCACTTATGATTTCACGGTTAGATTTTTACAGAATCGACCGGCAGTTTATTGTTTATATAAGTAGTTTATTAGATAGGTACTCGACTTAAGTCTTAAGTTCTTAGCAGTAGATAACCACTGGTTCTTGCTCGCTAATCGAAATAAAACACTCGAAATAAAATCTAAAATTAATATAAGTATTTCGGTAGTCTAGTCTAGTAGGTGCCAGAAATGAAATGAAATTTTTATTTGTATAAGTACTTGGATCTTTTAAGTTATTTTTACACGTCAATATTTTGTTGGTCAACCTTTTAAAAACTAGATGGCGCCGGCACTTCCACCACAACACCACACACCAGCAAACTATTAAAACCAACACCATTAAAAGTCGTCACTCAATTTAAATA
The DNA here is from genome assembly GCA_949629135.1 of Eremobia ochroleuca. NCBI lineage: Eukaryota > Metazoa > Arthropoda > Insecta > Lepidoptera > Noctuidae > Eremobia > Eremobia ochroleuca. The sequence goes on from OX451392.1 coordinate 6,314,806, forward strand.
CATCGGTCATGTGATCACGGATGAACATAGATAGGGAGCGTATGGCGTTGGCAGTCCGATGCAATATGCTTGCCTGCAGGTTTGCGCGGTGCACTGAGGAGGTAAAACTGATGCTCAACCTGTATAATACTGCCAGTCGTCTTACGCGTGCAGCTTGTGGGTTAGGTATACCTACGCAAAAGGCTTACAACGCTCTGCGCGTACAGTATAATAATGCGCTGAGGATATTGTTGGGGCTGGCTCGGTATTGTAGTGTTCGCGGAAGCGCGAATAGATGACTTTCATGCCAGATGCCATTATACGCAAACGCTGTGCATCGAAGTTACGGCGATTTCGGGGTAGCCCTAACAGTATTTTAGCTACACTGGCGGACGAGGTTGACGGACCTTTTATTAGACTCTGGGCTGGCAGACATGTCTGTGCGTGCAGACATGTTCATGTAGCCAATTAGTGTATTTTTAAGTTATTGTTATATGTTATAAGTATGAACTTATCCTATGTTAGTAAATAACAAATAACAACAACTTATACTGACACTATATGGATCCACAGGTCTGAAAAAAAAAATTGAATTTCAATTTCAATTTCCTAGCTGACTGATCCCTGAGAAGAAGTGCCGAAACAAACTCAGAGGTTATGGTCCCTTTTAAAATTCAAACCTTATATTATAAGGATTTTATGTGAGCCTAACAGTGCAGGGCCATGTCTAGAATGGCCTTTTGAAATAAGAGACAGCCAGAGCCATGTTTGACTTGACCTGTACCAACAGACGGCATGCATGCATCAGTCATCGTGTAGCTCAACCCTATTTTAGGGAGCTCAACGACCCGTCACACGACCCTAGGCCATATATGTACAAAATAGGTACTCAAAACTGCCAGAGTCATGTAAATATTCAATCTAGCCTGCATGGTACTCACCTACCGTTTAGTATCAAGCAGGTATCAATCGATGAGATTTATTATTCAGTGACCTTTTATTACGCATTTCTCTTTTATTTGGGCTGTAACTCTGTGACCTTTCCATGAACCAATATAAAATGTCAGCGTTCAACTGTGCAGAACACCTATTACCTATTAGATAATATTGATCCATCCAAAGGTTGTCTTTAAAAGATCGCTCTAAGCGTTATCGCTTACCGCCCATTATGTCACCATTTGCAAAATTTCTATTTTTATGTCTGTCATTTATATGGTGTAGGTACATAATAAAGAGTATTCTATTCTACCATAATTGTAATTTCTTGCCAGTTGTGGTAAACCCCATTTTTCCTGTTTACTTTAATCCTCCTATAATCGGAATCTTGCCGTGGGAAAGAGCCCTCAGTGTTAGGGCCCTTTCCCACGACAAAATCCCGTTTTTAGCAGGTACGGTTTTTTGCAGGATCTCGTTTAGTGGTGTACGTGTTTAAATATACATATTCACACAAGCATCCTGTTTCACGGATACTGCAAACGGGATGCTTGTGTGAATATATTTAAACACGTACACCACTAAACGGAATCCTGCAAAAAACCCTACCTGCAAAAAATGGGAGCTTGCCGTGGGTAAGGGCCCTTACCCAGCTGCCCGTTTAACTGATTTCAGCTCGCAAAACGGTTCCGTAAATTATCTAATCATTGAATGTGTATTTCTGGGTTCGATACCAGAAGGCAAATTCACGTAATTAAAAACGTTCAAAATCTAGTCGCAATCTCATCTCAGCGGCAATCAATGTCAAAAACTTGTCGAAAATGTAGGGAATCAGAATAGATTGAGATTGATATCAGACTGAGAACGTTCTTAAAATTACGAGAATTGCCCCTCAGCCGGTCGATTCTGTAAAAATCTCACCGTGAAATCATAAGTGAAGTGAGCACTTATAGTGTCAATCCCTAGCGAATGATAGCTCACTCCACGCTCACTTCACCCAAGCTTTCACGGTGAGATGGTTACAGAATCGCACGGCTGGTCTCTTTGCATTAGGAATTTCTTATTTACAACCCGGAATCTGGACATGTCTCGCGGTGCATTGCAGTAGGCTCCCCCTATTTCTATTACCTATATAAAATGTCTTCTGCCTATCACTCCGCACACACGGCCACACATCAAGCGATACATTTCCAGTTTCAGCTGACCACGCATTGTAAAGTTTTTCGTACATCAGAAGTCTGCTACTAGTTGAGGAGGTTCTTTTCAGAACTTGACTATTCCACTTTTGATGAAACTGATTTTTTATTTATTTTTTGTTTGGTAACATTGAAATGTATACTCCGCGAAAATAAAATTGGGCGAAACCTTGATAATTACACCAGAAAAAAAAAGATTAAAAGGCATGATTTCATCAAAAATAGATTATTCCACGTCAAAAAGCTGTAAGAATTTAAAAAAAATAAAACATACTATGAACATTTTCTTTTTTGTTTTATTTATTTAATGAAGAAGATGAACCTCGGGTTATTTCGATTCAAAAATGAGATTTCTGATACCTAATTAGTTTCAACAAAACAATATTAATCCACAGTGGTTTGAATCAAAACATGATTATTGCAACCAGCCGCGTCAAAACTTGATTATTCCATTTCAAATCTCAGATTTATTCAAAATATACTATTGCTAAATTTTTCAATCCTGTACAAAGCAATGACTATTGTTGTCGTCTACAATAACGCATCAAAATTTCGGGTTAAAAACATAGCTGCATACCTACAAAACTATTTTCTCAGATTGTGAACAATCACAAAAAGTGGAATAGTCAAGTTTTGAAAAGAACCTTCTCAGTTATTATATGTATAACTTGATGTGTAGCCATGCATACACTTGAATGTCAATGCATTATGTAATATTAAAACAATGTTTATAATGGCGACAGCCACCGATTCCCTTGTTCAAACACTAAACTAAAAATTAAGCTCAGTACTTCATTTTCTTTCTATTTCATTAAGAAAAAGACAGAAGATTAATATTAGTTTAGTCCTGTCAAGATACTCCATAGACAAGTTTAGACGTGATTAAAAATTTGGCTACTAAAAATACGTCAATTCACGTCAGGCACTGACTAATTTGACAGGACTAAACTAATATTTATCTTCTGTCCTTTTCTTAATGAAATAGAAAGAAAAAGAATGCACTGAACCTAACACGTTCAACGCCATATCGGACATGGCGCATTTCAATGTCCGACATGGCGTTCAACGTGTTAAATTTAGTTTAATTTGTGAACAAGAGAATCAGCACCAATACCTAAGTACGATCTTTTCGCTGTACCTACTTACAGTGGTAAACTTAATTGTCAAATACCTTTTGCTCTTATACAGGTTGTTTTATAGCTTTGCATAAAAATATAGTACAGCAGCTTTATTAGCATCTAATAAAACTTTTAGTTTTATAGTGTAAAAGGTGAAAGGGTTACAAGAGCGTCATAATAACACCTTATACAGCTTTTAGTCTGTGTGAGTGACTAACCATAAATTGAACTGTTTAGTTGTGTTATTCAAAGTCAATGTAAGAGCAGTTTTATAAAACTCTTTGCAAGAACCTTCGTTGAACATTTTGCTGTACAACTGAAAAATTATAGATATAGTGCAATCTGGAAGCTGAAAGAATAACGCTGCAGTTTCTTTTGTATTTCCTTAGACCAATACTTCTTGATACTTGCCTATAAAGTGAACATTTTCATTTTCAGCATTTACATGGTTCTCGGTGTGCGAATACATCTTGGCGACGGCGAACATGGCATTCCACGCCATTGTGGTGCGCGACCTCCCTCTACACGAACTCCAAGTGGTGTGCCCTACTAACAGTAAGGCGAACTGAACGTGTACATACATAATTTGATTGTGAATGGATTCGATCAGCGGCATGTAACGGAATATGGATATTTGCATGGAAGACTAAGGAGCTTGCACTTAAAAAAGGGCGGGATTGTATTTTCGACACAGACATACCTACTGGAAATCCCTTGGTAAAACTATCTAACATGTTTTATAAAATATCGTTTATTCGCTCACAATTCTATGTAACATTATTTACATGAAAATCAACGCGTACCTAATGCATCTCGCGTGTGGCTTCATATACTTTTTTGTTAAATATATTTTGCACATTTCTGAATAAACAATAAAGTGATTATTCTCAAGATAAAGGAGTGAAAATTTGAAAAAGGCCCTTCCTAATTTATGAAACAAATTATATACTTATGTAGTAAATGAGACCTGGCTGACAACCTCCCCCCCTGGTTCCCCCCCTTTTATTTGAATTTATTGGCAGTACACAGCACAGTATTCATTTGAATAATTTATTACATTTTTGTTGAGTTTAATGTATCGTTTTATTTTATAATTTATAGTATTAACAGCCGATCGAACTTTGTACAAGCCGGATGATAGCGGATAATATGGTTTCTCCGTACAAAACCGTCTGTTCGTCTGAGTAGTCTGGCGATAGTTATTACATATTATTAAGACAAACAAATTTTGTAGAAAGCGAACCAAATCCGCTAACTGTACCGAGTTCGATCTTCTGTCAATAGTAGGTATTACTTTTGTTTTTTTTTTTGTTTTTTTTTTTTTTTTTTTTGTTTTTAGTTAATTACTTAAATATTATTATGAGAATATTTATTTTGTACGCCATTCACGACAAAATATAGCGTTTACTTTATTAATTACATCTATATTTTTGTAATGTTCCACAAATAACAAACTTGTGCCCGTTTGAATTTCTCAGTTAAAAGTTTTTGTGAGCAAATAAAGTATATTTTTAGTAAATTTCGCGTCACGTAAAACGAGCGCTCACGTGAACTTGTGCAGTAAGCGTCCAGCGTTCTTTTTACGTGACGCGTACTCTAGCTACTGTATTACGATTGTTTAATCCGTAAAACGAATTTTGCTGTAAGTAAGTTTCATAAGTAGCCTTATGCTTTTTAGCACACCAAAAAGGGATTGGTACGAGTAAGGTAAAATTGATAACTGTTTGTAAAAATTATTATTTATAGTCACTGAAGTGCTATATCACTGAAAGACAAAACGATGAGGTTTTTTTTCGTACAAGATCGATATGATAGGTCCCGATCAAAAATGCTTGTTACACCATGTTAGCATGGTGTAACAAGCAGTAACAAAACAAAAGAAACATAAAAAAATCAAAAAGGTTTTTATATTTAAAAACCGTATCGTTTCTATTGAAATTTTAAATTGCATTATAAGAAATGAATACCTTTTGCTTTTTGTGATAAAGCACTTACGAGGGGACTATACATATGTATAGCTGGATATTTTGACACGTCTTTCCAAAGATATACATAAATGTATGTACAGTATTATACATAATGTATAAATAGTTAGGTACGGTATACATTGAGCAATAAAAAAACAAAGATTGTCAGAATTCTAAATTTTATATTTGCGATTCCGGTACATTTATATTTATACAGATTGGGAACGCGTTTCCACTGTCTTTTAAAAGAAAATTTAATTTCCATTTTAATTAAAACCACTATGTTATCCCTTAATCTGTCAAGAAATCTCCTAGAAATCGGTAACAATAGAAAAAGTAATTACTTATGTCTCATTAATGACTGCATAAAGAACTTGTTTTACGGTATTTTATACGTTAATCATTTCTTATCTTGAAATGTAAGAAACACAGCTTATTAGTAAAAAGCCACGGATACACTAGGGGACAAATGGAGCAACATGTTGCGGAACATGGCGCTCGGCAACTACGTGAATGTCCCGAGAGAATGTCGCGCCGTGCGCTCGCTCTCGGAGCGGGAGCAAGAAACATGTCCCGCGTCACGTAAAATGTTGTGGGTCATGTTGCGGGACACTATGCAACGTTGCAGCGTCACGACAGGGGACAAAATGTTCCCTAGTGTATCTGGGGCTTAAAGCCCCAGATACACTAGGGAACATTTTGTCCCGCAACATGACGCGCAACACAAAATATACGTGACGCTGCAACGTTGCATAGTGTCCCGCAACATGACCCACAACATTTTACGTGACGCGGGACATGTTTCTTGCTCCCGCTCCGAGAGCGAGCGCACGGCGCTACATTCTCTCGGGACATTCACGTAGTTGCCGAGCGCCATGTTCCGCAACATGTTGCTCCATTTGTCCCTTAGTGTATCCGTGGCTTAAATAAAACAAAATCAGAAACACCTACTTAATTAAGAAAACTACTATTAAGACCGAAATAGTGGTCCTTCTTCCTTGTCAATTTTCGGGTCAAGTTTGATGAAGCTTTACCTAGTAGCTATAGATTGCTAGTTAATTTTGGACTTTACCTATTAATTCAGGAAGATAATAAAAAAGTGTATTTAGATAGTATTTAATAGAGACATAAAATTAATGTAGATAATAATTGCCTTATGTATTTTATAATAAGTGGATACTTTGTTGTATCTGCTGACAAAGATCTTGCTCCATAGCCTGAAAATGTACTGAATGTTAAGTAGCCCGACACCACAGTACCCACGAATAAAGAGACGATTCCTGAAAAACTCAAAATCTAAATGGGTTCTGAAGACTTCCAGATGACGACTATCCCTCAGGAAACAAAATTTAAAGTGATAACATCAGTCGGTCGATTCTGGAAAAATCTCACCGTGATAACTAAGGTGAAGTGAGCTTAGAGTGAGCTGTGCTAGGGATTGACACTACTGACGACTCACTCCACGCTCACTTCACCCAAGTTTTCACGGTGAGATGGTTACAGAATCGCACGGCTGGACAAATATAAGCCCTAAGAAGTAAAGACTATCATAATAGCAATTTTTTCACTTTTTATTTCCACATCTGCACCATCGAAACGGTGCAGTAACCACAAAGGTGGTCATGGTGGACAGAAACCGTCAGAAATCGATGTAACGAACCTTGTACGAATGCTGCAATAGGTACTTACCTATATCATTATTTTTATCGTGCTTAAATTGAACCCCAGTCTTGAAGTGTCTCTCTTTACAAATACTACAATAGATACAGTAATTTTTGGCGCTTACGAAAGGTAGGTTACATTATAATATACCTAGTTTTTTCACTGGGAGCAAGGCCGCCGTAGCCAATTAAAGTGTCACTAAACTCTACTAAAATGAGTGTAGTATTTTAAGTTTTGTAGTCTTCCAATTTCCGGTCTTTTCTCGCTATGGGCCTTTAGTCTTAACTTTCGTATGTCCAAAATTCTTACTCCCTTTTCTAACCCCTAACAATCGCTAATAGTAGCGTAAATTAGTGGTGCCTTGCAAATCCAAAATCCGATCCGATCCGAAGTGCCGATTCTGAAGTAGTATGGACTAGTGTCAGGCACTGATTAACAGGTTCACTGTCCACAAAGTAGACACAATAGTTAAACAATTAACATGAATCATATGTGATTCATGGGACAGGGAATGAGTTAACTTGATAGGACTAAACTAAAATTTATCTTCTGTCCTTTTCGTAATGAAATAGAAAGAAAAAGATGCACTGAACTAAAAATTAGTTTAGTTTGTGAACAACAAAATCGGCACAATCAAAGTGAGATACTGCGAGAAATGAGAATGCACTGGATTATTAAACAACTAAGTACGAGTAACTAGTCATTAAAAAATCTATACGGATTTTCTGTTGGAAAATAATCCAGAAATTATCGAAAACATCGAGATGAAATACGGATTGATACCAGGGTGTGTACATCTTTTTTAAAGTGTACATCATCTTAAAATGGCTATTCGTAATCAGTATTGACACTATCAACTTCGTTATGTAATTATCAAATTGTAGTTACAAGGTTAATTAATAATCTTAGATAAAGCACATTATGAGCTGTGACATTTTGGTTATTTCCGCCTTTTCCGTAAACGTACCTACTAATTATTATTATCTAGGTACCTAAAAGAATGCCTTGTTCAATTAATTCTTCTATAACTGAAAAGGACCAAAATTATTATTATTATTAATTATATTACAATGTATTCAAACCAAACATATCTTAACTAAAAATAATGGACTACTTACTCGAGTAATTATTTTTATTTAAGAGTTCGCTCTCATAATAGCTGTATAAGAACTGAAACCCTTCTTTTATGCGTAAAATCAAAAAGTAAGATGAAATGCCATTTATTTTCTTTATAAAATCGACTGCCGCAACAAACACTATCGAAACTGCAAATCACGTACTTCAAAGGAGAGCAATTCTAAGTTGTAATTCGATGCAAAATATTTTGTATTATTAACTTCAGTAAAATTATATAATATATAATTTTACTGAAGTATATTATATTCTATTTCTATCTATTTTTATCTGATATTTTGCATCGAATTACAACTTTGAATTGCTCTCCTTTGAAGTACGTGATTTGCAGTTTCGATAGTGTTTGTTGCGGCAGTCGAAATTATAAGAACAGGTATTACTGTTGTGAATTCTGAATTCTTTTAACATAGTAATGCATATTAAAAGCTGAATAAATAATGAAACCGTAGTTTTAGTTGTAAAATAGATCTGTTTGGCGTTTCCACTTGCAAGTATAGGAAATGTATGTACCCATGGAGAGTTGTATTAATTGGTTAGGTATTCCATTTTTTATGGTGTTTAATGCGTGAGGGTTATCCAATTAATGCATCTGTCTGAACCTAGTAGAAGTCTAATAAATAGCTAGATTTTTTTAAACAGTTTTTACCTAGTTTAGTCCTTAATCCGTTGCAAGCATCATCGGTATCACGAGACTAGGTGCCCAGTGCCTGCCCTGCCCCAATTATGCTACAGCTAATCTTAAATTGTATCATTTAAGTTCGTGTTTTGGGTATTTTTACATAAAAAGTATCTATTGTTATTGATCTGAATGTTTTAAATAAATAACAAAACTGTATTCATCATTCCTAATTTCTACATAAGTAAAAAAGCCTTGACAATTTGGTTTACCAACATATAAATTTTTATTACCAAACATAATTAAATAACTATTTAAATAAAGTTACAAAGTAAATTATGTATTAAATTAAATGACATACAATGAATTGATTATTAATTATATCGTTGTTAAATTTTTAACTTTTGATTGGTAGAAATTGGTAAAATACCTACGTTTTATATTTTATTAAAATTTATTGTACATTTAAATGCTTTAATATAATATTTAGGACTGTGTATTATTCTAGAGTTAATTCTAGTTGGCAGTATATAATATTATTATAATGTCTAAGAATATAAAGCACAGAAATCAATTATACTTACATAAAATAGTAACATAGACGGAGAAAATATTGACTTTCGCAAAAATTTTATTCATTTACATTATGTTATCCCGTAATTTTTATTTATTTAGAAATTAAGGTAGGTACCTACTTTATTAAAGAAAGTTTAAATAAATAAATAAATAGGTACTTATTATTACCTAAGTTAATAGTATCATGACTGAGTATGTTTTTGCTGTTATTCAATGAATGGAATGTTAACATTACTTACATTTATAATAGTTACTTACCGTATCTACTTTTAAATTAAAATCCGCTAAACGAATAATACATTTGTCCGATTCGGTGGGCAGACATTTGTTTTAAACAATAAAATATCTCATAATAACTTGTAGTTTTGATGCATAGGCATAAACCAACTCCCTAGTTATGAAGAGAAACAATCCATTTAATACCTTTCAACATAAACAGCAATTTTTACTAAAGCTACTATACTTTTACTAGAAACATGCTGTATCAACGCTATCAGTGAGAGGAAGACAACGTACCTGATGGACAAGAATAATCTCATCACCCATTAGCATTACTACGAAGCATACGATTAAACGACAACTAAAAAGTGCAACAGTCTGTTAGTATTTTCTAGAAAGAGAACAGAAACACAGCTACAGCTAATAAACATCAGTATAGCTTCTAATAACATCAACATTGAGGTCTTACAGAAAGAAAACTATGGAAAAGTTTCTTGAAAATATTTGATACCTGTTATATTATTTCTAAATACACATACCATTTTACAGAGTTGCACAGAGTTTTATACATCAAAAAAGCAATTAAAAGTAAATAAGATGACTATTATTGTACATTCTTAACAGAGCCATCTATTGACTTTTTAGTAACAAAATGTTTTCCTCTAGATGTCGCTACGAGTCATGAAAACAAGAGCTAGAAACAAGCGTCATCTCTTTCATATCAAAGATGGCGGCATTCGGCAGCTTGGGCAGGTACTAGATGTATATGTGTTGGTGTATACGTGTATAAAATTTCACGTTTGACCACTCTGGACACGCACACATTGACAGAAAACCGGGTGAATGCGGGGCAAGGGGAGTAACGTCCGTGAAGTTGTGTCAGCATATGCGCAAACGAGGTGCGCATTCGTCGCGTGCGTTGTCGGGATTCTTTGTGCCATTCTTCGCATACCAATAAGAGTATATTCTTTAAATTTACTCCTAAATTGACATTTAATCAAAATTCGTCCGTTCACCTCATCTTCGGCCTCCATAATAGGTGAGTAAAAATTATTTTTGATACCATTTTCATACAATCAAGTCAAGATATAAGTGATTTTTATTAGGGAATGTCAACAATGCGATCGCGATCCTGCAATATTTTACATAGTTGTCGTGTTTGCTTCGCTGCTACTTCCGGTCGTTCGGGTGTCGGCATTTCGCGATGTAAACATTATCTAGTTTTAGGATTCAGCTGCATTTAGGCAAGCTGTCGGGAATGAAGTGTGCTCAAGGTGGTTTTGTGTTGTTAAATTCGCTTGAGTGTGCTTACTGGGATGGCGCAATTTTCGAAAGACGCGGTTTGGTATCGTTCGCCTGCGATACACTTCAGTCGCGTTGGTGGCTGCATGCGATTTGACGTATTCTGCGCGCAGTGATGTCACTTGTCAGCTTATTTTATGAAATGTCAAACGTTTTACATGTAACGCGCGAGTGAATAGTAAACAAATTGACAGTGAAATTGATATCGGTGCTGTGAAATACGAGTGACATGGACTGTTATTATTCGAAATTTTACCCAAGGCGTGAGTATTTATTGGAAATAAATAGTAAATAAACAATAAAATTCCTAACATATTTTCGTCCATACTTAACATAGTTGAGGAAAGTTCTTGCATATATTAAATATTTTATGGTTAATTAAACAAAATAAACGACTTCGGACTCTTAATTATAAGTTTTTATTGTTTTCTTTTATCCTAAATGTTGATTTGAAAGAGTTTTAACGTCGGGCTTGCCGATAATTACCTCTGATTGGGTGTATGGGAGATTTATTTGAAATTATTTATTTTTAGTAAACTAATGCGGCTGAAAAAAATTAACCCCCTTATTTAGTTTTTATGAATAAGATATTCCTTTTTAAAAGTCATTATTCGCAGTAAATTAAAAATATTGCAATTATTAAAGTTTTAATAAACAATTAATATTAACTGCATTAAAATAATGTGCTTTTTGCCGTTCCCAATAATTTTGCGTAAACACTTGCAAAATTTTGGTATTTCCCATAAAAATTGAATAAAATACTTAATTATTCCTTTGTACCTACCAAAAATGGCGCTACCGAATATAACTATATATGTATTTTTTTAATGTAATAACGTGCCGCGGGCACTTTAATTTGTTAGACAGCTTGATCTCGCACAGTTGCATTACTGATGCTTCATCAGCATTACATTGTATCAATAAGCTGTATAAAAGCGCCATAGAAGCATTTATTGCTGATAAATGCTTTTTAATTAATAATAATAGAGATTTTCATTTTAAATCTCCGAAACTTTTTTAACGACTAAATAGAACTTCTAAGTTAAAAAAAAAACAAATTAGGAAAATATAACGACTACAGAAAATCTAAGTGGACTTAACATGAAAACAATATCATAGTAAAAGTCCTTAATAATAAGTTAAAGTCCTTAAGAATAAGCTAATAAACTGAAACATTTATCAAATAACTTGAATGTTCCTACTTAAATGTTTCCTCCTTTTAATAGTTTAGGTACTGTAATATACCTGTAAAATTATATGCAAAGTTAGGTAATTTAATTTCTGATTTTTATAATTAAAATATAAATCATTAGCTTTATAATCTTTGCAAATAAGTTATATCTACTTCATTTAATATAGCTTATTTTGTACTATTCAAATTTATTTTACCCATTTAGTACCTATATTCTAACTTGATAAGTTTCTTTTCGCTACGTACCTATAACTTTTCGCGGTGAAATGAAATAATACCTCGTAATACCGCACTTATTGCCCGTGTCGTCATAAAAAAATGTATACCTAGTAGGTACAAATAAAGTTCATAGATTACTGAATTTCGGACGATCTGATGATAAGCCAGAAAGCCGACGCAAACTTCTTCTTGCCAAAATGAAATATTATGGCGTATAACTTAACTTGTACACAAATATCTAATTATTAAACAGGTGTGAAAAGGTTTTCATCGGTTTAATTACTGTATCCCAAAGTCTTCGATACTGCAAAGTGCTGCGTAAGTATTAGTTTTGTAGAGATCGCTTCACTTATAGTATCTGTCGGACTCTCGAATGGGTGCCAAGAGTTATTTTGGTCAATACAGTTGATGTTTTTATTGCGCGTCGCGACGCTGGCGAAGCCGACAACTTGCGAGCTGCACGACAACCAATAAGACGTGTAAACTGCTGACGCTCCAGGCCCTCACGGCGCGTCGCATCTAATGGCCGATTCAGAACGATTTATCACGTATTCCGTCTTAGGGAAATTGAATTTGGAATCGTTTGCCCCTTTCGCAGACGGTTATTATGTTCCTTGATTAAAACTTTTTCTTTTTAATACCGCCAACTCTTTCACACATGGCCAGGACTATAAAACACTTTCAAACTTAATTGCGCCTCTTTAGAAGGTTATTTCTGTTTGTTGAAGTACAATAAACTGTGGCATAGTGATGTTACATTAATGCAAAGCTAATTGGTGTACAGTGGATGCACTCTCCGGATGCTGTAATCTTATAGCCCTGCCCATTCACTTACACAAACTCGTATCGTATAACAATGTTCAGAGAAGAAAGAACTAAATATTATTTAGGTATGTTAATAAGTTACTATGAAAGTGACACCCATGGATGCCATGTCAAAATATGACTCTTAAACACAAACAGTAGAATATTTAATTATATTTAGACTCCTAGTCATTCCGAACCTTTTTTTTTTAATTCCTATTGAAGAAACATTCATAACTTAGTTTCGACGACAATCGAACATAAATATGTTTAATTTGTTACCAAAAGAATACCGATATTTGCTTATCATAATAATTATAATTGAAAGAAAATTAAATGATAAATGATTTATTTTCGCACATTTTTATGATTTATTAAAGCCTTTTAAACATTATCAGATTATTATTCCGGTTATGAATTGGTCCGTAAGTAAGATATTATTTAAGACTAACTCATAACAGTTATAATTATAACCAACACTATTAAATTATATTGAATGGAGTATTATGAAATTCTATTGTGCATGCGTTGCTTACTTAATTTTACGATATAACTATCATATAGAATTATTTCAAGTAACCAAACCAATAAAATTATGTAGAAATAGCCTACAATCATATAAATAAATTATTTTATCAGAAAATTAACAAATTAGTTTTTGGCAACAACTCCATTCATAACCAGAAAACCCAGATATGTTACTTGGTAATTTAAAAGTTGTAATAGTAAACACATTACCAGCCAAAACAGGATATCAACAAAAAAAATTGGGTTCAATAGAACCCAATTTTTTTTTAAAATTTTTTTTTAAATTTTTGTTTAAAAATTAAATAATTTTCTATCCAATAGGATAGAAAATTATTTAATTTTTAAACAAAAATATATCCAATATTAACAAACTACACAACATCGTCAAATACTGCAATAATTATAACTAACAGAGAAAGCTAGTAGTCAGACTTCCAACTCTTATAAAGGTTCATCCCAAAACTAATTTAGGAGCGAGTCGTCAGAAATCATTGTCACAAAAAGTCATTTTTTTCAATAGCTTAAACAAACACCCACAAAATAAAGCCAACCTCAATTCATGAAAGAAGCAATTTTTTCGCATTCTTTTTAATGAATGATAAATAAAGACCTAATACAATAATTTATAGTCAAATCGATCGGCGTGTTCAATCCCTCCCGTATTTTGAATGGCGGAGCTCCCAGGAGCGGTAACCGCTACCTGCCCATATTGACCTGTGGAAGGTTCACTCCTTTAATCCCCAAACAATCTCGCCGACCACGAAACATTTCATTCAATACCGTGTGTCACGCTACCAAGAGCATACAGTTGCGTCTTTTTATTTTCATAAATTGACTCTTTACGTTTGAGGAAGTTGTAAGTTTTGCGTTGACGTTGCGAATTCACTTTACCAAAACTTGTGTCGTGTTTCCGTCGGTCAGGTGAACAATTATTGCGTTTGGGACCCTTTCATTCAATTGAAAGTCGAAACCCGTCGGCTTCGAGCGATACTTTCAAACACTACTGAATCTGTTGGTAACAGAGTTTCAACGCAGCCTCGAATGGTATTGTAATAATAGGTACATACATACAGTGTGAGTCTTTATAACATATATATTTTCACCCTTTTTAATATGTGCACTTTATAAAGACTCACACTGTATATGACTTTTATCCAAAACTGAGAAAAGAAGTGACTGGTCACGTCAGATTATCTCAAGATCGAGCCTAAGCTATAAAAATCTATGAGTTGTGTTCAGCAAACTAGGAATAACAAGTAGCATAGCAACCTTAGATCATATGACACGATTCTGAAATAAAAATGCAGAATCTTCAATTCTTTCTTAGAAATTGATAATTTTCCTTTGTACCTTTTTCCTTTTAAATGACATACATATGTGGAATAATGTAGATTGAGTCATGGAGAGATGTAAACGTTAAAAATTTTCACAGCACCGCCTGGAGATATGATTGCGATGAGTGTCCAGTAGCCTCGCTCTATTCTCGGACTCCTATTTGTGGATTACTCTCGCGTGAAACTACCAACCCAGTCCTGGCGGAACAAACTGTATCATCGAAGTAATAGAGTCCAAATTCAGTTTCATTGACACGCTCCATCCGACCTTCTCGAGCAACAAGAGGATTGAAGCGAAAGGACCCACTCCTTGCCTCTTATTTATCTTAATTTCGCTCTCCAAAGAAGTGACAAATGAGGATTATGGCTATGTGAAATCGGTGTCACTTGTACTTTTGTATAACACTTTCCAGAAATGTTTACGTGCGTAATTAATATAACAATATTAACGAGGTACGTACGACGCATATGTTGCTACTTTTGCCGCGTTGTCACGTTAGAAAATGTAAGATGAAAACATAGGTTATTAATGTAATAAATGTCACGTTTAACGGAGGTGTTGTAATAAAATATATTTTAGCGTGACTTGCTTTGCAAATGAGAAAGATTTTTTAGCATAAAACGGAATGATCACTTGCGGTACACATTTATTAGAGGCAACGAGACGGATCGATTGTTGTTAATGCGCAACTAGATAAACCAGTTTCAAATGGATTTAATTCCCTTGAGAAAGATCTCAAATTGTGTCTAGTACGCTTTATGGCATAGCGAAATTAAAACAAAAACTACGATAGTTACATTCAATTACAAAGTTTAGTATGG
This sequence comes from Eremobia ochroleuca, assembly GCA_949629135.1. Lineage (NCBI taxonomy): Eukaryota > Metazoa > Arthropoda > Insecta > Lepidoptera > Noctuidae > Eremobia > Eremobia ochroleuca. The sequence continues at coordinate 6,330,407 of OX451392.1, forward strand.
TCGTGCAATCGAGGCGGGTCGGGAAGTTTTGAAACAGTTTCATTTATTTCATGCTCATTTATGTATTTCTGAATATTAAGGAGTATTTAATGTGTTTCTTATCCAGCTAAAAGCCGTATAAATGAACTCTAATACCGCATGAAGAAATAACGAGTAACTTGTGTGGTTACCATACAACACTATTATTTTTTGATCGGGGTCATTAGACACCCTTATACTACCATAATATGATTATTGTTCATATTAAAATGAGTTAGAATGTGGATTCTCTATCATAACACCTAATCTAATGTTCTTTATAAATTATATCCTAGCCATTTCCTGCTCTCTAAAAGCCAATCTATGGACTCAGTTCCATTTGAAAGCATTTAAAAAACCAATAGATGCAGAGTGTAGCCAGTTCAATGGATGTCTACAAACATAATATGACACACCACATCATGATACAGCCGATAGAGCCTCCGGGCAAACAGCTTCCGGTGTCTACCGTTTCTTTATCGACGAGAGCTGAGTTGCTCTTGTCTTGATTTCATTGATAGAGGAGATAAGCAAGCTTTTATAGTAGCAGTGAATGTTTCACAGTAGTATATAATCATTGATAAGGGTGATATAAGTCAATTTGGAAAGAATTGAACCCTTCCTCACAGGTGTGTCGGTGTGAACCCTAACATCGCGAATAACGATAAAATAATATTTGGCACAGACGAATGAACAAAAGAAATAAAATGAAAAACGTGTATTTTATTGTTCCTGTGTAACCAAATTATTTATATTTTACATGATGAAAGTTGAAATAATAAATTCAATTTTTATTTCATTCGACTATATGAAAATTCCTACGCTTTCACTGTTATGAAAACATTATTCAACTTTAGATTGTTCCGAAACGAAATCACAGCCCAGTGAACAAATAATTCTCTCGATCGAATGCACTACATATTGCAGGTAGAATTCGATATGAAGCTCACTTTGAGTTCACTTGTTAAACTATCGTTATAGTTGGAATTGTTGCCGGGGCGCGCTCCAGGTCGGTCTTGGCGATTTAATTAAACTTGTTATTTGTACGTTTTATTTCGCAATTGGGCCCGTGTTCGCTTTGATTGTCTGTCGGCTTGTGAGAGAACCGACCTTTTGTCTTGTACAAATTTGTAGTTTTAACGTAGTTTCCGATTGAATTTGCTCCAAAGTCTATTACAACAGAGTGTGCGGAATACCCGACGACTATTTATTTTGTAGTGATGGATGCTTACACCGTTACTGTAGATTCATCTTTCACTGTTCGAGCTCATTATTATGTATTGTGTTTCCTCGTTACATTCTCAGAAGTTGACTACGAATTTATTATTGGAACATCGATTAAACTGGCAAACATTGACGACATTTTTTATGAAGATGAAATATTTTCAATGTTATTATGTATTTCCTAGAATTTGAAGCTGTAATTCTACATGTTCCGCTTTGATATTCAAAATCGTGACTTGTATTGTCAGGAACTAGGAAGAATCATATTCGCTAGTGCACAAAAACGGCCGACCGAACAAAATTTAGCGTCCGTTACTCTTCTCCACTAGTATTCGCTCAAAAAAAACTTTTTGCGAAAAATGTTCGTTTGCAAATTGCGCCGGTCTAATGGAAATATCGGATCGGGGCAGATGTCGAGTCGAACAATTAGAAGTTTTTGTGTTGCTTCATTAGCTTTTGCGGCGGACAACTGAGAGTCCCCAACACAACACCGGCTCTGTCGATCTTAAGGAAACATTCTAATTTATCAATCTAGTTAGAGAAATTTGCTTGTTTTAGCAAGTTATTGTAAATAACTTTTGGTTATATCTTCTTTGCATAATCATTTAAATTTATTCCAATGCTTCCAACCTGAAAATCTACTATCACAGTTTCTATAGCATATACAAAATTATTGAGTTTCTAATGGGCAGAGTAAGCGAGAGGATTAAATAAACCATCAATCTATATAGGTACATTCATAATTACAATAACCCCTTTTACTTTAATACCAACTTAGTTACACTTACGCAGTAAACTGGCTTCAATTGATTTGCAGTAATGAATTCATATAATATTTTTAGTTTAGGTATACACTCAAAAACTAGGGTTGGCTCTCTCCGCTTTGTGGACAAGCCGCCGGACGTTTTTTTTTTTTGCCTGGGTCACCCCTACGCACTGTAGCGTGTCAATTTTATTCATCGTATTTTTATGGGTGATCTTGAAACAGCTTTAAAAATACGTATCTACATCGAAATGGGTTCATTAGTTATTACGGTAATCAAAAGTTATATAGTATGATCTTTGAAGTCTTTAGGATGTTTGTTTTTTGCTGTATCAATCGTTAGAATGTCTTACTTTTAATTAAGTTACTATATATATATATAGAGCCCAAAATTTATAGCTTCCTATATCTTTATTTTTCTCTCTTCACAAATGTTCATATAGATATAAATATACAGACAAGAATTATAGTTTTTGACAACACAACGGTGTTTTGCTCAAAATATAATCCTTTGTGAAAGACTTCCAGTCCGTACTAGAATACCATGTGTGAGGGATCGCGATCCTATAGTAACTCAATGTCAATTGAAATTGATATCATATACAAAGTCATATTTATAAGCTTCGTAATAGAATATTGATGTTATAATGCAATAAACTCCTAAATTATGTAGTGGACAGGTGGAGGTAGACAGGGACGTAATTGTATATTGATTTTAACGTGCCCTCGCCCTGTATGTATCCAGCCCTTTGGTCCGAAATACCGCGTTTTGTTATTTAAACAACATCATCTCCCATTTATTTTACAGACTACCGCATTCAATCAAATTCTCTACCTTTATAAATCCGAATAATGATAAATAAACGTAACCATTTGGTTTTAACAAACCAAATATATCACTAATTAATACGCCAATTTATCTCTGTAATTAAAGCCATACTCGCAAATATTTGAATGTGTCTATTCAAAATATTTCATGGCCCATTTGTGTATGTCCATTTACAGTTGGGAATTCACTAAATCAGTGATTTTATTAGTCGAGTCTATGATTTGTATTCAACGGAGAGTTGAGTGTTTAGCCACCGCTCTCCGCTCGGAAGATTGATGTAGCGCCGCTCCTGCCGGCTCCGACCAGCGCGGCTGTCGCACGATAAATTAAAACCAACTCACATTAGAGGCCGTATATTAAAACTCACTATCATCCTGCTCATTCCTAAATGGAAGTCCTGCGCGAGAACAGGATAGAAACATCGGCGATACTACAGGACCGCTTTTTTGTTATTCCACGACGAGACTAACCGTTAACAGAAACTTTGTTCCTATAATGATGGACTAAGTAAAGATGTTCCGTCCACAATGGACGGAGAAACTTTGTTTTGTAGCTGACTCATAGAAAAGTTTGGATTTCGAAGTTTCGTTACTTGGAGTTGCACTATTTTCTTATAACTCAGCTATACAGCAAATTGGTATTGTAAAAAGCAGTTTTTTCAGCCAATTAATGGAAACCGTAAACTGTCATCAACCTCGCAGTGTCTCGCAGCCTCATTAAATACACCATAGAGACAAGTATTTCTTACTTATTTAGGTTAAAAATTATGTGTAGCAACAAGTATGCGAGTGAAGCGATCTGACCAGATTACTCGGTCGGCCATCGCGTATCTGCAATCGGTAAATGGTTACTTTAAGTTTCGATATGCCGAGTATTCCCCATGGAATGTCACCGTCGCCATGCTGCACTTATATGTGCTCGACGGACTGAATTTTTTCTTATCGCAAATGCATTTTCTGCAAGTTTTCAATGCGAGCGACGTGGCTGCGGCCCCGCAGAGCCCGCCGTCCCTCACTCATACTTAGCCGTGTCGCCAGTTTCTTGTGATTTAACTTTATACACTCATCGGCTAATTAATTTCGTGGTATTTACGGAGAATTTCAATTATTCTTATTTGTTACAAAGGTTATAAAATAAATTTTCCACTCTGTTGAAATAAAACCAGTTGTTTTGATTTAAATACTAGGTATACGGCGCGTGTATGCTAAAATACATGGTGCATGACCGGACTTCACCTCAGATACGTGGAGATATAAGTATTTTTTATAATTTGAATATCTCGTAATTCCCGTCGAGTGTGGATATTAAGCGGCGGGCGGTAATAACCCGGTCGGTTCCCGTAATCCATCACGGGCGCTGCAATCGTCCCGCTGTCAGTCTATTCCGGGATGCTCCGTTTTCGCTAATGATTCCTCGCCGCCGTGAGATCACGCGACATTTACAAAGTCCGACTGCGCCGACGATTTGTATCACAAAACGCTACTTCATCTCGTTCTTGCAGCTTGTTTTTATTTCCCCGCACATAGTTGCAGTTTTAACAAAGCACGCTTTATGCGTTTCGCATAAAGCTCTACTCACATATGCGACATCGCGTTCCACACGAGAGAGTTTATAATTTATTTGCGTCGCAGTTTTCTGGCGACGATTTTCCCACAGGGGCGGCGTCTCAAACGAGCCGCGCCCGCCCTTTATGTGGTTTTTTGTAGCGGCACAAAATGCCCGGTGGAAAACATTCAGTGATAACTGGTAACAATCGCAGCCGCCCGGATGCTCCCTCCATTCCGCGCATACCACGCTGGACCTCGACTGATGCTTTTTCATCTAGCACCGCGCGCTGACCGAACGCTCTTGAGACTCGCGGCTCGCGATGACACGAAACAATCAACTTATTTATTGCCGTTCGAACTTTATTATCTGTTACTAAACCGTATTGGAAAGGACACTACTTGATGTTAGATATAATGTTTTCAATCAAAAAACCCCATAAAGAGATGGTTGTTGTTGAGACTGGCCGTAGTGGACAAGGACAGCTGAAAAATTGTCTGATTCAACTACTCAAGAATGAAACTTTTTGGAACGCCGTCAATCAGATGACTTTCAATTAAAGTAAGAGATAGTGTACAAATCGGTGGGTTGAATAACCTTAATTTAATACCTTTTAACCGAATGTTTGCTTTTCATAAGGCAGCAAAAGTATGGGAGTAAATGATAATAATGATGTGATATTAATGAGTGATTTCAACATAAACTAATGTTGGTCTAATACCAAGAGCGTTTGGAGCCGGCGCGGCAGTTCATTAGCAGAGGCGCGCTTCAGTCGCGCGTATTTCATTGTTCCATTGTTTTATTTGCCTCTGTCCGGTGCTTACTGAGAGATATACAGCCTCAGCAACTCTACAGCTCTGACACCTGTAACCACCACTATTTTACTTCTTTTAAGTAAAGCAAACAATACTTAGGTAATATTTGATTGCCTTTACGTCATCCCTGTCGACTCTCTGTAAAATGTAAATAACCGAGAAGGTATTCCACGAAATTCATAGAATCGTAACGTTTCATGCCTCGCTCTGGTACGAGTTTTTATTAATGTCCTATTGTTTCTTAATCACCGCTCCAGATTTAATATCGCGATAAGTTTCTGTTAAAAGCATAAGTAAGTAAAGCGGTAAGGTCACTGCCGGTAGTTTTTCTCGACCAAAAAGCGTAGCCGTCAGATCTGAAGCCCGATTAGTGTTATCTTTCCGTTCGATCGCACTTCGACAGACATTACTGCGTTGTTGAGAGCCGAAGATGCCGATTTTTCAAATCGTAAACAAGTTTTATTGATATGCGACTGTAAATAAGAATAACTCGTCCGCCTACTTGCTTCATTAAGATTTCAATATTAGTTTAGTAATGGCTAAATGTAAGCATGTAAAAGTCGTGTTTTGGAAAGTTAATCTCTTGAAAGGATGTGACATGTTCCGTGTGGCGACAAGACGATCATAATTAGTCTTAATTTTTCAATGTTTTAGTGTATTGAGCGAAGGCGTGACGCTGTGCCGCACAGATCTCACGCTAGATGTATTGCCGTTCCAGTTAGCTGACAATAAATCGTATGTTTAGCGACGCGGTGACTTGTATAATTAACAATAGCGGCATTATATGCGATTTCCAAACTAACCGACGTAACGCAGATCGTTTGTCACGACGCAAATTGCTATTTATGAGGATTACCTATACTTTAACAGCGTAAATCGTTTCGTTAGTAAAAGGCAGACAATTCATAATACTTCTTATCTCATTGTACTACATACGGTCTGAAGCACGAGACGTCAAATTATCATGTGAACACCAATGTGCGAATTCACCATCTGATATTTCTACATATCCCAAACACACGGTACACGGGTATATTTTAATTTAATATTCCTTTGTGTCAGTTATTCCACTCACTGGTTTATCACTTAATAAATTCACTGAATCCTGAAAATTCCTTCCGCTCCCAATAACACGTAGTTGTAGCGTCGACCGCAAACAGTACAGCTCATAAATAAGCCATTGCTATTTAGCTAACAATCGAGCTCCGATGGGCATTTGGTCAGATTCCGAGGCAGGCAGCCGTGGAAGCCACGTGTGCTCGCCTCCGCATGCCTCCGCCCGAATATGCAGCCCTTGCAACATGAATTTTGGCCCCTATGCCGAATATTCCATGCACATTGGACACAAATAATGTTGGACAATAATGTGACACAGGTGAAATCGAACGTCGATTACCATTTCATGTCGCACTCGTGTTGTGTGTAGGTGAGAGGTAGATAATTTGCGGTTATTGATTATTGTTAATAACTGAGAATTGTACACTCGCAGCCAAACTGGCGAGAGCAAAAACCAATATGGCTTCTCTGAAACGTATGCGAGTTTTGTTTTGTGCAGTTCCAACGTAAAATTTCGAGTTAAATGCTAAAAATTTATACTGAAAACTGCGTGCTATAATACGAACACGTGACATATTTTTTTATTCGCAGAATATAACAATTCATATCTTTTCATACATTGTCCGGTTTCTGTATTTCCATTTTAATACACTTTTAGCGTTAAATGGATTATAAACATAATTGATGTGATGCCTATCTGTTAAAGACATTACCTCGTGACTGTACCTATTTACTACAGGCATGTTCCGTTGTTATTAGGTACATTCTGCGGTTTATATAATGCGTAAATGTTAATTAATCAATGTAATTATTAAATCATTTAGGGATACGTGATGATACAATGGGATAAGCACACTAGCGTTATTTGATTTGTGGTTTAATTATTATTTCCTAAAGGCCATGCTTGAACCTATACAGCGTGTAACGGAAAGGGGGTATCAACCCTGAAGGAGGTGAATGTGCTCATGAAACTCAACAACTTTCCCCAAAGAACATAGGTCGAAATATGAAAAAAAAATTTGGCCCTCCCATACAAAACTGACTACCAGCTGATTGATTTACTATGGGAGGGCCAAATTTTTTTTTCATATTTCGACCTATGTTCTTTGGGGAAAGTTGTTGAGTTTCATGAGCACATTCACCTCCTTCAGGGTTGATACCCCCTTTCCGTTACACGCTGTATAAGGGCAAATTTCACCAAACTTTTATACCAAGAATAAGTCTTATACTGAGAATAAATTTTGAATTTTTGACAGTTTTTCCATACTAGAACGTACAGACGTCAGTTTTATGCCACGGATAAAAGATATCCGACTTTGGTAAAATCGGCCCTAAGTAATTATTAACCACATACTCGTCTCAGAGAACTTTCACGATTAATGGAAAATTATTTTAGAATCTAAAGAAGGGAATTCTTCTTGACGTAGAGTCATTTACCTAACAAATTAAACTTTTTTTTTTCAAATTGATTATTTATTCTGAATACATCATTTCTAGCGCCCTTTGAGCACACAACTGCTGTGTTAATATAGCGATCATACAAAGTTTTAGACGAAGTGGTTAATTTCGCGGCAGTTATTGAAAGAATAGAAATATAATGGAACAAAAATTATTATTAAATTTAAATATCGGCTCTAATAGTAATACCAATCTTGCATGAATTTATCAATTTAAATACTAAATTGTACGCATTTACTTAGGAAAAGTAAAATGAACTGCCTATCGAATCACCTTTGAGTCCTTCCTGACACCGCTATATTGAGAGACTTGCGTAGCACTGTTGCGTAGCAGTGTTGCGTAACTGGTTGCGTAGCGGGATGCCTAGTCGGTTGCGTAGCAGTGTAGCGGGACGCGTAGCGTGTTGCGTAGTAGTGTTGCGTAGCAGTGTTGCGTAGCGGGATAGGTAGCGAGTTGCACAACGATGTTACGGACTTTATTTCTATTTATTGTTACTATAAATTAATTATTATTCTGTGTTAAACTTTACGTTATGTTGTATTCGTTTTAGGTAAGTGACAAATGGAAAGTTTGCGGTGATCATAGACGCAATGCATCCAGCAGGGTACTACGCGAATCTTGGTAAGACAGTTCAAAATTACGACCTTATAATACTTTAAATAAATCATTTCATTTAAAATGAAACGATTATGTTTTTCTAAAGGGATTTGGAGTGGCGGAACAATATCGTGTTTTATGAAAAAATAGATAAAACGAATTGTGTTAAAGAAAAATATATTACTAAAAATTACAAAGTGTAGAAGATATTATCTTGAAAACAATCAATACAATTAGAATTATAGGATTAGATGTATAATCCCTCACGTAGAAACGTAACAGACATATGTTTAGTATAATATTTATTTAGCCCTAGGTGTGGTGTTCCAAACCGATATAAACCGATAAGAAATGAATTAAAGATAAAACTTGTCATTTTTGCGAGAACCACCTTTGGCGCAAGGGTACACGGTAACATTGTACACATTCTTATCAGCTTATGATTTTCGTAGAATCATACTGATATGGAAACGTTAATAGCGATGATCAAAAGAGATAACTTGGGATCACTAATTTGTAAAAAATACATCACTACACTTTCGATGTTATTTCCATTAAACTTCTCGATTGTCACTGGTTTTTCATTTACATTTTTTGTAATTTTTTTTTTGTCTCCTTTACTCTTTCAAACGCTGTTCTGTTTTTCTATCTATTGTCCTATCGCAGGTATGCTGGTAGAGATTTCTTATGAAATAAGCATCACCTTTGTACCTATTTTTCTGTCCTGTTAATACAACGTGTAACGTTAAATGCGCAAAACCTCAGACACCCCAACTGATTTTTAATTCAATTGACCTATTTCACAGTGAAAATAAGTCATTAAAAAAAAATTTAAAGGCTTTATGTGCTGTTTTAGTTTTACTGGCTATTCTGATCGTTTCTTGCGTCTGTGACGACGCTTTATCGAGGGAGGAGTCGTCACCGGGCCGCTGCGCCTCGCTGACATTGGCTTGCTTGACCTATTAATAAATAGACACGGCAACGTTTTTAATGAAGATTTTTTGAAAAACGTAACCTATATTAAAAAGTGGTTCAATTAATTCTGCTCGTTATTCTGATCAAACTAATTTCAGGTTTTGCGCATTTAACGTTACACGTTGTATATGTGTGTACATAAAAGGTAAAATAAATAAATAAATAACCGTTTTGAAGCCACTGCTGGGACACAGGCCTCCTCATTTTGTTATAGGGAGTGGACCCTAATCCACCACGTGGGCCCAGTGCGGGTTGATGGATCCTACATGTCTTCGAGATTTTTTAATCCATCCACTCTTCATTATTTCAGTTGGCCTCTCCTTTAGTAGGTAACTGTCCCAGTTGTTCTTTTTTACGATAGACCACTTTTTCTTTTCACCCAACTGCGCGACAACAAACACAGGGTTATCTTCTTCACGCGTATCTATGTATAAGGGATTCTTTTAATTTTAATTCTAGTTTCTTATTTAATGACCAGTCATCGTTTCCGTCCTTTTCTCTATCAGTATATCCTTCTCTTTACCAAAATCGTATGGAAAGCGCTAAATGTGCCGAGTTATTAATATCTACAAGCATAACATGGCATAATGTGCTTATGATGTTCCTAGTACTGGGACACAGACCTCTCTGGCAGGGAGTGGGCCGTAATCCACCGCGCTGGCCCAGTGCGATTGGTGGATGTCTTCGAATTTTTAGTTCTATGACTCACGATTTAACTCATGATCTTTTCCTTCACCACCATCCGCCTAGCCTTTTCCCAAATATGTCGGGGTCGGCTTCAGTCTAACCGGATGCAGCTGAATACTATTATTTTACATGGAGCGACTGCCTATCTGACCTCCATAACCCATTTACTGGGTAATACGATACCCCTTGGTAAGACTGGTTGTCAGACTTTCGGGCTTCTGACTACCCGTGACGACTGTCAAAGATCCACGAATGACAGCCGAGACCAACGGCTTAACGTACTTTCAGAGGCACGGAGGGGTCTCGGTGTGTAAAGATGGTCACCCATCCACAGACCAACCGTGGCAAGCGTGGCTTACCTGATCGATCGACCTGTGCAGCTGTTATTATTTAGCCACGGGCTCCTCATATTTTAATCCTTATTTACCATTTTCTCTTGTTTCTCTACCTTACAATGTAATTTTCATTTGATTATAATTAATTCAACAGTCAATCGCAATTCTCAGTTTGCCCATAAGCTCCTAAAGGGTGGCCCACTAAAACATTCGGTTCTCTGCCTTCCTGAACCACTCTAGCCAGACTACCCCTTTCCGGTCCACCAGAAACCTCTCTATTACACTACTCATAGCCGAATGGTTCATTTATAAGCTGACTAGCTTTGCCTACAGTTTGGCCTACTTTTGAAGCTCGCGCTTTTTTAGAACTAAACGTGTTTCGACTCATCATGTGTCTAGCCTTTTCCCAATTCCAATGTTGGGGTTGGCACCCAGTCCAACCTGCAGTGCTATTCTGTAAAAATCTCACGTGAGAACTTAGGTGAAGTGAGCGGGGAGTGAGCTGTCATTAGGGATTAACACTATTGACACTGCTTACTTCAAGCTCACTTCACTTATGATTTCACGGGGAGATTTTTACAGAATCGAGCGGCTGATGCAGCTGAATACTTACGTTTTATTTTAGACATAGACTGACAGCAACAGATAAACATCTTTCCACTACGGCATAATACCAAAGAGTATTACGCATTACAAGGATTGTTACAAGTTAGCTGCCTGTTTACTTATCTCTCTTTTTATTTATTTATTAAAACTTTATGCACAACTAAACAAAAAACTGTACAAAGTACACTGTTAAGTGTACTGTACTTATTTTCCACACTGGAAATTCCTCATTCTTCTTATATCATGAATGCATTCGGTGTCTTTCGTCTAACCGTGATTGATAAATCAGAACATTCCAAACTTTCAGATTTATTATATTTGAAAAGATGGGAAATGAAAGGAAGTCCTTTGTCCGATAATAGGGCAACACAGAGTATAAAATGTGGGGTATAAGACTAAAGGAATATTCATTTCAGATTAAATAATGTGCATAATGTGCTTTTATTCCGGCTAGATGGGTCTACGCTTCTACATATGGTAAATCATTTCGCGCCAAAGTGCGAAATTCACAGTTGACTTTTAAGATACAGCTAGGTATTGATGTAATACTTTTTCATCATACGATAGGACAGTTGATCTGTGTATATTTTAATAACATTGACTTTTAATGACTTGCAAAGTAATTTAAATGAACCGGTCGGCAAGACGGCACCTCTTGCCGACCGGTTCGGCAGTCACAGCATATTATGTGATATTGTGCAATGCTATGCAGAATATCACAAAATATTCTTGCTCATGCCTGCCTAGACAACAAAAAAAATAGTTTTTTTCATATTTACCGCTTTTCACTCAAACCTTTTCCTATACCTACATAAATATTATGTTGATGGTAAGGTAAACTATTATCTGATAAAAGCCCATAATAAGAGTCCTCGATTTAATTAGACTAAGTTAGTCATTTACGCAATTGAGGGCAAACAGACAAGGGTTCCAATTTTCAACTGATTGAAGTTCTAGTCCTACCAATTAACTATTAGGTAAAATGTAGGTAAGCTCTTTGAAGTTATTCTCAGTGAAGTAATTTCAAGTATCTAGTTAATTATGATCTAGAGTTATAGTAGATATATACGCCCACACCAATATAAACGTGATTTTGAAAAAGATATTTTTTCTTGCTAAATATTTTATTTCCATGTATGTGTGAAATATTTGACCAAAAATGGAACTTAATGGACTTCATTCATCGTAATTAAAACACAATTCAATATGATATTTCGATTCAATACTACTGACTAACAAAACAAATGAAGGATGCCTTTGAGGTGAAATGGATACTCTATAATAGCAATGCCATGTAAATATTGGCAATTTCCCTTTGTAGTAGTGTACACTGGCTGGTAATACAAATAGGCCCCTCTAATTGCTATAGTCAGGTTGTTTGTAGCGAAGCGGGAGTCGGGAACCGATTGATTGGCCAATTTATACACCACTAATACCCTACACTGCCAAACTGCTTAGCGGGAACACGCTCATTTGGCTAATTTAAAATTAATAGCCCTCGTCTCCGATTTACGTTTTAGTTTAAACATCGTTCTATCATCACTGACTTTTTTTTAACAAAAACCTAGTGTTTTTCCGGTTATGGGTTGAAAGACTTATTTGGTCGAGTGACCTATCGAGCGATGCTTCTAAGAACAATTAATTAATCAAACTACCACCACTATCATTATAAAGGCGAAAGTTTGTGAGTGTGTGTGTGTATGTTTGTTACTTCTTCACGCTCAAACGGCTAGATCAATTTTGATGAAATTTGGCACACAGATAGTTTATAGCTAGGATTAACACATAGAATACTTTTTATCTCAATATTCCTACGGGATCGAGACTTATGCGGGTGAAACCACGGGCTAGTAGGAATGTTACTGTTTATATCGTTGATTATTCTGAAGCTTCAATAACTTCCAAATATCTTTTTCAGTTAATTTAAAAATAAAAGCTCTCGTCTTCGATTTACGTTTTACACAAAAAAAGTTTTTTTTCTTTCTTACGGTTACGGGTCTTGTTTGGATGTTCGACAGATAATAGATTTTTATTGGTAACTTTGTATCTAACTCTGAGTAAGCCTCGAATTAGGTAACCGTACCGATTTACGTTTTCGTTTAAATAACGAACTATCACAAACTTTTTTGGACAAAAAACGTTGATTTTTGTCCGGTTACGGGCTGACAGACTTACTTGGTCGACTGACCCATGAAACGATGCTTCTAAAAGGAATAAACATATAGGAAATATACTTACTGTATGTATCGTTGTTATATTATTTTTAAAGTTTTAATAACTTTAATCTAAAATGAGTATCAGTCTCGTCTCCGATTTACGTAACAATGTAAACATCGAACCATCACTGACTTTTTGGACAAAAAACGTTGTTGTTTTATTTTGGTTACGGGTTGAAAGTCTTGTTTGGCTATTCGATAGACTTAATAGGATTTTTCTTGGTATAGTTGTATCTGCCTACCCTTTTCCCAACTATGTTGCGGTCGGCTTCCAGTTTAACCGGTTGCAGCTGAATATGTTGGTATCGTTGTATGTAACTAAAAAAAAACACTATGGACTTAGCAAAGTTCAAATTAGGTAGCCATTCTCTGCGATCAAAATTTTAGTTTAAACGTGGAACTATCACTAACTTTGGACAAAAAACGTTGTTTTTTTCCGGTTACGGATTGAAAGGCTTATTTGGTAGATCTTACAATGTTTTTTTTTTTTCCTTTATAAAAAGATTAAATAAATAGAAAATAGACTGTTTTTATTCTTATAAAACATTTTTCTTGAGTTTAAATTAAATACGCCATTACGATTAGTTTTAGTTTAAAATCAAACTATCAGTAACTCAAAAAACGATGTTTTTTCGGTGACGGCTTAAAACCTTATTTGGTCGATCGTCCGAAGGACCGATGTTCATAATAAATAAAATATAAATAAGAAATATACTTTTGTTTTAAATATCGTTGTATGCTGTGCTCAAGCGCTTAAAAACTTTTCCAGTCACATCATTTTAGACACGAAAGATCATTTTTTAAACAGCATGCTGTCTTCTTGTCGTGATGTGATAAATAAACTGATTAGGATGAAGTACCGGTTCTCACAATATTATTATAAGGATAAAAGCATTAGTGTGCCTTTACACAGTAGGTTACACAGATTCGCGGGAAATCCTGATTTCTGACGTGCGTACGTAATATAGGAAGTTGATCAAGTAAATAAATAAGACGTCAGAATGTACATATTTTTTTCTTTTTTTTTTCTTGTTAATTGCCAGTGATCTAACCTCTTAGCCAATTAGATTAGCTTGTATTAGTCAACATCAATATTTCGCGGTGTGCAAAAGAAAGTCCCATATCCGTGGTCCTGTCCAATCTACTTTCGTTCAACTGTCTGCTGCGCAATTGATGTTTATCAAAGGTTCAGATATCCAATTCATAAATTAATTGAAGTAAATTAGTTCGTAATTATGCTAATCAAAATTTACCAACAATTAATAGTTAATTTATTGTTGGTAATGAGTAGAGTTATGACTAATCGCTCAACAACATTATAAATACCGTATCCCATTCATTAGTTGTTCGGGTATAATTTTATCAATGCAGCACAAAACATTGTTTTTCCTGGCATGTTAGGGAAATCCGTGATCCACATGGCGCGATCGCATAGGAACACCCGTTGCCGTAGGCGCACACGCGTTCGAAATGTTCGCATCAACGCTAGAAACGTCGAGTTTATCGCTAAGAATAACCATAAAGGTATGATTTATAAACGTCGCCTCACCATTGGCTCGTGTAATAAAACCGTCGCATTGTGCCATGTGCGGCTGAATCGTGCCGTTTCTATCGAACGCGCCTTATTTATGCATAAAAATGTTTTCATTTGTGTCCACCGGTAATTTTTACATAGACTACTTTATTCATCCCCGACCCGACAAGTAGTAATCAAACTATGAATATAAATCACGCGATCCTTATGGGAATACCGCTGGTATTGGATTGGTAATGATCGTATTAGACTCCCTGTATCATAAGTATTATAACCGGTCAATAAATGACATGGAAACTAACTCAATAAAAATCTATTGATGCAAATCCTTTGAGCTATTGAGAATGTAAATTACATACAACATGCTTGTTTACGTCAGACATATCATCTTATTTTCTCTTGTACAGAAGGTACTCGAGGTAATAGTTGATGTTAATTATGGTAATACAAACAACTCGGCAAACATTCAATGTATTATTCAATGTAACTGTTTCTATATCTCCTTAAAATCTGGTTCTTTTTGGTTCTGTTGGCTAATCTTTGCATCGGTATCAGTAGTCGCCCAAATCTTATCGGCGTGAACATTGTGTACCTGTATAACACTATAATTTCCTCATACTAACTGCACAACAGATTGCATACGATTAACACATTAATCACCGAATGAACGGTATTGATGAAGGTACCACCTGACTTGATATTTATCTGACGCTGGCCTCCGATCTTAACAAGCGTTAATAATGAAAAGTCGGGAAGTGTAGCGGATGCAGAGAGTGCAGCGTGCAGCAGCGCACTCCGATCCCGACGCCTTCACCGCCCGCGACGTGACATAACACGCCGGCCCCGCCCACGCCCTCTCGCTCACTCCCTAACCGTGCGAGCGAGACGCGAACACACCCTCCGTCGAAGCCTCCACGCCACACTGTTTCTTAGAAAAGCCAACTGTTATTATCGCCCGCGGATTGTTCTCGACCTCTCGCCGCTTTATTTTGCTCCTCTCATGAATGAATCTCGGCGCCCGCAGGTGCGCACCCTCGAGCGCTAAATTTCGACAGCAATTACTCATTTCTAAAATGGTATAAGTAGTTGCACGCCAATTTCCAGCACGCCACATGATAATTTCCAGTGGCTGATGCTGCTACGCTTTCGGCAAATTGGAGGGGCTCCACAGGAAGTTGCGTTTTGGAAGCGCTTTCGCCTTGGTTTGATTAGCCTTTTCTTGATTTTTGTTGTCAATCCGCCTACTCTGCTTCACGAATGGATAAATGCCCGCCGGATCAGCCATCAATCAGACAGTTATTGGCACCGATGCACGCGATAATTTCGGCATCTGAGAAGTGATTTAGTGATTGCTGCCAATGATTGTATAATCGTATTACAATTGAACTAATAAACACTTTACATGTGTAAGAAAACATGTGATTCTATCGAAGGAATTCTAAACACACATTACTGACCAGGAAAAGAAAAGCGAGGTTTTGTTTTAAGATTTTCTTAGATTTACCTAACAATAATAAAAAATATAAAAACATATTTCTCTGAAATCGTGACAAATTGACAAAATTAATATGCATGCTATAAGAAACCTGGCAAAATGTGTAACTCTAAGAACAAGAAATCGTACAATATTACTGTAATTAATAGTTCATCTCCTTTCTATAATCCTAATATACGTAATCCAATTGAATTGCATTCATTGGAAACAAAAAAAGAAATAGAAACTAAACTGCAAAATAAATTACAATACTGAGAGAAACCTTTAACAACAGCACTGTTGTCATTGGATCAATTTAAATCCGTTCTGATAAAAGCTGTCATTTTAACTGTGTCAATAGTACGCTGAAAAATTGCGTAAGCGCTGCAGCGGCGGCAACTACATTTACCGTTTACTATAAAGACTTGCTCTTTATTCACCTCTCCTGTTATCATAAGTAGGTACTTGTCTTTTCGTTATTGCCTTATGTTCTAACAAAATTTAATCAACGCGTGAAACTATATGCATGATCCAATGAAAGAGAAGTGAGGAAGCATTATAATCTTGTAAAGAAATGTTGTGTTAATAATAAAAGGCTCTCCGGCTCTGTTGTTAAGGCTATGATTGGCGTCGTTTCGGCACTGGTGTGGACAAACCGGTTGCCGCACAGGCCGGTAACAGTAGCTTTAACGATTGTTGGACCACGATCAAATTATACCTTGTTCCGATTTGTATGCAACTAAAACGTAGCACCGCGTCTCAGATCCGACACACACGCTGCATCTGTTACGTTCACGTCTTATATCGCAACATTAGGAAACGCATTGTCTAAAACTATGGCGCTGATTACCTTGCTCACAAACTAAACTAAATTTAAGTTCAGTGCATCTTTTTATTTCTATTTCATTAAGAAAAGGACAGAAGATAAAATATTAGTCTAGTCCTGTCAAATTAAGATACTCCATAGACAAGTTTAGACGTGATTAAAAAATTGGCTACTAAAAATACGTCAGTTTACGCCAGGCGCTAATTTGACAGGACTAAACTAATATTTATCTTCCGTCATTTTATTAATGAAATAGATAGAAAAAGATGCACTGAACTTAAATTTAGTTTAGTTTGTGAACAACAGAATCAGCGCCATTATCTTTCTTATAGAACATATTCGAAGTATACAAATTAGAACATATTTATAATTACGGCATGAATGGTACACAGTTTTTACGTTAATATTTGATGATAATAAGATAAGTACATAATGCCATCTTTGTATAGCATCTCTGTGTGCCTTATTTATTAGACACACAGAATGTGACTTAGATAAATTTGCTTTTAAGGAAATTCCGAGCCTATAAGTAAACAGTATTAACCTGGTGGTAATTTGCAAATTATTGATGTTTTTTCCCTGTTTGCTTCTATTATATAGATAAATTGGTTGACGTATTGAGAGTTATGTTTAAAGAATAAAAATACAAACTCCACATGCTCAAATTGTATGGAACCACTGAGCCAACACAATTGAGATAATAAATCTGTAACAACGCAATCTAATAACAATACTAACACAGACAAGTTGGAAGATAGTGGAAGGAATCAGCCAACAAATTTGCATGTTTTCCTATAGAGCGCTTACGTTGCCAACTAGCCGTGACGTCAATACTACTACACAATTTATCGGCAACCTATTATCATTAAAAATAGACCTATTAACGTTAAAGGCACTGTTGTACTTTTTTGACGGACAAATACGCTGATGTAAGTGATTAAGATTTACTATTGAATATTTTTACACGCCGCGCCGGCTTGTATTCAATAAATTACTGAGACGTTTAACATGACAGCCGTGTGGACAACATTGGCTATGACTGTCCCATTTTTTGGCACTTCTTACTTACTGCTTTGTGATTTGTTCTAACGATTTACAAGGAACGCCCGCAAAATTGAATATCCCAATTTAAACGTCAATTTTGATGTTAGATTTTATTAACGTGTAAGAAACGCGCGTTTTCTCTGTGGTCAACGTAGAAGCAAAAACATGTAATGATTCACCGAGACGCGATCATTTCCACCGAGTCGGAAAATTCCTGTAATCGTGTAGCTCTAGACTTTCTTCAGCGATCACAGTACCGATTGATAATTTAATCACACGCGAAACACGTGTTGATATGCCGCCGACGGCTAAGCATACAATATCACTACAAAATCTTATACTATCCGCTTTTGTGTAGTTTTATTTGTCTTTCACGGAACTGTGTTCGTAATACAAGCTTCGTATAACCTTTTCATTAGATGAGATAACTGCGGTGATGACGGGATGCCTAGTTGGTATGCGTTTATTAGCTATCTTACTTCTGTAGAACATTCCTAACTAACGTTTTATCGTCGTTAAGATAAGAGCACCAAAGTAGTGGTGACATCACCACGACACAAACCATGTCTTGATAAAGAAAGTGTTCAGTAGGTAACCTTTACTTGATAAGATAAAGTACGAAATCTGCTAATTAACAATAATAGTTGTTTTAAAGCAAGCCGGGAAAGTTATCGAGACCGGTCTGTGACTAATTACGATAACGACCATTAATCGAGAAGTAGACGAAGGCCAGTTAAAGTAAATCCTAATTGTCAAACAGTATCAAGCTGAATAAAAATAAAAAGCTGTAATGTACGACTTCCCCGAGTTTCGTGAACGGCAGTGTTAGGCGGAGTATACTTGGCACAGACAAGAGAATATCGGATCGAAACTCGAAATCTCAAACCTGTTTTCTGAAATCTGTTGTCCTTATCTGGTACACAGTAATGCATATTTCTGTTCTCTCTCTGTGAGTCACCGTTTCTACGTATCACACCGGCCAGTCGCTCTACGCACTTCATGGCCACTCGTTCGACTTCGTCACGCTTTAGCTGCTATGACTGGTCAGTTAATGCGACAATAAATTAATGTCCAATGTAATAAGTAAATAGATTTCTTACAAAAACTTTTGATCGTACAGTTCCGCTCTTACATTTCGAAATCAGGCTTGGTATTACAAACGCACATTCATTGGTTCAATTGACACTGTACGAGTTTTAATATGTAGTTGCAATTCAATAGCTTTTTCTGTATTCAGGGCAATGGGCGTAATTAATTACATAAATGTTATTTAAGTTTTAAATTTTAAACCGAGGGATTAATTTGTGTGCCATGTGTTGTAGTATGATCAGGAAATACGTTGATGCTTTATTTAAGAGCAGTAAAATGCTGAAATAATTGATATAATTTCCAAATGGCATTATAATATTTCAATTTTTTTAATATCTTTCTTTTAACCGTCATCGTGTCCAAAAGCGTACCCCAGGTGAAAGGACGTTTTATTTGTCATCATGCCATCGAGATTAAGAGAATAATTTACAACACTTTAAACGTTTATGCGCCATTTGGCGTGTTCTCTTATAAACATTCTCGTCTCCGGTATGGACTTTATTTTAAAACTTTCTTCAGCGGATACTGACTATACATTACTCTGAAATGTTATTATAATTATCTGTTATGTTTGTTATATTCTGTGTTCGTAGCGATTGTTTAGAGACCAACTGCTGCCTATACGCTATCTTCCAGGTCTATACAGCATGTTTTTTTTACCGGCTACAATTTTTTACAGGATGTTCCACCCATGAATATGAATAACTTTCACTATGGAACCAACTCTGAGATCACGAAAAAAAAATTAGCTGTTTCATACATTTTGGACAAGTAGGTATTGAACTTTTGTATTAAACAGCTAATTTTGTTTTCGTGATTTCAGAGTTGGTCCCGTAGTGAAAGTTGTTCATGTTCATGAGTAGAACATCCTGTAAACATTTGGAGACTGAAAAAAAAATCATCCAGTATACTGTCTAATGGGAAACCGTCCTGCGATTCTCACTATTAAAGGGGGATTCAATTACGACCTGTCTCTGTTTATGCAGTATCGTTTCCAAATAATTCCAGTCCTTATGCTATAAGGTAAACCGACAAATATTGTGTAATGATAATGGCGCTAGTTTGGTTAGCATTGACTCAAATCATGGTCAAAGTCAATCTATTAGATATGTATTGATAATGATTCATTTGTTTATTGATACGAGTACAACGAGTGGCGCCGAACGCGGTGCACGCTCGGAGGTGTAGAAAGAGAAAGGATACTTATTCAAAAGTAGGTAATGTTTTTGCTGTTCTTGCTGTGTGTGTTGCGGCAACGGCGCGGGCGCATGATTCATCGGCGCGTGGGCAGAGCTTATTGTGTTCACCAAGTATCTATTCACACTAGATAACTTTGACTTTTTCTTTCGCCTTGATCCCCGAACAAACTTACTATCGTTTTTGTTGACTAACACTAATAAATTACAGTGGTGTCCGTATTATTTTTATAATGATTTCATTTTCGTTTAATTGTTAAAAATGTGAATAGCTGAACTATTTCTAAATAGACATAATAGCGGAAAATTCTGCTGAATAGAATTTGAAACAGTGGTTCATTAAAACCTCATTGTTTTGTTATATCTCATAGTGTTATTTACCTTTCACCGCGTCGGGTCCTCCTCGTGAGGCATTCGGGTCTTTTATATTAAAACAGTTCCTTTGACTCTGCCTGCTTTGTTTACAGAGGTGTTCTTAAACTATTTATTCAATTTCACTAACGGATTGTGCCTCTTTATCTCTTCTTTAACTATTTATTTTTTTTTCTATATTCAGCTGCCATCCAGACTGAACGTAACCAGACGTCTGGCGTTATTTTTGCTTCAAACTTTTATTTGGTCCTTTAATAAATACTAAGGATTGTGCGTCTTAAAACAGATATTTTAGTTTTATTTTTGTAGGTATAAGGAAACATTTACCGTCGGCAATAATGTTAACTTTATGCAAGTAGTATCTACAAGTCCATAACTTGAATTAGCGCAAATAATTATAGTAAAAATGTGCAAAATGGAAACGACAAGTGAATTGCAAGTTGCTATTTAACCTGACCTTTTATAGTTCCGATACACATGGAGCTGACGATGCTGATTGCGATGTCGCAAACGTGAGCATTGTGTTGGCGCCATTGCAACGCAAGCGACACGACCGAGCTTTCTCACCGTGGCATTGTAATAGAGCCGTTCACTTGAGACCTCTACGCAAATATTGCACTTTATTATTTTATAGACCGCTTTATTTAATGAATGTTGGTCAAATGAACCTTTTTATGACAGCTACTGAATATTGATGCCGATTGTGTTGTTCAAAAACTAAACTAAATTTAAGTTCAGTGCTTCTTTTTCTTTCTTTTTTTCTATATCATTATGAAAAGGACAGCATAAATATTAGTTTAGTCCTGTCAAATTAGATACTCCATAGACAAGTTTAGACGTGATTAAAAAAATGGCTACTAGAAATACGTCAATTTACGTCAGGCGCCGACTAATTTGACAGGACTAAAGTAATATTTATCTTCTATCCTTTTCATAATGAAATAGAAAGAAAAAGATGCACTGAACTTAAAAGTTTAGTTTGTAAACAAGGGAATCGGCGCCATTATCTGTTGTTTGGTATTGTCGTGGTATTTATTTATATACATAGTTTATTGTACACCACAAAACTACCCAACATATCAAAAAAAAAAAATCAAAAACCAAAAGTCATTTATTCAAACTAGGCTGAGAATCAGCACTTTTCGAACGTCAAAATTACAAAAGACAGTCCCCCAAAACGCCCGCCCTTCACCACTTCCTAGTGCTTTCGCTGGGAAGAAGAAGTGGCGCAACAAACTCCCCAGCAGCACAGCTGTCTGTTCAGTTAGAAAATACTTGACTGAATACAATACAAGGTATGCAAAGCAATTAACATTACAAGACACAGAACGCTAAATTAAATTATTTGCCATATGTCAGCTAGCAACGCCAATATACCAAGAAATACAATAAAAAAACTATACGTACTCAAGCAAAAATTAATAAATGGAAATTAAATAAAAGCCTCCAGGTATAAAAAAATACATCAAACACTGCAAAATATACAATGGGCTTAAACTTAAAACAGTCTCTATGAGTGCAGAGCTAACTGCATTCATGTCACAATGAAATGCATTGATTCCACTAATATGTTCTGTTATTTCCGAATCTGAATTCAACCGGTTTAGCTTTTAATTGGGTTAAAAACATTTGAAAAACTAATTTTATTTAAATGTGATGAAAACAATTCACAGTTAAATGAGATTACAGAAAGTTTGATTTCAGTAGAAGCATGGAATCATCACTTCCACAAGAGAGAAGCATAAAACTGATACCAAGAAATGTGAGGAATTAGGCATCATAATCGCACTTTGAATTTGTGACTAAACTACGTTGTTTGAATTTAACCACAATGTTAATAAACGAGCAGGTTTGTGACAAAAAAAAAGGTTCTTCACCAGAATCTTGTCTATTATTGATAATGCTCAGACACATATTTGCTTGTCGTTCGTATATCTGAAGGTAATCTACTTGAATGTTACGAAGGTTTTATGACTTTTATTATTGCGCATACATTTTGACTTTTACGAAGCTTTCAGCTCCAATTGATAACGTGTTCGAGCTTTTGTCAGGCATAATGTTAGCTTGAAGTATGAACCATCTTCACGTTTGCCTTAAGCTTGTTAAAAACCCTCAAAATACTGCCTTGAAAATATTAAAAATAAACCTGATGAGATGACGATTAGATCTTGCATATTAGATAAAAACAATGTTTATATAAGAGCTATGCTCTGACTCTGCTATGTGGAGACGAGAAGCATCAGTCTTCATGTGTAGACTGATGCTTCTCGTCTTCCAACTGCCATAATCCTCATTCATCTATTACGCAACCTCCTTTCCCCACAAAAGAATAGAGCCCTAAAACAAAATCTGGTCACAAAGTGTTCCAAATGCAGTTAAACCATAGTGAAACACTCTAAAAATAAGTTTCAGAATAGACAAAAATGGAGAAGTCCTCTCAGAATGTTCGCCTGTTTATTTATACGCGTCGCTTCATTTTCATTTTATTGAAGTAGTCGTGTTGTAGTCTGAAAACGGAAACCAGATACATTTCGTCACGGCGTTGAGAAATAAAGAATAAAATAAATATCAGCCGTTATTAATGCAGTCCGCGCGAAAGTTAATGTGGCGAACAGAAACTAATGTAACAATACATAACTGAAAGCAATTGAGTGAAGTAATGAATCTTTTGATGACTTCCACGTCTTCTTTCAATAAGATTGACTGTAAATAACGATTATATAATCATTTTATTGTAAGGTTAACCTAAGTATTTCAGCGTTCATCTGTTTAGTCCTCTCACTGTGAGGAAAATTCGATAGGTAAAAACTCTTCCTCTTCTTAACTACTAACATAGGTATTAAATATAATATAATAGAAATGTACAATCATGGTCGTTCAATAATTAGGACTTAGGCGCAAATGAATGAGGTGCCTACGCAACTTTCCTTTCAACTGAAACTTTCTACGTCTGTGCAGATAAAAATCTTGAATTTGATATTTCCTATACCGTTGCGGATGGACTTATCATCTTGAGTTACCTAGATTTTAATGGTACTCCATTATGTATAGTTGAATAGGCTGTTATAATGTGAATATGTACTATTTTAATTCTGCTATGGCTTTCTAATCTTTAAGATAATATAATTTTTCCCGTCGCTTCTGCAGAATCATCTCGATATTTTCACTCAGCAGTTCGTGCAATGTGCATATTTAATGTTAATTCGCAGTAAATCAAACAGCCAGTTAGTTTCTAGTTAAGAATGGAGGTAACTGCGCAAAAATGTGTACTGGGCTGCGTTCTACGACTTATAACATAGCCATCTTGGCGGAGCAAACCAGAACCTCACCACGGCCACAAATGGCTCGCTTCATTCCCGCTTTGAACGCAGCTAGTTAATGTACCGTTCCTTCTACGTACCAGCTCTCCGAAGCACACCCGTTTAATTTTTAGCAACTTAACTTAGCATTAACAATTAGTAATGTTTTGCTTTGCGGAAACATACACTGACAGTAGCTATAACAACATTCAATAGTCAACCATTACTCTACCCACGTAACCACAAACCTGTAACAGCCGTGCGATTCTGTAACCATCTCAACATGAAAGCTTGGGTGAAGTGATCTTAGAGTGAGCTGTCTTTCGCTAGGGATTAACACTATTAAGTGCTCACTTCACTTATGATTTCACGGTGAGATTTTTACAGAATCGACCGGCAGAATTTAATTTTTGTTGTACATACTATATTGCATAAAAAAGATTCGTATCTGATGCCGCATCAATGGGTTTAAGGCACAGGAAGTGAAACCAACCTTCGGGCGCTCGGCTAAGTATGTGTGTTTCACAAGCTCACACACTTTACAAGCCTAGACTTTAAAACTAAGCTAAGTATTAACTACCGATGCAGTTTTTTGATTGGCTATAAAACAGGAATTTTCTTCTACGTTTTTCTATTTGCCGCTAGCGTTAACAGTTTAGTTTCGAAGGATTATTACACGCTCAACTTGACTAAACATTATTTTACGTAATAGACTTGTGAGTCATAGACTCACAGAGCCTAACTACAACACGCTGTATAGTGCAACGTAGGTCATGTTTATTAATATCCTTTTATCAAGTTGTTTGAATCCAGCAGTAATGTTCTCACAGTCGGTTTAGAATCGTATAACAACGTTTCTGATATCACATAATGCGGTGTCAGCGAGTCGGCCAGAGTTAGAACACATGGAGTGGAGGCGTACAATCGCTCGGTATAAACGTAAACACCTGTGTATGAGCGTGATCGCGTTGTTGCAACGTCGGTTGCAACAAATCAGTTTGGAGAGGCGCGGGACGCGAGCCGCACCACACATGCATTATTCAAGGCTCATTTCTATTCAACGCCGACAGGCCGCCCGATAAAAACTTCTCGTTTGACAACTTGGACGCCTGCACCCTTTGTACTTACGGCGTGTCCCCTGCGCTGATACGAGCTGCTTAAGTGTCTTAAACATTATTTGTCACTGCTATATTTATGAGCGAGTAATAACCTTATCGACACGAATTTGTTTTGTACTGCTACTGTTTCATTGTTGTAGCGAGCACATGTTTTTATTAAGTAACCATTTAGGACACTTCAGTGTTGTTGTTCGTAAAAAACTTGTTTGTGTTGCTATCGTTAAATAAATGCGAAGACATCATATAATCAACCCAACAAACCGTAGACAAATTATGAGATTACGCTCAGTAATTGTGTGTTAAATATGTAAATTTTTGATTGTGGGCTTTTAAGCTTTAAAGTATTAACAATTTACATATTGTAGGTAATTATTGAACGTAACAAAAGCAGCTATGTTCATGTATTTACTCGTACATGTAGTGTATACCGACGGAGGTCAAAGATCAAACAAGTAGTTTTAACGATGCTTTATGTAGGAGCAAAAGCTCAACACTCCAATCGAAGCGTGATCGATTCGGCCTACTTACAATGTCTAGTGCACCAGAACAATCTGTATGAACTCTCCAACAAAAATCATTATTAGGATCAATATAAAAACAGACAAAAACTATTATTAATCAATTCCGAACTGTTGAGTAAACAGCTTATTCCTAATTTGATTCCGTGTCTAGCTCCTAATCGATTGCATAACGCGGATCTATTCGATTTTTAATGATTATTAGGTAAACACCCCAATTATCGGCGGCTGTTGAATGACAAGTAGTCGAGCGACACTCATTCGGAAGCGGCGAGAAACACCGTTGTTGCTGGCACAGTGCCCATGACCGGCGCGACGCCTTTACAGTTATACGTAAGGGTGTGGATTGACGGTTCGTGTTTGCACGACTATAAAAATGGAAATGCGTAAAATAAAATCTTCTGAATGCTATTTAGAAGCGACGAGAACATTTTATTTAGAGAACTAGGTTTTTTAACCTCTTCTAGCAGTCATTATCAAATATTATGGACAGAAAAAGAGCCTAATTAAAATAGTTTCTTCCGAATGTGGACACATAAATCTGTAAGAATTTGGAATTAAATCCTATGTGAATGATAAAATAAAAACACTTATACGTAAGAACGATAAATGAGCACATAGTCCTCGGTCAGGACTGTGATCAATGTAGAGATTAATAAGTTCCGTCGGATATCTTGAGCTTGTAGAATTCTTAATCGATTTAAGAATATTCAAGCACATTGGAATTCTCGAAATATTTGTTTAGTCATACTTCAGGGAACTGCAATAGACTCTCCGACATTTTATGAAGAATTAAGATTTATTTATTACTAGCTAATGCCCAGTATACGTTACAATGCCTTTTTCTTTTTTGTTAGGAAACTTCTCCGATGCGCACACAACAACTTACTAAAGTTTCATCACAATCGGTCGAGCCATTTTCGAGTTTTTCCGAGACTACCGAACGGCAATTGATTTTTATATATAAAAAGAATATGAGTTCAATGATGAATTATGAAAAAGATTCTTATTCAGTTTTATCAGTAGTGCTCTAGATAACTGTTGGGTGCCTAATCATCCATGTAATCTGCGCATGAGTTGATTTAAAAGTCTCAGTGAGGTATAGATCTTTATGACGTGATAGTCAACAATTACTTTAATTAGAAACACGGTAATTATATGTTAGGTTAGTAGCAATTGATGTGTCTGAATGTGATTACTAAAAGAAAGATGGTTATCTAATTCATTCATGGTTTCTTAGTTTCTCATAATATGGTTTAACCGTCGTTAATTCATACATTATGTTTTTAGAGGGGCTTGTGGCTAAGTAATAACAGCCACTCGGGTCGATCGATCAGCAGGGCAATTGCGTAACACATTATCAATCGGAATCGGTTTCATTTTGACAGTTCAAGAACATTCATTGCGTTATTTACTTGTTAAGCAGACAATTTTTTCGAACTTATGAAGCAATGGATTAGCAATTTGCTTCAAAATGATTCAGATTCCGATTGATATTGTGTTTCACAATTGGGGTGCAGGTTAAGCTACGCTTGCTGCGGTTGGCCTGTGGATGGATCTCCATTTTTTGTCCCGGCATTGGTCCCGGCTGTCATTCGTAGGTCTTTGACGGGTTTTATCTTTCTTTTTCGTTACGGGTCGTCAGAATCCCGAAAGTCTGACAACCAGTCTTATCAAGGATAATCGTATTACCCAGTAACTGGGTTGTGGAGGCTAGATCGGCAGTCGCTCCATGTAAAATACTGGTATCGGTATTTACTTATCAATACTCGCATACTTGGCATTTATCAGGAAGTATTGAAAATATAGCAAAGCCTTGTTAGATTCCATTTGGCAGAAATATGTGCACTGGGTAACAATCAAGGTATTCTTCCAACCTTTAATATTATAAATAACGAGCATCCGCCCGCAACTTCGTTTGCGTAGAATTCGGAACTCCCGCGCTGTTTAAATCATATCACCCGTTTTATGAATGAAGCATTTTCCCGCGGTAAAAAAGTAGCCTATGTTCATCAGGGATAATTTCGGCTTCTAATGGTAAAACAATTTTTCAAATCGGTCCAGCAGTTTCGGAGCCTATTCAATACAAACAAACAATCAAATCTTTCCTCTTTATAATATTAGTGTAGATTAATTTAATGAATAATGAGACACGCACTTACCTATTGAATATGAAAATTATTAGTTAAGAATATAGAGATACAGTGTTTTTATAACGTTTATGACGTCGGTGGCTCCATGCCCAGTAAACTTGCGAAGTTGTGACGACATCTTTATTGTGTTCTGCGGACGTCGACCACAAAGCCTGAACTTTGTTTCACGACCTTCGTCAGCCAACTAACATTCAATCATGTAACCCATTTGTTAAATTAACTATGGTTATCGTTATATCGCTCACACTACACGTTTACATGAACAAGGAAAGTTGTATCCGTTAATTTTCACGGAGTCATGCTAATTACTCTTTCAAGGGCTTCACGAACCTTTTTATTAGAGTTCCGTAGTCAACAAGGAACCCTTATAGTTTCGCCATGTCCGTCCGTCCGTCCGTCGACAGCTTAGCTCAGAGACTCTTAGTACTAGAAAGCTTTAATTTGGCATGTATATACATATTAATCACGCTGATAAAGTGGTAAAATAAAATCATGAAAAAATAAATATTTTTAGGGTAACTCCTCTACACGTAAAGTGGGGATGTTTATTTTTTTTTTCTCAATGCTGTGGTGTCTCCTTGGATAGGTCTTAAAATACTGCGGGTTTATGAAAACAATTGTTCGATTCAGGGATCCTTTGGTGAAATATTAAACTTTAAAATGCTAATTTTTGTTAGTCAAGTGTCATTCTTCCCCTGCCAGCTAAATGGTTGTTTTCGGATATGTGAAAAAAATCAAAGTAGTAGTATATACATATAACGAGTTAAAAGTAAAACTGTCTCAGCTTAGTAGGTAGGCTGTACAAGTTTACGAGTAATAGTTGACAACTTACATTTGCAGTTGCAATGTATAGGAGAACATGATTTTCAACTACAATGCTAAGTTTGTTCTTGGGATAAATTCATTCCAACTTCCCTTCATTGTGCGTGGTCCGACACGCACTTAGACGGTTTTTTTTAAAGCATCTGGCTGCTTGATACTAAGAAATAAATCAATGAGCTGTGATTTAAAAATAAATAAGTGAAACTTGCCGTCGCTAAAACACGCGGGTGTTAAAGATAAAATTAGCCATCGTCAATGCGCTACGAATGCTGAATGCAACAATTGCACTTTATAATAACCCGCATAGTAAACGCGCCAGCGATTGTCTGTGTCGAAACTCCATGGATCGTGCCGCCGGCTGTCGCAGCCGCTCATTCTCTAATTACTGCTATCAATTCCATTAGCGAACTTATTGAGTAACATGGCAACTGCAAATCATTAAATCAACTAACAACAGACTGCTAATAATAACAGGTTCCTAATACTTCGCTATAGCTAATTAGGATTCTTATCCAATCATCTATACAGGTAAATAAAACTGACAGAATGACAGAACATTATCTCGGTAGGTGGTGGATGCATCGCACAAGGGAATGACGAACGTAAATGGTAAGTCAACAAAACAACTAACCTGTCCAGTCATTAAGTACATATGTGTGTCGCAAGGGCCTTGTTTTTTACCATTTATATGTTCTATTGCATGGCAGGAATTCTGTTAATCGTCGCTGGCAACATTTTGCACATGCCACGGACGTTGTTGCTGCGGTAAATGAGTGTAATTTAACCACAAGCAGGCTTCTCTGCGCGCCATACAGTCGAGCCGAGCCTACAAGACAGCCACCACTTATGATTATGAGTTACTATTGTTTTTCTTAATATACGCAACTAGTTTTTGTGCGAGGTTTCCCTTATATGGATTAATTGGTGTTGTCATTTTCTTAACACATGGTTGTTTTCAACGTCAGAGATGGAAAAGAAAATGGCCAGAGCGTGCCACTACAGCGGTCCAATCTACGGAAAGAAAAATTAATAAATCTGCAGACTTCTTTTCCTGACTTTACTTTTATTTATTCCTTTGGGAATTTATAAATGTGAGAAACATAAGAAATTAAAGAAATACTACGTTTAATAGTCTTCTTGATAGAGTTTGGTGGAATCTTGATTACCTGTGTCCGATCTTCTGAAATATTTATTTACCAATTAAATTCATTTTAGACTTTAGTAGTTATCACATATGTTCAAGGAACCCATGTACAGACGCCAGCACATCAAGCTACTACAATCTGTCAGATTTCTTTAATAGATTTTCAACTTTAGCGCTAAAGCATAAGGTTCAAAGTTGATTGGGGAAATCTGACAGTTTCGGGTAGCTTGATGTGCTGGCATCTGTACAATAAAGGGCAAAGTCGCATACTATTTTGGACGTCGTCGTTTTATTGGCGTAACAATTAGCTATTCACTTAGAATTTGATATGTTATACATAAACTTACATATCAATTCATTAACTATCTACTAATCAACATACAAACTAAACCACATTAACATATGTTGAGCAAATTTCAAAGGTTCTGCAAAAAATGGCAATGAAGACAATACTAACTTATGCTGTAGTCCTAAGTTTAGCCGTCAGTTTTTGTAACATTCGTGCTACTACGGTTCAGTTCGCTGAGTTGTCATCATAATAGTAGTGCAGGTGTTATCTTGCCGTCGCCCACGCGGCCGCGCAAGTAAATCACCAAACACGCGCCCGCGCCGCGCCGCCGCCGCGCGCCACAATCTATGCAAATCGCGAGCTCAAACTTATTGCTCTCGCCTCAACTCCTTTCCAAATGCATACTAAATAGTGAGCCGACCACGCCGGCCTTTGTTCCCCAAGTTTTTCACTTAACCTCATGTGCTCTGTCGATTTTAATGGAAATACATATTTTGGTGTGCTTTGCTTTTGAAAGCTGGATCGTGACAGGCTTTTGTTTATGTTTGGGGGCTTTGTTTCCTCCCTTTATGTTAGTGTATTTTTTCTGTCGATGAACTGGGTGCTAATTAAAATCTAATAGCTCAGTCCAGTTACTTTTTCATAATGATACGATAAGAATCGTCTGTACCTCCGTGTATATGAAAGAGTTGAGCAAATATTTTTATTTCCATTTTCTTAATTCGCAGACTCATCATCTGCCTTTAGCCTTTTCACAACTATGTTGAGGTCGGCTTCCAGTCTAACCGGATGCAGCTGAATACCAGTATTTTACATGGAGCGACTGCCTATCTGACCTCCACAACCCAGTTACTGGGTAATACAATATCCCTTGGTAAGACTGGTTCTCAGACTTTCGAGCTTCTGACCACCTGTAACAACTGTCAAAGATCCACGAATGACAGCCGGGACCAAGGGCTTAACGTGGTTCCGGGGTCTCGGTATGTAAAGATGGTCACCCACCCCCAGACCAACCGCGGCAAGCGTAGCTTAACCTGATCGATCAACCTTTGCGGCTGTTATTATTTAGCCACGGGCCCCTCTCTTTAATTCCCAGACTATAATTAGGAAAATTTGTGCGGAAATTAATTTAAAAGATAGTTTATATGAAAGCTGTGAACAATGACTTTAATCTGCAGGTTGCTATTTATGTTGTTTCAAGTACGCCGATGTATTCCCATGGAGTTCTTAGAATAAGACACAGAATGTAACGAGAGATGTTGCTCCCGTTCTTCCGCATAGATGCTACTCGCATTGCGATCCAATTATACCTGATACCGTCGAGAAATATTATTGCGCTGATTTACTATGGCAACTATAATTACTGTGAGAATCGTAAACGGACACAATGCTGGCCTACCCGTCTATGGTTATAACATAACATAACATATAGGCATGTCATTTACACTATAAGCACATTAATTTCCTGGTATTGATGTTTTATAAACTAAGTTTTATTTCTTCAACTCCGCAATAAATCGTTTTAGTAGTGCGACTTGGACATGTGATTCACCATCCACTGACGAACAAAGAACGTCATATCACGTTGGAACTACTTGCCTATTCACATTGCCGCAAGAAAAAAACAAAAGTTTAATGTAATTTTCCGCTTATCAATAAAATGTCGAGAAAAATCTGCTAAAACATAGATGTTCCACCTCGACAACGCTAAACTTTCTAGAAGAAAATCATCGTGTTTGAGCGCGTCTTGCTTGCATCGTCCGAATGGTCATTGAACCCTCGCGAATTGTCGGCAGCAATTGTCTCCCGCCATCACAACGCAGCTGGGCTAGCCACCACAACCGTTAGTACTAATTGCACCGGCTATAATCACTTTACGACCCTATCCAGCATTATTTAGCAAAACACTGTTTCTCTCTTGACGCTCGACTTCACATACTGAAGAGCGCCAAACCAGCCAAACTATTGAATACAACGGTTCTATATGGCTTAACCGATTTCAAAGCACTCAAGATGCTCCCAACAAACTTGTTGCGCTAATAGCGTACCTAGCATACTCATAAACTTAGTTAAGCCGTCTGTCGGCAACATAGCTGACTCCAGTGCAGTTCAAATTAATTCGATTATCAGCGCACCTTGATCTCGCTAAAGCTCTCAGATTCCCTTCATTAGGTACGTACACATACGCGAGACTGCGGCATAATGACACAAACACGATCTAATATCTCGAATCTCGATATCCAACTAATATTTGTGGATACATTTCTAGCAGGGTTCGTGAGTATATTAGATGCAGTTGGAAGCAATAATATGTACATTAAACTATTACTCAATATTCAGATGGCGGGCGTTCCAAACTCACGCACTCTGCTGGAAGTTGGTCATGAATTCATTGTTTTTGACGTCGTCGTTGATATTGAACCACAATAGGAAAGAGTTCAGGTCACGTTTGAACACTGTACGGACAGGGAATATTAAAGATCAAAATATATTGAATGGGTTGAGTTTTTAGAATTTTTCCCTTATGTAGAGACGTGCATATTATTGAATAATAATGCATAGCTGGGGCTTTCTTGGCGATTTATCGGGCGAAATTATTCGACAGCAGATCAGGTATTGTTATTACATACAGTTTAGTAGCGTTTGAAACTTTGAAGTTTCAATAATTTACATATATTCCTGAGTATATTATGTTGTGTGCGCGGTTTCTGCAACACTTTACAATTCAATATTAGCTATTCGTATAGCAAGGCAAGAGTACGCACGCAGCAGACCTACATATCCGCTCTAGTGTAGCTGCTCAACTATCATGGCGATTACTTCAGATCGCCGTATACTGACCATTGACTATTGACTAGAAAAAACAAATGAACAATAGAATAACTGAATAGGAAAAAATGTGTGTAAACATTGCTCTAGATAGTTATTTTTTATTAATAGGTAGCGTTAATAATATAAATCAATTCTTAATAGAAAACGTCTTTGGTATACTTAGTTAAAAGTCAGCGCTAATCAATCATACCGCAAAACAAAGACAAGACAAAATAAAAAGAAAAAATACACAAAAAGAACACAAACACAAAAAAAAAATCTTTACAAAATAGTAATCAGCGTAATAGCCCCATCATTACAATTTACCTCTCTTGGTAAAACTAATGCACCGGAGAACATGCAAATAGAGAAGTAGTCTAAACGACTTAATGGCTATTTCATACTCAAGTCATACATTTATCGCTTAACGCTTCTGTGGTTGCTTACAGACTACAGTGAGTTGTTATCTCAGCCAGTTGCGGCCACGTTACGCGCTGACGCCTCTCATTTACGCCATACGAAAAGCAATTTTAACGTCCGTTTTGCAAAACCAATCGTCTCAGTACCATTCACCTTTTATAACCAAACACTGGTCAGCTTGAAAGTGTACAACTTTCTTTCGATGTATATCGTCTTGTTAGTTGCAGACTTGCAACTTATCAATTATAAACATGTCGTGGAAGTCCCTAAGACTATTAGCACTCGATCACTGGCATGTAATGTCCTGTAACATATTACTTTATATTCAGGCGAGCGGTCGTCGGGCGTCGGCATACGACATTATTTACATATAAGTCGTTGTTCCTGTGCTCATTCATGGCCCGCCTCGCTCAGACCAGGCTGATTTATCACCTTAATTTCATAAGTATCTCTTTGTTACCAGACCATCTATATCATATTTGAGTAATATCCCGCTCGCTTTATTGGATATGTTCAAGAAGGGTCAAATTCAGAGGACCCAAAACCAATTAGATTGTATGCTACACGGTAGTCATTTGCCTACATTTTTTCGTAGGGACTGGTGCTTCCAACTTTTTGGGAAGGATCCTTTTTTGCACATGTATTGACAAATTTTGTCTAACATGATATGTCGCGTGTGGTTCAAAACGGTTGATGTGTTCATGTGAGCAAAAGAATTTTGTTTAGCTTCTTTTGTGTTGATAATTTCCAAATTATTTATTTATTTTTTATTAAAACTTTATGTACAAGTAAACAGAAGTACTGTACAAAGGCAGATTTAATGCCTGAGGCATTTTCTACTAGTCAAGCTTAGGGTGATGCAGACACAAAATATGGTAGGTGCATACGGGATAGATAGCTAGGAAATGACTATACAATACAATAATTAATAACAATACATAGATAGATACATATATATATATATACATACATATAACCAAAATGAAAAGTCAGGAGATAAATGATCGGTAGAGGAGAAAACGAATCCAGCATATCAGCGCTGGCATGTTACGGCCAACTTCTGACGGATATGGTCACGTTAAATTATCTTATTTAACTACTTTCTTCCCTTCTTTAACTTCAAGTGTGGCATTCACAGGCGTCTCTATTAGTCCTTTTTATCCACAAGTTTCGTGAATTTAGTTATTAATAACCATTCTAGTAATCTTTGATGATACTTCTAATGTTAATTCAGCAGACTGTGAACTTTGCCCATAACTTATGCATATTTTATTGCTGCACATGTGCATTATGCAAACAAACCCGTTTCGCTAATTATATTTACTCATTAGATTATATAAACTGCAACTACAAAGGCTAAGGAACCTCGTGCACATTTCTAAAAGGCAATTAGTAAATCAGTTACTTCTCTCCTTTTCCCACGATCAAATAATAACATATTATAGTATTACACTATTATAGGATCGATTAAAGTAAAAAGGATGTTTATGTCTACGAATTCAAAATAAAATATACTTGTAACGAAGCTCTTCGCGTGATTCTTGAGCATTAATAGTTGACACTTAAGCATAAATAGCTGTTTACGGTAGTAATACCTGTTCTAGGATTTTATCGGATGTGTTTATCTTGGATATTGTCCGAAACCGTATTGTGTTATGAAAATGAAGCATGGAGTACCTACTTATCGCTTTTCGGCCTTTTTGCTTTAGGACCTATACGTTAGGAATTCACTGTCATTTTTGGTTTCAAACTTACAAATCACAATTATCGTTCGTATCATGTCAGTATTGATTTTTTTTTTCTTTTGAATCAAATTGCGAATTCCATTCTCTCGTGCCGGAGGTCTTGGTAGAGACACTTTATGGTGTGCTCAAGAAACGATGGTATGTCAAGTGATATTTACCTTCATTGACAAACTGGAAAACAACGAATCGGCAGCTCATATATCAATAGAGAAACATACAAACTCTTCCTAAATAAATCATACAGTAGAAACGCGATTTGACATGAAAAGCGATTTCGTGAAGGTAACAAAAATTTCGCGTCGCGTGAACAGAAACGGATTCTGTGACGACTTATGCAGATTTTTTTCGACGACACGAGGCTTAGTCCGCACGTATACATAAAATGTGATAATGTTTAGTGTTTAAAGCTAATGTTGCAAGACGACTCAAGACATTCGCTAAGAACTTGCAATCGGAGTCTTAATTCGCAGCTGGCGGAGCGAGTACGATGATTCACTTCTACTACGCTCACTTGCGAACTGTCGTCGTATTGAATCAAAGTCTAAATTGGCGTAGCAATCTACATTAATACCTATGCTTTGTATTAGTATTATTTGATGTTGGCAGGCGAGCAACGGCTACGTGACTCAGAGGTGAGATCTCTTGATCATCTTTGGGGATTTGGTTACTTTGAAATTTAAAAAAATGGTATTGATCACAGCATAATTTAACGGCTTAGTGACTTAATTTTCATGCGTACCTTAATTCTCTTTGACAGTCGGAAGCTCAGACGTTTCATAAATATTTGCAAAGATATTGTTGCCTCCCAGTTCATGATTTTTAAAGTTGATTCACTATTGGTGAATCATGTTTTTTTGCGTTCCACCAAACGCTATCCCGATCTGTTGCCAGGGTCAGAGTGCCAAAAAGTATATTGGGTATTTGATTGATCATTCATCGTCTTTATCTTTTGACAAAGTAGGTACTCTACCATTATGTCCAAATATCAATGAACATATTCGTCATTATGTGTGACATACATAAGCCTAGGCCGATTTCGAAGTAATTGAAAACACTGCACATTATTATCATACGTAGGTAGGTAAAACGCAATCCATGCAAAACAATTTTTATTAGGTTGCATAACGTTTGACGTTTCCGTATGAGTCGATCTGCGATATTGCTGACCGTCTGACGCAGTGGCTGCGGCGTTACGCAGACACGGTTGGGCAGATAGGCATTGTATGGAATTCTGCGGCCTGTGCACTACGTAATGACGACTTGAGGTGTACTCCACACACAGTGCATAGTGCACGCGCCACGTGGACCACGCACTACACCTTTGTTTGTGACGTCCACGTCGCGTTTGTAAACATTCACGCCGACCAGTAAACATCTTTGTGATGCGGCTTGATTGTACCACCGCACGCGCACATTTTAACAAACATAATAATCGTGCTGAATCATTAATCATCCCATCCCAGTTTAATATTCCGAAGAGGAATTAATAAAAACCCATTGCCCCATTTCCTAGCGGTTTACGCTATTGAATAATTAATTGAACTCAGACGACGGTAACATCGAAGATTATGTATAAACCTCACGCATGTTTTTGCCAACGAGTTGTTTGTAGGCGATAATTTTACGTGATTGTTCGTAACTACAGGGTCCCATTAAAATAGATGGACAAATTTTAACACAGCGCTCAGTACGTCTAACCAAAGATATCCGAGCAATAAAAATCACTGATTTAAGTGATTTTATTTTGACCTAAAATAATAAATATTAAATGTAATAAAATAATAAATGATTATTTTTCTTGTAAGTATCTAATGCGTTTTTTCTCATATGTTTTTTCACTAATTTCCTTATTTTGTTGGTCTGAATGATTTCTAAAGGTTTGTCCATCTATTTTAATGGGACCTTGTATATTGGTGAATCGGATACTTTGAGTATAATTTGGTTAAAAAATTAATAAACGAAACATGATCCTTTCATTGACAACTTACTATTAATTTATTACCAACACACACATCGTCCGTAACTCCATTGACCGTATTAACAATATTGTTGGATTACATGACTGACCTTTCCTGAAAACAAAATATACGAAAACCGCACGGTGGGCCGATTTGAGCAAACCCGTAGAGCACTGGACGGTCAACCGAAAATTAATTAACATACTTTGGCGCGCAACCCTCGACCGTTGGACGGTACGCTCACAGGTGGCCCCCCACCCCCACAGCGCACACCCCAACAACTAGGGCTACCACCTTTGTAAACGTTTTTGTTCCCATAACGATTCACGATTTTGTTTTTTATTATTTCCCGCGCGCTCGAATACAGAAGAGAGATAAAACGATGTTAACCACGAATTTACGGAACTGCACATATGTAGTTCTTCCGGTACCTACAAGCTTTTGATTCGATTATGATACTGTTCATATCCAGATGTAACATTTAGATTCTAATAATGTTATTAAAGGTAAGCTTTACGCTCCTAGCAGCTAATTAAATAGAAATCCCATTAACTAGTTTCAGGAAATTCCATAAATTGGCAGCCCTGAGTAATCTGATTCTGAAAACATATCTCTACATTTCTAATCTACCTATACGAAGTCAATTTGATGTGTCTGATTGCTAGTTGAGTAGTCAAATGAAATACCGTTAACGGGATTTCAACCACAAACATGAATATGAAAATGAACATTTGTATTGTTTGACTATTTTAATTGATAGTTACTACTCTTTATTGTCTGCTCTTTGTAATGTGTAGCAACGGTAAGTGATTTCTATTTCTTTCGAAAACAGTAGGAAAAGCTCGTTGATAAAAATCTCTACAAAATTTTGAAAACCACGCTACAGGCGTACTAAAATGTATTAATTTGACAATATAATTTACGTATTACACATTTCATTAGCTGTATTTTGTAAATTGACGTCGTAAAATGTTAATTATCCTGTGATCATTTCAATTTTTCGTGTACTGTTACCGTTTTTTTTTAACCTTTTTGTTTTAGTTTCTTGTGAATAAATAATACTTAGCGAAACAAGGTCTAGAATGGCTGCGAATGTTGCGATTGCATAAGTGGATAATAGGCAAATGTTAGGAAAAAAGCGTGCTGCCACGAAACAGAGGAGCTTTTATAGATTTTAAAAGGTACACGCGATGTGGAAGGGCCATACAGCATTAAATTACCGGAATTATTCCATTGTTGATGTTAAATGCATTCTTGTTTCAGGAATCGCGTGCAACACATATGTACAAAACAATTGTATATAGCTCTGGTTTGGCGTCTAGGTATATAGCGTTACAAAACCCCCCTGCTCACTGCTCATACTTTTGGGCACAACTTTGCTTACTGAAATATTATTCCATCCGAGATTTAAATCTGAAAGTTACACTTATAAACGAGACAAATAGAAAAGTAAATCCAATTGAAAACTGAATTGAAAAAATCACTAAGTGACAACAATGACAATCAATACCTGTCCAATATCGCCATTCAGCGAAAATTTGAAAGTCTTTAAATATTTGCAGTTACAGTTTTATTATTCACTATAAAATAACTGTAGTAGGTAGAGCGGTTGATAAAACTATGTATAAACATCTGCTTCACAAAGGTTTCTGTATGCGTAACTATTATGCTCGGGTAGTGCCCCAACAGTCCCGTCGTTTACCTCGATGTGACTAATATTGCCTACGTACGTACATACATACGTAAGTACCTGCTTTGTGGGCATTGTCTATAAATACAGCGAGTGCCTTTTGTACCGCCCACTCGGATATGTTATAAATGTTCTGGAGAGTTTACCCTAGTTCTGTTCTTGATTCATCGTCTTATTATGAATTTATCGAAGTTATGTTCCTTGCTGGTTTCGTCATTATAGTGCCTATTCCGATAAAATGGTAAGTTCAGACTCAAAGCATTTACAGGCACTTTTGGATTGTCAAAGGGTCGGTGAGTTAGTCAGAAAGTTGAAGCTAGTTGCCCATTCCAAAACGTCGATCTCTATGAAGAAGCACGGACAAGAAACTCCAATACCGAACCATAATATTTCCTGTAAATTATACAACGAAGATTCTTTTTATGAGTTATCTCATTCATGTCATAACAATAGACTCGAGCACACGAGTTCATTCATATAAATAAAATCGCAAACAGTGCTAATATTGCACAACAGTATAAATCGCACGCACATGAAATAGATAGGTCCCGTACTCCCGTTTAAATATGATCAAGAGTCGACCCCACCGCGGCGTAGCGAGGGTCCCACTTATTGCGGGCACTTGTCATATCAGCACAATGAACAGCCATGCTTTATTATTTTAATTATTGCACGTCCACGATGCCCCTTGATGCACGATGTCCCTTTGTCAGCCAACCGCGAGCGCTCAGCTCGAATTAGTCACTGCTGAATAATAATTGTCCTAATTGAAGATCCTTGATACAACTTGTGGAGTTGTGTCGCTCCACCACTTAGGTAAGTAGGCTTATTGACTGTTAATAAATAAAATTACGTACTACATAGATGTATATATGGAAATTTATAAGTGATAGTCTAAAGATAAAAATCAGATAGATACTTGATGGAGCTTATTTTTGATTGATAAAACTGTCGCAGAAACCGTTCTGGTTTATAAAGAGGTCAATTTCTCATTATAAAGACGATTTCTCAAGAAGTATGAGACGGAGACAATGCGAATTGGTTGCGTCAATGGGGGCCATATCGACAGTACAATATACTAAGTTGAAAGTTTTTGCCAGTGTACCGGCGTCATTATTGGGAAATGACATTTCGCGAGAATATTTAATTAGACGCATCGATCTAGTTTGTTTTTTGTCAGGAAAACTAGAGTCAACAGAATAAGAAGATTGAAATGTGGGTTTAAAGGGAACTTTTTTATATAAATATAGCCGGAATGTAGGTAGGTAAAGATAGGATTTATAATGTAACGAGGAGGACTCGTCGCGAAGGCAGGCGGGGCCCGGTCGCATACTTTGCTCTCGACTCTCGATCCGATCTTCATAAAGAA
The DNA here is from genome assembly GCA_949629135.1 of Eremobia ochroleuca. Taxonomy (NCBI): domain Eukaryota; kingdom Metazoa; phylum Arthropoda; class Insecta; order Lepidoptera; family Noctuidae; genus Eremobia; species Eremobia ochroleuca. The sequence continues at coordinate 6,370,402 of OX451392.1, forward strand.
ATTCTCCGTTTTGATATTATATTTATATTGTAAATGTTTCGTACCTGCATATTTGTAACAGTAAATATGAAAATTTCCGGAATGCCTACGAGCTTGCCTCCGATCTTGAGGGAACAAAGATTTTATTTGGTATTATGAAAATTTGGACTCGGTATTCCTTGGCTTCAATTGCCTGTTTTATTTTCTTAACGAAATATAAATAAATCTTGAGAAACTTTATTTTGGTGACAGACAACGTCAACTTTACACTATTAAATTATGTACTTAAATTAGATGTTAATTTAAATGTTGCTATTTGGATGCGAAGAAATCTATTCAAAATAAGCTGGCTTTTGAAACAACAAGACACTAGTCCCAATACTTGACGTCAATTCGCCAAAGCTTTTTGTAATGCCTTAAAAATAGTTAAGGACTAATCGAAGTTTTGCCCAATGTATTATCGTATCGGCCACAATACGATTGGAAGTTTACAAGACGAGCATCCGACACGGTAAACAAACAAGCGGTCTGACGTCAGGGGCACTCGAGCCGAGAGCCCGAGACGCGTATCAACTCCTAACAGACAAATCCATTCATTACTAGCATGTAATATTTTTCCTTATATTCATAATGTTAATAGGAAAATTCTTCGGAAGAAGATTGTTACTTATAAAAACTTTTAACGGTACCAAACTTCATATTTACGCTGAAGTGGAGACGTTTTCCGTTTCCATCAAACTAAAGAATAATCAGCCGATACTGTTTCCACTGCTGGAACACTGGCCTCCTCTCTTCAAGAGAGAGTGGGCTGTAATTCACCTTGTGCGCGCAGTGCGGGTTGGTAATGTCATATGTCTTCGAATTTTTGGTCCTAGGACATGCCGGTTTCCTCACGAAGTTTTCCTTCACCGTTTTTGAGAACGCATTGGTAGCCCAGTGGTAACGGTCCCGATTTACGAGTTGTTTGTGTAGGTAAACCTAACTGAAGACTACTGAAAAGTCAATTTGATTGTAACTCTAATGCTGCCATGCGATTCTGTAACCATCTCACCGTTAAAGCTTGGGTGAAGTGAGCGTGGAGTGAGCTGTCATTCTCTAGGGATTAACACTATTAAGTGCTCACTTCACTTATGATTTCACGGTGAGATTTTTACAGAATCGGCCGGGCGGCAGGTATAAAAATCAACAAAAAGGTTCTAGATTTGTCGACTCGGATGCCGCTATATAAATCACCGGCTGTCCAATTGTTTTACAACGATCATCGTCTATTTCATTATTTTTTCCACTCAAGCTGGTGTTTCGTCACAGATGTAAAGTTAAAAGGAACCGAAGGCATTGTTAAAGGAAATTAATACTTTTCTTGCGTTACGTTCATGGGTGCGTCATACATACAATTCACGGTCACACACATTATCTACACTCGAGAATTACATGTTAGTACAACGATACGATACTGATTGTTATGTAATTGGTTATCGCTTGTCGGAAAACTGTGGCGACAAATGCTTCTCATGGATTTATTTGTAGGAAAACTGAAGCTGTTGAAACTTTTGGAAGTGTTGAAACTTTTCCGTTTAACGTCTAATGTTTAATGTTGTGCTTTGTTGAAAAGTTGGAGTTAGTTGCTAAATAAGGGAATTTTATATTAACCAAAATGTTTAATACCTAGTTGGGGAAATTGGTTTTGAATCTATCTTACCAAGTTATCACTAAAAGAGGGTTAAGACTTAGCCATGTAACGCTTAGGCCTAACTATGGATGCAGTTAGTGTAGTAATCTCCGTCTGTCCCGTACTACCAACGGTGGATACATATCCACCGTACAGAAGAACAGACGAAGACAAGAGTAACTCCTTGGACAGTAATGATGATAAACTAATCTCCTGTTTTCCCATATCAGTCCAATTATCATGTACTTTTGTCTTCAGCCTCTTTTATAGTGGGACCAGAAAATCAATGCTAATCCATTCCCTTTCTTCCCGGCTCTCCTTACTTTCAGTCCATCCAAAAGACCGCGCATTGTACCTACACTAGTTTTAAATATGTTTATAGTTTTGTGTAGGTACAATAAAGTTTTTTTTATTGTGTTCTTGTCTGCGACCATTCTGAAGCAGATAAGAGGAGAGATTGTTGGCGATTGGAATCCAGACTCCTTCGTCCATTTTCCCTTTTTATTGTAAGGTTATCTATGGAAAACAATAATGCTAACCATCACTTTTCTCCTATTACAGCGAGCGGCGCGCTCGCAGCCGGCACCATTGCGTCCCCGTGGAGCACGGCGGCCGGCGCGCCCGACACCAATGGCTCGGGCGGCGCCGACGCAAAGCACCTGGACGTCGGCGATGCCAGTGACGATGAGAAGGTAAATATCTCTTTGTCATGATATTCAAGAGCAAAGAAGCCGATGGATACAGATAGTGCAATCCACGAAGTCGCGCCCCACTCTTCTTTTAATGCTTATAGCACAAGTGTGCAACATTTCGCTACTATTTTAGTTTTGTCAATATAGAGCAATTACTTATTAGTGGGTAATTAGTAAGTATCGCCAAAATTAAAATACGTGCGGAATTAACTAGCAATAACCACTAACGATTAGGAAGAGAGTGGGGCGCGTCTTCGTGGATTGCACTATCTGTACTAACCTATACACATCAAATCGGAACATGGGAACGCTGCTTAGCGGCATAAATATTGTATGGTGGTCGGTTGACCTACTTGCCTGGTTGAGTTACTTATTGGGTAGGTATGTCAGACCTACTAATATCTTTAGGTCTTAGTTAAGTCTGGCAAGGTGATGAAGTACCCAAACAAATGCTTTTAAACGTAGATACGAAAGTGAGGCGTTATCTGAGTCAGCTGCCCGATAAGACTGAGATAACTAATAGGACTTTGGAACTATCATAACAATGTCCAGCAGTGCTATTCTGTAAAAATCTCACCATGAGAACTTAGGTGAAGTGAGCGGGAAGTGAGCTGTCATTAGGGATTAACACTATTGACACTGCTCACTTCAAGCTCACTTCACTTATAATGTCACGGTGAGATTTTTACAGAATTGACCGGCAGGTTCTAAGTCATAGGGCCTACAGCGCCATCTTTATGATACTTGGCCGTTCTGTAACCGACTTCTTTGCAGACGTTTTATTAATTCTTCCATTATTGGAATAATCCTATTTCCAGTGCGAAGCATTAACTGCTCCACACTCAGCAGACGTAACTATCCCATTAATTTAATGCTCATTGCTGGTCACTCGCCAACCGAGGTACTGAACACGTGTCGATTTTAACTGCTCGTAAATATTAGCACATATTTACACCGATCTTCACCTTAAGATGGGTGGGTGTTTCCCACGAGTTCTAGCTATTTACGGTTAGACTGCAATGGAATCCACCACTGGTTTGAGTAGTTAAATACTTTGATTTTCATTTTTGCGAAAGGTTAATTTCCTTAGAATATAAGAATTCCAATGTCACTTGGCTTGTCCAGCATAGTATGAAATTCTCTTTTTTGATCTTCTTTTTTTATTTCCGTCGATCAGGGTTAGGACTGGAACTCTGATACTTTCTGGATTCAAAGTGATCGTTAATTTCATGTATCGCCAGTCCCTCAATAAACAAAACAGTGAACTCTCTCAAGATTTTATTGCGATGTTATTAGTAGGTAAATCTTAGTTCGCTTTTGTAAGTCACCAACCGCGGGAGCTTTGTTTGTAGAACTAATAGTAAAGTCCGGATTAGAAGAGGGTACTTAAACGTGTACGTTCTTGTAAACATTACGCACACAGCCGCAATTTACATAGAACAGAAAGTACAAGTACAGCAGTGCGATTCTGTAACCATCTCACCGTGAAAACTTAGGTGAAGTGAGCGTGGAGTGAGCTGTCAGTGTCATCCCACCTGATACTAGGGATTTACCAAGCATATATTTACAATCATAATCTGGATTTTAATAATATTTTTATCCTAATTCTATTGATCATTTTATATAATTTCAACGCTATTATTTTAGTCAAAAAACATTACTATTTTGAGGGGTTTTAAAATAAAATAGCAAAACAGAATCTCAGTTAGAATCTCAATGTTGTTTTTTTTTCCTTGATTAGTCCTGACGAGTCGAGGTGATCATTTCAGCCGATTCACGAAATTTCGTGAATCGGGTGAAGTGATCACGCCACACAAACTACGTGGGATTAAACGTGGGTTTTGACAACTAAAATACTAGCTTTGAAATTATGTAAAATGAACAATAGGATCAGCATAAAAAAAGATGGTTAAAATCTCGATTATGATTGTAAATGTTTGCTTGTTCAATCCCTAGCATCAGTGGGATGACTCGGACAGCTCACTCCACGCAAGTTTTCACGGTGAGATTTTTACAGAATCGACCGGCAGTTCACAGTCACATGCATTTGTTTGCAGGTTCCACAAGGGTAACTTTAGTAGCCATTATCATATCGTGTAAAGTGATACATAAAATGTATCTCGAGTATTACTTCCACTGAATCTTTCGGTCGGTTGACTCATCTATGCGTGTTAGGCCGAGCACCGCTACAAAAAAGGTTTTCCAGGAATTTCAACTGGTTTCTTCTGCGTTTAAATATCAATAGTATTTATTTTACTATCAATCACATCAAACTGATCATTAATTGATTTTTTAAAGATCATTACAGCTGATTGATAACGAAACAAATTGTGAAGTGTAACTAAAACAAAACGATATTAGTAAGCGCGGCTGTGAGAAATTGCAAGTAAATATTGACTCTTAGTAGTTAACAAATCCAGAAACAGCTACGTTTAAAGTAGTTTCAAGGAACAGTGATTCACGATGTTTTCGATCCGGCCTGTTGGACCAAGTCGAGGGCAGCGCGTTATTTTTATTTTCTTTTGAGAATAGAAGCGAGTCTATTAATTACAATGACGCACTCCTCGAGTTGTAACAGTCTGTAAGCAAACTCTCTTTACAAATGTTCATAATAAGTACATCTGTTCAGTGTTCCTACTTAGTTTCCATGTAATAAGGCTTCTGAATTTGTTTCGTTTTCTCTGGAAGTGGACTAGGCTAACATAGAAACAGTTTATCTTCGAAACGTATTTAGTTTATAAGATTAATGATCGTATCGTAAGATTCGATTCATTGGGGCGTAACAAGCTTTCGATACAGTTAGGTACAGCTACCAAGAGCGTGCGTTCGGGAACAAGTTTAGTTCTCCGGTGCAACTGCTAAGGGAAATGTTTCTATTCAGTAAATTAGAAGTAGGTAATTAAATCAACAACTGTTGTTCATGATGTAAAACATCAAAACAATAACACTCGTACAAATTAAGGATACACATTACAGTTTAGAAACTTTTGGTTCCCAAATATCATATTTGCTAGCACTAAAACAAAAGTTGCACTTGCCACCAACTTTTAGAGTATGTGAATTTGCTATTACTGGAAGCATCTCGATTAGAACATCGGGGTTGCACGGAACGCGATTGTTCCCTAACTTAGTGGATATATAGCTCATTACATTATTACCGTAATTATGTGGCTTTAAAGCTTTTAATTTAACTCTTGGATTGTCCAAAGAATGACGTTACTTTCCTTCATTTTATTTTTCTTTTCTACCGCGTTTGTTTCTCTTTTAGTTTTCAAAACAATCGTGGCCTGCATAAACGTCTTACCTTTCGTTTTCGTCGTAACTTTACCTACAGTGGGAAAATTTATATCGACTCTACGTTGTTTCGATATTAAATAAGTTATGTTTTTATAACAAAGTGCGTTCGCAGGACATGTCAGCGGCCGATGCGGAGGGAGTGTGGAGTCCAGACATTGAGCAGAGCTTCCAAGAGGCCCTGGCCATCTACCCGCCGTGTGGCAGACGCAAAATTATTCTCTCCGACGAGGGCAAGATGTACGGTGAGTCCAAACATGCTAGAAGTCTTTGTAGGCACTAGCTTTCAAACAAGATGTCTTTCTTGAACTGTAGTCCTCATCCAGATTTGCCTCTGGCATCCTAGGTGGATGCCAGAGGCAAATCTGGATGAAGACGGTAATTTTTCTGTTGATAAAGGAGAAGATCTTGCTATGTAGGTACAACGGTAGGAAAAAAGGTTTTTCAAATACAGCTCATAAGTAAAATCCCCCCAGACATGATAGGCCTAAATATGAAGCATAAACTAGTTATAATAATGTTACAACTGCCGACGCAAACACGTCGATTTACCTATATATGTCACTTAAGTTAAATAAAGGAAAGATATCAAGGCCGCTCCGCCGAAAATGAACAATGGTAGTGTCACGAGACAAAAGCCACTGTAGTACCTATTGAAGTCGGCCGACAAAGCCGTTTGCGCAATAGGATTCCGCGGAAAGACGTGAACCGACAATTATTATCTCCCTTGATCGGACCATGTCTCCAATTCGAAGAACCCATGTGTCGTCGCGAGGCTTTTGTTTCAACGTTCACGTGTACAAATACTTACTTATGAGTGGTAATTAGTCAGCAATGTTGCAATGCCACATAGCCACAAAAAAATTTCCAAATGAACCCCCAATTTGTTCTCAATAAGCCTCGATTATTAAAATGAAAGCTCTGTTCATGAAAGGGAGGCAGGAGCAAATTTTTTCACGTTACATTGTTAACTTAGAAAGCTCGTTAACGCGAACGTGACGATTGCTACATAAAAGCAACGCTTTGCCTCCAGTAAATTAACTGCCGAAGGAAACGGTTTGTGTTGCTTTAGTATTTTATAGTTAAACGTAGTATTTTTCTGCGTGGCTTTGTTAATCCGTGTTGTCAACTTGTCCGGGGTCGTCTCGCAGTTACGAAGTATTATGAAGAAATAATAGTTTGGATAAAACAGTTTGCGAAGTGGGTTAGTTCTGAGTCCTGCATACTTAACCCGAGGAGAATAGTTCCATAACGCTTTCCGAAAAGTAATATTACGGGTGCTATGGAGCAGAATTGACATAGGACAATTATCAGAGGGTGGCAGCGCCATTACAACGCCGCCGGACGCACATTAAGTTTGCGTCAAGCGCCCAACATTATACGTCCCGGTTTTAATTAAAGGACTGCCCGCTCAGCCTCGTCGCGGTGCCAAATGGAATTGCTAAACAAATTTACCACAGGCGATGTGTCCACCTTAAGTGATTTAATAGGCGTAAAGAAATGCGATGTTTAAATTACTTCAAATCTTACGGTTCACACTGCGGAAGGGGAAATTAGGGGAATGCCCAACATCTTTTACGCCATATGCTGTGATGTAGGAATTCACGTTCATTCGTTTTTTGCGGCACGAATCTACAATATATCTTCTACTTACACAATAATAAATGCCTTTATGTTATAGTAAACAGCAAAGCAACTAAAACAAGTCCTGAAACTAATTCAGAAAGCTTTGTCACTTCAACTACGCAGACTCTATTTGTAAACAACTATGTCTAACTGTTTTTCCTATGTGCAAAAGATGTTGATAATGACTATCTATGTGGATAATAATTGCGGACACGCGTCGCGTCGCCCGAACAATATATGACCACATTACTCGAGGACGTGTCCTCCCGCTTAATCTACGTAAAAGTGCGTCACCCTTGTCCGTTTCCACCCTCTCCCTTGCCGTGACGTTCCACGGGACACTGTTTTGCTTGATCTTCATGTGCTGCAATAATCCCGCATTCTTCTAGGGCGATATTATTGTATGTTTATTAAAAGAGTAATGGGGAAATTATTTTTTTATTTCAGAGGTTGGGAAATTATGATGTTTTGTTTAGGATAAAAATTCACGGGGTAGGGCAAACAAGTAACATGTAGAGTTGCGATTGTCAAATTCGATTTCAGCCGGTCGATTCTGTAAAAATCTCACCGTGAAATCATAAGTGAAGTGAGCACTTAATAGTGTTAATCCCTAGCGAATGACAGCTCACTCCACGCTCACTTCACCCAAGCTTTCACGGTGAGATGGTTACAGAATCGCACGGCAGTTGTGTCAAAAGGTTTTTTTGCAGAATAGCTTTATGATTCTCATAGCCAAAAGTAAGGAATTTTAGTGATGGTTTAGTTAGTTTACTTCGGTGTACAAGAGAATCGGCATCATTGTCGACCCAAATAAACTTAGGGAAAAGTCAAATGGGGCCATTCAAGTATTACGTAAGCTCTACGGGGGCGGGGGGGGGGGGTCTTTTCTTTGCTTATTTTTGATGACATAGGGGATGGGGGTCTGGATGGTGATTACGTCAGCAGTATTTACTTCTTTACCTTTTCGGATTTTCAAAAAAAATTAGTCAATTTTGGTTTGAACACAATTTATTATGGCAACCCTACTAGTCTATGCTTCAAAACGAAACGCATTTTCAGGGTTTACCGAAATAATTAAATAAATAATTAGAAAAAAAAATCTGCTTATACAACGTGTCCCAGAAATCAACGTCAAGCCGAAAACGGGCAATAGGCCAAGTCGTGACAGCTATTAGAAAAATATAAAAAAAAATCTTGGTCATGTACTTTTCGAATTATAAGCATTCAAAAATAAATCTCAAAAAGTGACACCCTGTGATGATTTTTCAAGTCCTGTGACTACATTATTAACATTTCGGTAGTTTTTTTCTCTGTGATCTAACCATGAATAACCCTTCTGTAAATTACAGTTAAAAGTTAAAACGTAACTGCCTCAGTTTTAAATTAAATGTTAGATTTTTGCCCAATATTGAATTCAAAATAATGACATCACCCAACTTTAACCGACTGTACTGAAAAAAAAATCTACTACACTATTTTGGCAAGTAACTTTAAAAGATGGCGCGTTTAGTCAGGATTCCAAAATGGTATAACACATACTAATTGCTACTTCTTAATTGAGGAAAAAAAGTACATTGTTGGTTTTAGGTGCATTTGAAATAAAATTCAGTCGTTGGATTTCTTTTATTATAATTTTTATTAAATCAGATTTACGAAGTTTTATAACAAATGTTCAAACTGTTTTCCTTCAGCTGCAATGCAAGTTCTACATCTCTTTAAAAATGATCGCGTAATAAGACGGGCGTATCTTCTTGAGTTGATGTATTCAGCGGCTTCTGCAATTCTTTGGCGCAGCTCGTCTAAATCTTGAATTGGTTTAGAGTACACTTTATCCTTTATCGTACCCCAGTAAAAAAAATCTATGGGGTTTAAATCGGGTGAACGGGCAGGCCATGAAATTGTACCACCCCGCCCAATCCACCTATCGGGGTATTCTCGATTGAGAAACTCTCGTACAGTGAGAGCATAATGCGCTGGGCAGCCATCTTGTTGATACCACATGCTGCCGTAAATGTTCAGTGGCACTTCTTCCAATAATTCTGGTAATTGGTTCTGTAAGAAGTTCAAATAACCCTGGGCATTTAAATTCTCCGGCAGCTCGATTGGACCAATAACTTTACCATTCAAAATTCCCGTCCACATATTTACTTTAAACTGGTACTGAGATCTATCTTCCCGCATCAAATTTGGATTTTCCACGTGCCATTCGTGCAAATTGTGGAGGTTCATGTAACCGTCCTTTTTAAATGTTGATTCATCGGACCATAGAATTTTTTCAAAGAATCGCGGGTCCTCTCGGTGCCTCTGCAACATCGTTCGACAAAATCGTACTCTCTCTGGGTAGTCTCGGGGTAGCAGACTTTGTACTCGTCGTACATGGTATGGGTGAAACTCGTTCTTTTTTAAAATACGATGTGCAGTACTTTTGGGGACTCCTATGCTCTGTTCAATTCCACGTACTGAGATACTTCTGTCTTCTTCAACTGCTTGCAAGACTTCGGCTTCGTAGGGCATAACGGGTCTTCCCTCGCTAACCATTTGGCTAGGAAATCGACCCTCTGATAATGACCGATGCACATTAATAAATACTCGATGATCGGGATGACGCTCAGCATTCGGGTATCTCTCACGATACACTCTTGCTGCGGCATTGGCGTTGCATAAGCATTCTCCATAAATGAGATGCATGTTGGCGTATTCCTGTGCGGTGTATCGAGATGGCATGATAAAACACTACACAAACACGGGGTTGCGATTAAAACAAGTCTGGGGTTGTCAGAAACGGTGCAGATAAATCCAAATTACAATGCAAATCAAGTCCAATAAACAAAGCCACAGTTGTAAGTACGAAGTCAATACGAATACAAAAAGATGTGCAGTCAACGAAAGAGCGTAACGTACTGCAGTATTGCACAATTTGCCGACGCATCCCTGTTTAGCCAGAGTAGCGTCTCTATCTGTTTCACTCACACATATGAAATGATGTGTCAATCCGTCTCCCTCTTAGTTAGATAAAAGTAGCGTCACTATCTATCTCGCTCCCACTTGTCAAAGTAGCGTCACCTCACATTAGCTAAAATGAATCTTTCTCGCTCACACTAGTCAAAATAACGTCACTCTTCGTCTCAATCGAACTTTTATGAAATACGGCTTCATAAAAAAAAAATGTTTTTTCTCAATTAAGAAGTAGCAATTAGTATGTGTTATACCATTTTGGAATCCTGACTAAACGCGCCATCTTTTAAAGTTACTTGCCAAAATAGTGTAGTAGATTTTTTTTTCAGTACAGTCGGTTAAAGTTGGGTGATGTCATTATTTTGAATTCAATATTGGGCAAAAATCTAACATTTAATTTAGAACTGAGGCAGTTACGTTTTACTTTTAACTGTAATTTACAGAAGGGTTATTCATGGTTACATCACAGAGAAAAAAGCTACCGAAATGTTAATAATGTAGTCACAGGACTTGAAAAACCATCACAGGGTGTCACTTTTTGAGATTTATTTTTGAATGCTTATAATTCGAAAAGTACATGACCAAGATTTTTTTTTATATTTTTCTAATAGCTGTCCCGACTTGGCCTATTGCCCGTTTTCGGCTTGACGTTGATTTCTGGGACACGTTGTATAGTACTTGAACGACCCCAATGACTTTAAAAGTTATGCTAGGTGATATGTATTCTCTTCTGTTATTTATTTTCTCATATAAGTAGGTACTGGGAATTTTCTTAGTTACATAGCTCCTTGATCAAATAAAGACAAGCAGAATGAACACAAGGCACGTTTATCTGAAACTTATGACAACTGAAGTCAAGTACCGATAAAAGTTATCCTAGCTAGGCGACAGTCCTGCTGTTTATTAGATATCCAATGCTAGGTCCCTCCACGGGACCTAGTATTGGATATCAATACAACGGCACACGAGGGTCTCATGTGCCGCTGTATTGAGCTATCAGCTTCGTTATTACATTAGTGAGTCGATTGCGGCATGTCATACACGTGGTGTGGTGTAGGAGCTCCGTCGGCGGCTGACGCGGTGTTGAAGACTGTAGTTGGGAACAGTTTGCCAACAAAGCTAGTGCTCAGCTTTGCTGGCGGCACGTTCGTGAGTTAAGACATTCAAAACCGCTCAATATCCTGGGAGTATGAAAGTTTCGTCGGCGCACGGCTTCACGTGGTCCGGGGGTGGCAGGCGAGGGGTTCGTCGGGAGGGCTAAACTATGCGAAGAATGCGCAATTAGTGAGCGAGCGAGCGTGTAAGGGGCCCGGCCGCGCCGCTAGGCGGTGAACGCAGTAAGAAAATATAAAGAAGGGGCGGGCCGCTCGCGCCCGTTGTTTAGCGCCCCGCCCGCTTCGGGCATAACTCCCGATTGTCTCCCAAGAAATCCTCCTTAGACCTGTCGCAACTCAACCCTTTCCGTGAGGATTTGCTCCACATAGCTCCTGTTTGGGTCAGCGTGAAATTCTGCTACGACGCCCGTGTAACTCTACAAAGTCCAATATCATTCGCAGAGCCTTTATCATTCAAAGGTCTTCATTTTTGACGAACTGTCCTCGTAACTATAATATTAGAGCCAAGCCTTAGTTCCATGTTGTTAAAATACTCAGTTGTTCCCTATTAACACATTGTTGGCGGCACCCTTTTGTCTTAGATAATATCTAATTATAACCGAATCATGGTGTCGATCGGTGGGGCAGTGGTTGATAATTAGCTTAAATCACACGGAAAATGGGCCCAAAATATGCCGTTTGGAAATAAAATTATAGGCCTTGTTAAAATATTAATTTAATACCGGTCATTAAAGTTAATAATTGGGTCTTAAATGCGTCAGTGAAGTAGAATTTCGAACAGAAAGAAAATAAGTACGTATGGTGTGGAACAAAACATTCAGAGCAATCATTATTCTCAAAAATTTAAGGACGGACACGCACAAACTGACGCCTGATATTATTGATGGAAATATATTTTGTGGGCAAAAGCTCTATAAGCAAAAACAATCGCGAAGTCATGCCTCAGGTACGACGTTAATGTATTTCTGATGGATCTCCAATATCTCCTCAGTTGTCGAATAAATTACTTTTCAAAACGCCCCGGGCGTAAGAAGAGGATCGGGAAATATCTATAAAAAAAAATACAACACCTAACTTACATTTAATTGCAAACAACTAAAATTGTGAAACTTGTAAATAAACAACCCACTACTTATAAATGTACGATAGTAGCAAGAAATATGTTCAAAAAGAAAATAGTTAATATTCATACTGTAGCTAGAGCGTGCACGCACAATTTCCTCGCGGAGTGCGCGAGAGCGTGGCGCGTCGCGCTGGCAATGGACCAAATTAGCCAACTAACGAACTAATAAATAATGATCTCTTGTTTTTCTATTCACTGTGGAATAGAAACGTTTCGACTTGATCCTTCTCTGCACCACACTATTTATAGAAGGATGCACACGACGTTTCGGGTGAAAGCACTCTTAATGCTCAATTCGCGGGCGCGTATGTCACTAGTGGAAGTTACGCTCACAAGGGCTAACATACGACGTGTATATTCACTTAACTAATTCGTGCTAACAGCAATTTGTTAGAGTGGCCGCACTTACTAATTTTAGCTTAACACCCGCCGTGAAAAGTTTACGATGGTGCCATAATTTCGAAGTAATTTCAAGAATGTTTGACTTAACAGTCCTGAAGAGTTTCCTTCTCGAGATCTGAGCTTTCATTCTAGTTTAATATAAAAATAACTGATATTGCTTTAATCTTGTAGCAGAGGCCGTGTTGTAGCGCGGTATTTAAGGCGCAATGCAGAATATTATGATGAATGTTATTATTGGCAATAACAGACATAGGACTTTTGAAACCCTTTTTACTGCGAAATTATTCACACGCAGAAGGAACAGATACCACAACATGCAAGCACTTTATAACCGAAAAAAAGTATAATAACTAACCCCTTTTTGCTAATTGCTCCTCGATGATTAACAAATTCGTACTGTTAATCAATACACGTACAGTATACGTACACATTCGCCTCAACGAGCGAGCAAGGGGTTAATTAAATTCGCACCAGCAGCCGCCTCTCGTCGCCATCGCATTCCCCGAATTCAATGAGATTTCAATTTACTTTGCTCTGACCGGCGCTTCCTCTATCGTGTACATCAGTTAATACACGATGTATATTAAAATTTCGTCAAACTTACCTTTCGGTTTAATTGGGCTTTGATCATGATCACTCATTTTATGACTAGTGTTTAACGTTTTGGCTGTAGTTTCCTCAATTAAAGTCTTCAGGTGACTCGTTAAGTAATATTTGTAGAATGGTTTGGTTTATTAACGAATTAAATCGATGCAAGTCAAGAAAGGACGTTAAAAAAAGGTTTTTAGGAGTAAAAGAACACTATCTTTCCACTTCATCATAGTTGTGTATGTATTTATTATTTTGATTTCATCCTAGTGATATTTATCTTAGAAGTATGTATGTATGTTTTTATGTATGTATATTCTCATTTGTTTAGTTTTATTAAGTGAATAATGGTTTACGATTTTATGCTTTTTTTGTCTCCTTTACTATCACAGATATGCTGAAAGAGATTTCTTATGAAATAAGCAATACCTTTGTACCTATTTTTCTGTTCTGTTTTTTCTTGTCTGTACATAAATTGTAAAATAAATAAAGAAAGGAAGTTTTGTTGACCGTAGCCCCTCAGAGTATTAGGACTACAGTTAAAGTAGATAGATACCTATTTCGTACCGACGTAGAGCGTTAATAGTGTTGAAAACGTTTCAGTTGATTTCATAACAAAATGTCATACTTCTCACTTTTTAAAATCATCCATATAAACAGCAGGATGGCAACTAAAAAAAACAAATGAGATAAACTCTACATTTACATCAAAACAAAATGAAAATTCAAAATATTTATCGACAACATTATTCAATGTAAACCAACTGAAAATTATTTCACAATACCAGTTTGCACTGACTACGGACGATCCACCCCGCATTCCAGCTCACTGCAGTTTCAATGATTGAAAATAGCTATTCAAAATATTTTGAAAATTGTTTCATAACAGGATCGGCAGCGCTGTGCCTGCATTGCATTCTACGCGTTCGTCTGAAACAGCAATGCTAAATATTCCGCGGGCAGTTGGCACATGTTTTAACCCCTTTATTATTTAAATTGAAATATCTCACTGTTAGGTATTATTACATATGTAAATGAGGAAGCTAGAATGTTTGAAACTCAATCAGGAGTTGGATTAAATTGTTTGAAATGTACGTAGTTTCGGTTTGGGGAACTTTTATTCGAGCGCCAGTAGGTAGGTAGAGATTGGGAAACAATGATGCCGTTTTGGCTTTTGGACCTTATCATTTTAGTACGAACGATATGTAGAATTAAGGGGCCCGTGGCTAAATAATAACAGCCGCACAGATGGATCGATCAGGTTAAGCTACGCTTGCCGCGGTTGGTCTGTGGATGGGTGACCATCTTTACACACCGAGACCCCTCCGTGCCTCGGAAAGCACGTTAAGCCGTTGGTCCCGGCTGTCTTTCGTAGATCTTTGACAGTCGTTACGGGTAGTCAGAAGCCCGAAAGTCTGACAACCAGTCTTACCTAGGGGTATCGTATCACCCAGTAACTGGGTTGTGGAGGTCAGATAGGCAGTCGCTCCATGTAAAATACTGATATTCAGCTGCATCCGGTTAGACTGGAAGCCGACTCCAACATAGTTGGGAAAAGGCTAGGCAGATGATGATACCTATGTAGAATTAAGGACAGGGAAGGTTTACTCAATCTGTGTGGTTCTTTCCTCAAGATACCATTTCAGACATCAATATACATGGTGTTCAAATGATCTTACCAAGATTATGTCAGAACTTTAAAAGAGACTGTTACCTCTGAGTTTGTTTCGCCTTTCTTCTCAGAGTACCGTAAACTGCCCTAACTTTGCCTCAAGTTCTATGTTTGCCTAGGGTGAAAAAGATATAATATCTTATTCATTTTACTTATATGACAATAGAAACTTTTAATACCTTTTTGGAATCATTTTCTGGCAACCCAAAAAAAGTAAAATGAATAAGATATTATGTACATCTTTTTCACCCTAGGCAAACATAGGACGTGAGGCAAAGTTAGGGCAGTTAACGGTAATCGGATAGGAAACGCCGACCTCATCTAGTTTTAACCCTTAAATGCATAATGTTGCCGTATGGCAACAAAGCACGTCATTTAATTTTTTTAAGAATGTGATAGCTGTGAGTTTCTGAACGCACCTTTTTTTGTCAAAACAATATATATACACTATGAATATTAATATTATTGTATAATTATTATATATTTATTATCTAAATTCTATAGATAAATACCTATACAATAGCATTTTTTGCAATACGATAAAATAAATCATGCATTTAAGGGTTAAAAATATGATTGACGAGTAAAATTGTTTTTACAAACCTACTTAAAGAAATAAAATCCCGGAGATGTTGGCACTCGTAGTAAAATTATTAGGCACCTACCCCAAAGGGAAGAAGAAGTAGATATGGTGGTTATATTTTAATAAAATACATATTGTTAAATATTATGAGTCTGTTACTTTATATCTTTGATGGTTATATTTTAAGAAAATACATATTGTTATATATTATGAGTCTGTTACTTTATATCTTTGACTAACCAGAATTTTATTAACATTGCAGGAAGAAACGAGCTGATAGCAAGGTATATAAAACTCAGAACAGGAAAGACGCGCACGAGAAAACAAGTCTCATCCCACATACAAGTGCTAGCTAGGCGGAAACTACGGGAAATACAGGCCAAACTCAAAGTGGTTAGTATCACTCAAAATACCTAACAGTATTCAATATCAATTAGCATTATTTTTAAATGAAACATTTCTCAGCGAGTGAAGCGACCTTTCATGTCGAAATTTTGAATCAATTATATGAATATTTTCGATCTGAGCTCACGATATGAAAATTAAATCATGTCACAGAAGATACAATGTATTAAAATATACATATGAATGACGTTTAGGACGGTGGGGTGATGAAAGAAAAAGCCATGCAGTCAATGAGCACACTATCTAGCGCACAGATCGTTGCGGGGTTACCGCACCCCGCGTACCACCATACGGTACTCACCTTGCAAAAGGCATGCCTTTGTGTTACTAGTAAAAATAAAACTAAATCGCCTTTAAATTGTGTTGCTTCACTACTATTTAGGCATGTTGCCAAATTGCACGTATTAAGTAAAGAACAGGCGACTATAACACCAATCAAATAATGACATTGCTTTACTCACATTTTTGTTTCTTTTTCTACCATACAAATAATAGACTGGTAATTGGATTGGACTAAAACTTTATTGAAAATGCTCAATAATATTGTTAGAAAGAATCATATTTATAGATAGTCACTTTGTTCAGGGCGTGCACTACATTGATATTAAAAATACATCCATTTCTCCATGTTTTCACAAACAATAATGCTTCAAGTGATGTGTGTAGAATTTAACAACTTGAGCATAAAATAACACGAAAGCTTACTGAATAAAGTTATTAATAACGAAGATATTAATAAAGTCTTTTGTTTTTATAGCAATTTTGGCAACCGGGTCTACAAGCTGGGCCGTCACAAGAGTAAGTATCTTAGTAAATAAAGTTGAACTTCAAGAATGATATTTCTTTGAAAGACTTGCTCAATATAATACATAGTTAATTTTACGCTAGCTCCTGTGATTTGTACCACTTGACTTATGTAACTTGATCGCTCTTACCCGACTAACATTTTGCAGAATAATCAGCTTAAAAGCAACATAGTTATTATTATGTGTCTTGGTATCGGTAATCCTGTTTATATTCAAGTTAGCTTGACAATAAACAGGATACCAAAACCGCGGGGCACTTGACCTAAAATGCTATTACCAGATTTAAATCAACGTTCAGTATTCAAGCATCGGCAGGAGTGAAATAAATAAATGGACTAACATCTGATCACTTCTTCTTCCTTCGAACAGTTTGCAAGAAATCGGGACAATTTTCCTTTCCAACAATTACCTTACCACTCTTAGTGGCAATTGATGAGGGATGGCCGTGAACGTCTTTTGCCTGATTTTAAATGACGTTATACACGATAGACTAGTTATATGAATGACGCTTAACACTTTCAGCTGAGCAACGTTATAATACGTAAAATTTGATAAACGCTATTTGACACAACGTTTAATCACGTCAGTAAAAAATATGTCTTTCTTCAAAGAACGTGTATAAACGGCTGAGGCTTATACAAATTCCTTCAAGCTACGTCATCGCGCCGTATCACTTTAAATTTTGGGACTGCTAGCGCCACTCCAAGTTAGTTTTTTTGTGTACTTTATAAGGCTACTCGCACACATACATTCTAATTACGCATACATTCGCAACGTCGTAATACGTCCCTCGATGCCCCCGCTCCCATACTTCAGTCGTTCCGTGCGCCGTGAACGGGAGAGTATTCAATTGCATTGCTGCGGCCGTGGTTTGGCGAAATTACGCCTTCGAATTATCGTAAGTATTTATTATTTTGTGTAGGTTTTTATCGTAAAGTTATTTATGCTTATTGTTTGCGTCTATATTTGTAAAACAATAAGTATAATCATGTTTTCATTATGATAAATATAGGTAATATTATGTAGGTATGTAAATCGTACGTTACCAATTTATTGATATAAAGGGTACTTATTGTTTTAGATGGATAAAAAACGAGGTAAACAGAGATCGATGAGAATTTTCGATGAGGCATCGGCGTCACGGGAAAGTACTCCAGATCCTTTCAGTGACGATGGTGAACATGGATCTGATGCAGATTATGACCCGGAGCCAGGAGGGTCAGATGGCAGCGATAGTTCAGTAAGTAATGAATTACTATATCACGGAAGACCACGAGCAAGAATCAAGGATAAGCGTTTAGATTCCGATCAGTCCAGTTCCGAGACTTCAGATCACAGTGCAAGTTCTGAAAGTATTTTTGACACTAAAAAATCGAAACGGCCTAGAACTATGTCAGAGCATTCCAATACTGCTGATCGCGATACGGAAACAATGAGCTCACCTGAGCTACACTCGCGTCAAGAGAACGAACCTGAAAGTCGTGACCCGCCTCCACTACTAGATATAGAGGGTAACCTCGAAATGCCTAACCCACTGCCGCTTCTAGATATAAGAAGAAACCCCGTAATTCCCGAGCTGCTGCCCCGTCTAGACATAGAAGGTAGATTTGGAAATCCCGAGCCACCACAGCTTTTAGACATAGAAGGCAACCCGGGAAATCCTGAGCCACTACCGCTTCTAGATATAGAAGGTAGATTTGGAAATCCCGAGCCACCACAGCTTTTAGACATAGAAGGCAACCCGGGAAATCCTGAGCCACTACCGCTTCTAGACATAGAAGGTAACCCAGAAAATCCTGAGCCACTACCGCTTCTAGACATAGAAGGCAACCCGGGAAATCCTGAGCCACTACCGCTTCTAAACATAGAAGGCAACCCGGGAAATCCTGAGCCACTACCACTTCTAGACATAGAAGGCAACCCGGGAAATCCTGACCCACCGCTTCTAGACACAGAGAGCAACCCCGGCAACCCAACAATTCCTGAGCCACCATTGCCTTCTTCTCCTGTCTTCCGTCCACCTGCTACGATAGAGGACAACCCAACACCAGGCCCATCTCACGGTCGTGCTCGAGATACTTTGAACACCGCGCGACGGCAGCGAAGATACCGAACACCGTCTCCAGTAGCAGATTGGACAAACTCTATATCAGATATACCAGAATTTGATTTTGACGACAGTCCTGTAGGTGTCCAGTTTCAAATTGATTCAAATACATCAGTTATCGACGTCTTCAACAAAATGTTTCCTCCTCATATTGTAGATTACATAGTTACAAGCACAAATAATTATGGAAGAGCACTGTGCTCCACAAATAGACCGGCCACTAGACATTCACGACGCTACCGTTATAAAGAAGTTGACCGCGACGAAATCCTAAAGTTTTTAGGATTATGTCTTCTGATGGGACAAGTAAGCATTCCAAAAAAAAGTAAACTTTTTACATACAGCGATCCCTTATATTTTCATCCTATTTTTCAGTATACGTTGTCTGCGCGTAGGTTTGAACAAATTTTAAGATGTTTATATGTGTCCCAGTTAGGAGCTACAGGAAAAGAAAAAATTATTAAATTTATAGATGCGGTTTCGAAGAATTTTCGTGAATGCTACAAGCCTACAAAAGAACTGTCATTAGATGAATCAATGTTACTCTTTAGGGGACGCCTGTCTTTCCGACAATATATAAAATCTAAAAAGGCTCGCTATGGAATAAAATTTTATGAATTGACAACATCTGATGGGTACGTTCTCAATTTGATTATGTATGCAGGAAAAAATGATCACGATGAAAACGAAACAGGAAAAAAGACAGAAAAAATAGTTATGAGACTAATGAGACCATATTTACTAAAAGGGCATTACTTATTCATGGACAACTATTACAACTCAGTTACGTTATGTCAAAAATTATTGGATTTAAAAACTCATTCTACAGGGACTCTACGGACTAACAGAAAAGACAACCCAAAAGAATTAACAACAAAGAAATTAAACAAAAATGAACATATTTGGGTCCGCAAAAATAAAGTATATGTATCCAAATGGCAAGACAAAAGGTCTGTGCTTATGGTAACTACATCAAATCATCCCAAACTCATAGAAATTACTAACAGACGTGGACAAAAACGTATGAAACCACAGGAAGTGACAATATACAATCAATTTATGTCGGGAATCGATCGGGCAGACCAAATGATTTCATACTATTCCACACCCCGTAAGACTTTGAGGTGGTACAAAAAGGTATTCTTTCATTTACTGGATCTCTCAGTGTGGAATAGCTTCTTTATATACAAAAAGTATTGCAAGAATAATAGCAACAGATATAATTTTTTGACCTTTAGAGAAGATTTAATAAAAACACTCATACAGCTGCCTCTGAATCTAAAACCCGACAAACTAATAAACAGAAATAAATTCGATAACCGACTGAAAGAAAGGGCTGACGTTGTGCCATCAAGAGACGTTGAAAACCATGACAATTTTGGCCACTGGCCGGAAAAGATTCCCGTACGAACTAACTCAAATAAGACTTCATATTACATGAAGTGCAAAATGTGCTCCAAAAAGAAGATAAGAAAAGAAACCAGTATAAGATGCAAAGGATGTGAAGAGAAGCCAGCACTATGTGCTATTTGTTTTGAAGAGTGGCATAGTCAATTATAAATGTTTGATTAGTTATGTTCTTTTTCAAAACATTGTTTTTTATCATTCTGTATTGTCCCACTGCATGGCAAAGGTCTCCCCCATTTCATTATATAAATCATTAATTATAAGAGATGATAAGGCTGATTATGATTATCAAACGGAATAATAAAGACTGATTGTTAGTTTGATAAGTTCTTTAACTAGGAAGATATTATTACTAAAAGAGATGACAAATAAGGCTGATTTATGAATAAATACCAAATGTGATTAAGATTATGTTCCTTTAGCGAACTCAAACTGTCGCAAATATTGTTAGAAGTGTTTTTTTCTGTAGAATTGTGAAACCAACAATTGTTAGTGACTTTATAAGTACAATATCTAGTGTATGATTATAGTCAGAAGTCAGACGTTTTTATTTCAAAATACTAATTATTATTTGAATAAATATCTAGCGACGAACAAAACTGTTTTATTGTCTTTTCTCAAATGAACTTCAAACATCTGTCAACGTTAGTAGACTTTGCTTTCTATGTTACATACTCCAGAAATAACAGTATCTAGCACAACTTTTATGAACGTTGACGTGATCAGATGTTCTCCCTTAATTTATATTAAAATAGCTAAGAGTATACGAAACAACGTTTACAAACGTCGACGTGGTAAGAAGTTGTTCTATAATTTTTCGCAATATATCTCATAGTATATGGCACAATATCTATATACGTTGACGTGGTTAAACGTTGCCCCGCAATTTATATAAACGCCTTATAGTTACACGACACAACGTTTTAGAACGTCGACTTGTTTAGACGTTGTTCCCTAATTTATTAATATATATGGACAGTATATGACACATCGGTTAAGGACGTCAACGTCGTTAGACGCTGTGCTTTATTTATGTACTTTACGTGGATTGCATATGACACAACATGGATAAACGTCGACGTGTAGTAACGGTTGTGTCACATTTCATATTATCTTTGGTTGTATGAAAAACAGAACGTCACTAATCGTCATTTATTTTATATGAGAAAACAGTGCGCCGCGCAACAAACATTTGAATACCCAGATGCTCAGCTGAAAGTGTTAATTTATCATGGAAAACCAAGGAGTCAAGATAACCAGATCCTTTCAGCATAAAAAGCCTCCAGATTTTGCAAAAATACAGCATCAAAACTGCTGCACTAATGTCTTTCTATAAACACCCAGACACCGAATCAAATGAAGCACAATGGGAACAAACACTCAAACTTACACACAAACACACCATACCACACCTGAAATCTCGTGAACAAATGCCAGAGTGGAGATGAGAGAGGGGTTCTAATCTCCACTCTGGTATTTGTTCACGAGCCCCCAAGATGCAGATTAACCTTCTAGTTTCAGTCTCACTGGCAAATACTTTATTGGACTAATGTCGTCTCAACTCATGTTGACCTATGAACCTGCTTACTGTATTTCCTGGACAATAAACTATTTTCAACTTCTATTTGTTCCAGCGTTAAACCGTTTCCCGGTGCGGGCTACAAAGGAGTCCCTGGTGTAGGGGGCGTGGGAGTACCGAGCGGGACCGATGTAGCGCCACCACCTCCGTGGGAGGGACGTGCTATAGCAACACATAAGCTACGTCTTGTCGAGTTCTCCGCCTTCGTCGAACACCCACGGGATCCTGAAACGGTAAGGTTTTGGGGTAGACTAGAAGTAACTTTCCGTTGAGTTCAGAACGTGGCACTAGTCGACTGTTGTAAAACACCAAACTAACGCACGATGCTGAATTTTCTACCTTCGTCCATCGGACTCAAGACCCCGGTAAGACACTTCGGAAGACTTGTAGTAAACAGTTTAACCACTTGGGAAAACGGGGTACCTACTTAACAACAGCAACAACCAGTACCTACGTTGCCCCCTTTACTTCGGTGTTCCGAGGAAGAGAAAACCCTCAATATAGGGAACATGGAAAACTGTCATCATGTCTGTGGTTGTCTACTGAGTCAACGGACTGAGACTGGCGTATTGCTGGCTCGGGAAAACTGGGTTTCAGCTGTGCGTTTGCAAGTACACCGGTGTGCATTTTCGTCGTTTCATGACTCGAATAGACACAGACCTTACCTTGGACTTTTGAAACAATAAATAACGTAGAGTATAAAATATATAACACAATACAACTAAAGGACTGTCAGCGTTCACTAACAAATTGAAAGTAACGCACCTTGAACTTTTAGTATCATGAAATAATAAATTGTGTCTCGGTTTGACTGACATTATGATTTTACGTTTAAATAAGTACTTACCTGAATATTATGTTTAAAAAACTTGCTATATTCCACTTTAAAAAAAGTTAATACAGTATTTTTTTCATATATACTTTTGAACTGTATTTTAGGTAAACGCTGAGGTGTATTTTCGCCACAAAAATGAAAAAGGTCGCAGAATTCGAAAACGGTCCAAGAATTCCATTTCTACGAACATCTTTTAACCGTAACCTTTTGTTTTGTTTCCAGTACCCAAGTTCGGCGCCTGCGCAACATCTATTCGTACACATAGGCGGCACAGTTACATACGCAGATCCTTTATTAGAGGTAACAATATCTTTATGGCACTTATATTTTCTTAAAAAGACCTTGTCTCAATATTTTGTGTAAAAGATTTTTCTTAGAGATAAGTAAGACTGCTACTTTATTGCCTTTCTAACAGAAAAAAGTGGTTTGCCTTAAATACCGCCAAATGTACAGTTTTATTTTTAAGTGTCATTATGTCTTTGTTGCCTTTTAATCTGTTAAAAAATGGAGTTATAGAACACACTCTACTATCCCTTCCCAATATTGAAAAACAAGAAAATGGTCTAATATATCGCACCTTCGGTAAGACAAGGGCCGAAGTGCTAAAATTTCTGAAAATGAGTTAAATATGCCAAAGTGCCTTAAAATCTAATTTCTACCTGTAGGAACAAAGACCTGAAAAATTTGAAAATTAGCACTTCGGCCCTTGTCTTACCGAAGGTGCGATATGTAGGTTGAGGTTGAGGGGCTTGTGTTGAGGGGCTTGTGGCTAAGTAAGAACAGCCGCACGGGTCGATCGATCAAGTTAAGCTATGCTTGCCGTGGTTGGTCCGTGGATGGGTGACCATCTTCACATATCAAGACCACTCCGTGAACTCCTCCTTGGGAAAAGGCTAGGCAGATGATGGTCTAATATATTTAGGTTCCGTTTTTCGTTTTAAAGTCGGAACCCTTAAAACAGTAAATTGTTCTAACTCTTCATCTTAATCCTTCTTTTTGTCCACAGTCGGTAGACGTACAACAGATTAACGATAAGTTCCCTGAGAAGAAAGGTGGTCTCAAAGAGTTATATGAGAAGGGACCCAGAAATGCCTTCTTCCTGGTCAAGTTCTGGGCGGACCTCAACACAAATAACCTGGATGATCCAGGGGCTTTCTACGGGGTCACTAGTGTGTAAGTATAATTTCGTTTAAGAATGTTGATAAACTTAACCCTTTATAGGGCAGAAACGATTTGTAGCTGTCTATTTTGAATTTAAGGTCGATATCAATTAAAAGTCGACCTTAAAGTTAGACTAGTCGGGTGGTTAGTCGTTGTACAAATTGCGTTTCTGCCCTATAATGTGTAAATTTTGAAAAATTACGAATAGGAGATTGCTCTGGTGCCACAAATTGTTAGGTATCTTAAAACCGAACAGCCTCGTAAAAAAATTGTAATTGTCGTACAGATTTCGGAAATGTTGATGTATAGGACAATTAGAGCTATTGGATTCTTTTATTGGTGGATGTCAAAGAGTGGAAGCCCTCGAGCGCAAAAATGTCATTAAATTACGGCTACGCTATCTACGCGTAGATGGTGTGCGTACGTCTACGCGCGTAATATACAACATTATTTTTAGTATATGGAAAACCCGAAACACGTGTCTAGTATTTTTGTGTAAAGAATATATGTACAACATTTCGAAACTGTATCATGAAAAATCACGAAGTTATATGCTTGTTATGTTACCTGATTGTCAGTACAAAAAGATGGTTACCACGTACTACGCGCCGCCGGCCGACCGGCTGTGACCTGTGTTGTGCGCATATGATTATATGTACTTAGTGTCGCTCGGTGTCCAACTTGTTAGCTTTTTTAAATATTTTTGGGACAAAATATAACATGGTGTAAAAGTTATTGGAATCGATTCAGTTACTTATTCTGAACAAACTACGAGTATATTCAGGTTTGCAATATACTAAAATAATGTATATAGTTCTTGCATCAAAAGGCACGTTGGACTTATAATGCCAAATGATATTATTTTTAAGACTGGGACGCCATAAAATGCGATAAAATTGTAGCTATTCCAAACGGCTACGTCAAATAATACGGAATCTTATGCCCGGTGTTGATTGATACATTGATATCATGCCAAGACCTAGGAGACCACAATGATGAACACGTGCTTTGTCATCATTGATGACATTGCTGGTCATATCACTGCGTAAAAGTAGGTATTCGTGAATCTTACCGCCCATCTCATCATCATCGGGGCTGATCCTAGTTCGCACCAGAAACCATTGAAATGAAAGACTGCTTTCAAAGTTCTTGGTTAAAGCCGAACGCCGACGTATATGAGAAGACATACTCACTATCTCAACAAAATAAGACTTCACTGGGCTTGAACAAAATGCCTAGAGAATGCAAATGATACAACAATAGGTACATCTCTTTACCGGGAATTGCGCTGCCTTATGCAGGGAGGCAGGGTGTATAAGACAGCGTAGTTCCCGGTAAAGAGTTGTATTGTAAACCTTGCATTCTCTCTCCGAATTTTTTTTTTTTTTAAGAAACGACGAAAAACTTCAGGGGCTTATGGCTACGTAATAAAAGCCGCACGGGTCGATCGATCAGGTTAAGCTACGCTTGCCGCAGTTGTTCCGTGGATGGGTGACCATCTTCACATACCAAGACACCTCCGTGCCTCGGAAAGCACGTTAAGCCGTTGTTCATTCGTGGATCTTTGACAGTCGTTACGAGTCGTCAGTAGCCCGAAAATCTGACAACCAGTCTTACCCAGTAACTGGGTTGTGGAGGTCAGATAGGCAGTCGCTCCATGTAAAATGGTGGTATTCAGCTGCATCCGGCAAGACTGGAAGCCGACCCTAATATAGTTGGAAAAAGATTAGGCAGATGATGAACCGACGAAAAACTTCAACGCCCCCTGCGTTGAAGTTTTTCGTCGGTTCAGAATAATGTAGGTACTGATTCCATGGTAACAGTTGTATGACTCTGCCCCCTTTATTTCGTTACAGCAAATGTCTTACAATGATCTTCTTCATTACAGGTATGAAAGCAACGAGAATATGACCATAACATGTAGCACTAAGGTCTGCTCGTTCGGCAAACAAGTGGTCGAAAAGGTAGAAACAGAGTACGCGCGCTTTGAAGGCGGCCGGTTCGTGTACCGCATACACCGGTCGCCCATGTGTGAGTACATGGTCAACTTCATACACAAGCTGAAGCATCTGCCAGAGAAATATATGATGAACAGCGTATTAGAAAACTTCACTATACTTCAGGTGAGTAATACTACAGTGGAAACTCGATCAACCGGACTAATCGTTGTCGTTAGGGATTCGGATAATCGAAAATCCGGACAATTGAATGTAAACCCGGACAATTCAATTATAAGAAAAGCGGGTTTTGTGCATAATATGTAGTACTACATATGCACAAAACTCGCTTTTCTTACATAATGTTATGTGTTTAATAAAAACAACATATACATATCAACGAAAATGAATGTTTATTAAGAAATTAAGAGATAAATTTTTCAACATACGATGTATGCACTTATTGGTCGTGGTTGACAGTCCGGATAGTCGCGAATCCGTATAACGTATACTAATTCTGATGTGCTATGGTTATGTGGGTGTTCCAAACGGTAGAATCATTTATCTGAGACTAGCCAAGCTTCATTGTTTTGTTTGGCCGTAACAGTAAACTCTGGCTTACAACAGTTGCAGTAATGGAGCATGATTTAGTGTGGCAGGCTTGCCTCAAAACAAATAAACAGGGCCAAGACCTTCTAGGCCATGGCGGGATGTCTACCTATCTTCTGGTGACCTGTAACACAAGTTTTTCCCAAAACCTATATCAGGCACCATTCTCTCACAAAGGTGGAATACAGCTGAGACATTTTTTGTACACATTAAGTCAGCTTTGTGAAGAGAGTATAAATGATAAATTATTATTATTATTATATTAGGTCATCCCACTTCCAGTGTGATATTTTTTATTTCCAATATTTATGTATTGCGCAACGGTATGCAATAGTTAATACATGTGTTGTCTTGTACAATCATGTTAGTTTAATTTGGTGTGTTATATTGTCAAGACGTGCATTGATTTAAGATGGAAGATTTAAAAAAATCTATTAATGTAGTGGAGCAACGTATATTTCAAAAGTTTTGTGCTTTACTCAACTACTCTGGAGGAGTTGCGCACGACTTACTGGTAAAGTGTGTTGGTCGTAACGCCTTAAATAAAAGAACCGTACAGCGATGGCTTGAAATGTACAAACAAGGAAGAACCACAGCTGAAGATGAGCCGCGAGCACCTCGATCATTATCATCGACTAGATTAGAAGCAAGGGACAAAATCAAGGAAGCACTTCGTCAGTCACGTAGGGTCAGTGTCAGTGATCTCTCCACTCAACTTAAAATTCCTCATTCCACTATACATAGAGTACTCACGGAGGATTTATGTCTGGTCAATAAAAGTGCAGTGTCGGTGCCCCACACTCTGAACACGGATCAGAAGGAGTTTCGTTATGAAACTGCGCGTAGCCATTTATCGTGGTATCGCCGTAAGAAAAATATACTTAATAGATTCATATGCCTTGATGAAACTTGGGTCGAATTTTATAGTCCTCGTCAAAGACATCAGTCACGATGTTGGGTGGAACCGGGCACTTCAGCTGAACATTTACCACGTGCAGAGCTACATGAACGAAAAATACTACTAATAGTAGCTATGGATGTCAGAGGCATTGCTTTTTGGAGAACTTATGATGAAAATACAACTATGACTGGAGAGCGATATAAGTCATTTTTAGAAGAAAATATTCCTATTTGGGCAGACGAACATCATATAACGAGTCCTATAATTTTACATGATAACGCCAGACCGCAAAAATCAAAAATAGTTCAGAATTTAATTGAAGATAAAGGATGGATTGAAATTATTCAGCCGCCATATTCCCCGGATATGAATCCTTGTGATTTCAATTGTTTTGGCCATGTGAAGAGGAAATCGTCGGGTACTCGATACAATAGCAAAAAGGAGTTAGATATTAAACTAAAGAGCATTATTGATGAATTAAATGAAAGTGGTACTTTAAATAGTGTTCAAGATTTGCCAGCAGTCTGGGAGCGAGTGATTAGTAGTGGTGGAGATTATTTATTAGTGTCACAAGGTTATATAGTATAGTAGTCAGTTTTTGTAAAATAATAATAATAAAAAAATATGACACTGGAAGTGGGATGACCTAATATTGGTACCGTTATGGTAGTCCTTACCAGTTGTCCGTTTTTGGGTATCTAATGGCTGATTTTGTCCCCTAGATGATGAGTTGTACCTACCGAATCAGTAAAGATTAAATACTTAACGAATTATCCTTGTAAATTAAATTTTCTGTACCTAAACACTGTGCCGCTTACCGCTTAGGAAAACCCACATTTACTTTTAATTGCACTTTTGCAACACAATCAGTAAAAAATGCGCCACTTGGCAATTAAACAGCGAGTGCATATAATCGACGTTGTTTACTTTAATGATAGTTATAGAACTATGTGTTGCGCTACCCGTCACGAGCATGTGGGGCAAATAACTACGCAACCAGAATACCCAAGTGGCATTCACGGTTTGATAAGTCAGCTAACGTTGAATATTAAATAAACGTAGCGTTTTTTTTACACCTTCTCTGTCCCTCTTGAAAAGTTCTCTTCCCCCATAGCCTTTCACACTTTTCTATGCGTTGCCTTTTCTGGGTATTCTCTCGTCATGACGCCAGTTGGTTTCTATGCCTGACTCGGCGACGAAGTCTGTCTTTTAGCACCCACTGTATGGTGTGACGGCTCTTGCCAGCCCAGTCTCACTTCAGCCGAGCTGATTTATTAAATTATTTATGTCATCACCCCCGTTCCTCGGAGAGCACGTTAAACCGATAGTCCTGCGCCTGATCTCTCTCCGGTTGTGTCGGATTGCTTGCCGTCCCATCGGACTATAAGAGTGAGCAAAGAGAGAGTGCACCTGTCTGCGCACACACCCCTGTACTATAATATCTCCCGCTCTTCGTTGAGATTTGCCGCCATTGCCGAAACACGGTCTGGGAGACTATTTATGTCGTCAGGATAATATTAGAAAAAAAAAAAGTTTTCTGACATGTCCTAATCCTTAAACCTTCTTCTCCCACAGGTGGTGTCAAACCGAGACACGCAAGAGACATTATTATGTGCCGCGTTTGTGTTTGAAGTGTCGAACAGTGAGCACGGAGCGCAACATCACATCTACAGGCTTGTCAAAGACTGAACGGGCTCCGCACGCCGCACAACGCCTCCCGTACAACCATTCCTTACGCAAGCCTCTGCAGACTATCTACATAGATACCTGACTTGCTGCGTTCGTCGGCCGGCGCACGTACATGTATGAAACGAGAAGTTAACGCAGACTATGTTCCCGTACTTTCACGTAGAACTTCACATAAACGAACGTTATGTGTAACGTGTATAACGTATGTGTGCGTGCGCCGGGTGGTTAACATAGGAAGACTAGTATCTGTATAAACGTAGTCTCCGCGCCCGCGACTCACCGGCCGCTCCGCCGCTGGCGCCACCTCGCGGACGCAAAACGAGTGCTGTCCTAATTTCACTCCTACTCCTAAATACCTTTCTCTTTAGATTCAAAAATAAAAATATTTGTTATGAAACCTAAAATAGCAAAATGTGATCTGAAAATTACGCTACAAGTATTTTTGTATCTGAGTGTTTATTATACATAGCTCAATTTTAAATATTGTCTATCGTAGTCCTGATACCTTGAGTCGCCCGCTGATCAGTTGGTGTCGTCAACATAGACTTCCTTGTCTATGCGTAGGTTTTATTCTCACGTTATGGTTTTCGAAATACTCTCATTTTAAAATTATTTCTTTAAGGTTCTAAGGTAAAGAGAGTAACAATAATATTTTACATAAGTAATTCTTAAAATACGAAATATCGTTCGGTATACTTCGCGTGTAAAAAATATTATATAAAAAAATTATATAGATTTGAATACACACAGTGCCTCTATAATTATGTTACATTAACATAAATTACTTGAGCATATTTAGTCTTTTCACTGGGTTAGAACATTGAAGAGAAAAAAACTAAGGTAATGCACAAGTGAAAAGGTTAAACTTTAGTGTAGTATACCATGAAAATAATAGGTTTAATAAGTATATATATAGAGTTACGACACCTATTCTTTTTCAGTTAAGTGCTCGTGGTACAATTTACCGTGGTGTTTAGTTTTCTCTTTAAACCAGTCCAAGTCTTTCTGTCCCTTAGTATAGAAACCTTATCTTCATTATTTTATAGTTTGGCATCTATTGTTTTCTTTCGAGTATTTTATTATGCTTTAATTATTATTTCATTTTGCCTTGTTATTTTTAGGTCTTTTTGAGACATAGCATTTTATCTAGTTTCTATATGTACGTTTTGCCAGATTTGACTTACCATTGCAGTCTTTGCCACATTAAATACTAGGTAGTTAGGGTATGTATTGTACCTACATTGTACATATTCTATTGTTATGTACCTACGTAAAGTTAATAGTGTCCATGTGTTCACACGGTCTGTCAGATCTAAAATTGTGTAATAAATTGTATCATATGAAAGTAATGACAAATCTTGTATGATCGTGTAAGTACCTCCAATATGTACATATCTGACTATCAGAAACATTTTTCTTTGTATTGGACGCTACCTTCACGCGTTCCGAGGCAGCTTTACCCTCCAGGCCGTTCCTACAGCGTTTTCCGTTTCTACAAATAATCACTATACCTACATTTCTAACTTCATTAAACTAATATAAAGCAATAATAGCCGCTTTTGCTTCCAATTTCAAAGTACAAATGAGTGTCCACACTACTCGACATACTTGCATGAATATGTTAACGTGGCAATGATTTGATCTCTCTTTTAGTCAAATATATTTAGGGTCCTCCCGTGCGTGCTATGGTGCGCTCATTTAATTTTACACAGTGTTAAGTTTATGTGCATTAAATAGTGTTTAGTTTCAAGACATGAGGTAGGAAAATATTATCTTAGATAATAAAAATAAGAGATTTTGTATTTATTTCATAGAGTTATATTAGATAAATTGTAAAGTGACTAGCTTTAAGGTTCTTTTTTATATGGCGATAGTCGTTCAGAAACTTATCCGTGAAGTTGTCACATATTTAGTACTTAAGAAAAAAAACTTAATTTTTATTGCAACTGTAGATTTCCTTGTCCAATACTCGGTTATAAGATTTGTTTGATTGAAATTACTTTTTTTTTACAATTATTATCAAATTTATGCCAACTTTGGTGTTTTCTATTTGCAATACGACGGCGTGTTCAATAATTAGTAAAAGAGATCTGCCTTGTTGTGATTTTATATTTTTAATGTTAATATGTACTCAATCAAATGAGATTAACTCAAATTATTCGAGTCTAGTGCAACAGCAATGGAGTCGAATTTAGTTTACTAAACTTAAAACATGGAATTGTTTGATGCCGATGGCAATATTCAGTATAGATATCGTTAGGTCGTGTTGTGTAAATAAAATAATTTTAGCGCATTTCTTTCAGTTAGTATTTGTAAGCGGTTTTTGCTTATATACAAGTCTTTCATATCGACAATCAGCCATATCAATATGAGAATATAAAAAGAATTAGTCGGCAGAGTTGAAGACAATCATTTGCAATTGGCTGCATTGCCTTCTATTTGATATAGTTTTCACTCTTAAGTTTTGAAGAATATTACTTTGTTGATTTCTTTTCAATCGACATGGCAGCAAATGATTTTTTACAATACTAGCCGACAGTGTACAGTATTTTAAAGATAATACTACGTTAAAGATTTGTATGAAAATTTAATTATATTGTCTTCATAAAATCATGTGTATTATTATTTCAGAAACTCTTTTTATCTGTGTGACGCCCTGATAAAGTGATGATAAATAGTTGTAATTAACCTCCAATAAGAAAATTCGGATTAGAAATAGGATTATCACTAGAACATTTCAATTAAGTAGCTATCTTGTGCAGATATAATTAATACAAGCAATAGATAAAATATTTTGATAACTCACTCCTCACTCAATTTTGTTTCAAAATAAACCATCGGACCTCCGTCCAAATGAGCATGACATAAGTATCAATCAAGACACTATTACCGTATTAGATTGACATCCACCACACCAGTGTTTATGAGAGTCCCACTTTCGATGCCAAACACCCAGCATATGGGTCGAAAAATAATTCGTTCGTGTGCCCACAACCCGCATTCGAGTCGTCGCTATACGTAGCTATAGATGACTGAACAGAGTCCACGGACCCGACTAGCGAGACCAAATCTAAACTTCTTTAAAGCAGCGGGACCATGAGAATTTGAATGAAAGTAAATAAATTGTCCACTCTATTACGGCGTAATAGAGTGTGACTACTGCAACGTGTGTAGCGCATTAGTAAATTCCGGACTACTACAGAAATTTCAATTAAATTAGTCGACCAAAAAGAACTGTCTGACCTGGAAATCTAACTCAAAACTTTCACACTATAATTATAATAACAACAGCCTATTATTGTCCTACTGCACGCCTGATGAAGACGAGTTGGCGATTTCAGTCTTATTTTAACTGAAGTCCATGTTACCTCTCTATGATTTCCTTCATCGATGTCCGTAGTGTCCAAGAGAAACTGGGAAAATTCAAATGAATTGAAAGTCACATTGATGCCCAGATTTGAACCCGAGCACGAAGTTGTCCTCGTGCATGAGAGGCGAGGCGGAGTGTGATGTCGTGATCATGATGAACCCAGCAGTGCTATTCTGTAAAAATCTCACCGTGAGAACTTAGGTGAACTGAGCGGAAAGTGAGCTGTCATTAGAGGGATTAACACTATTGACACTGCTCACTTCGAGCTCACTTCACTTATGATTTCACGGTGAGATTTTTACAGAATCGACCGGCAGCTGCCTTAATATGTTCAAATACGAAACTTATTTAATTAGAGATATTCAATAATCAGCCCAAGATAAAGTCCAATTTATTCATGATAAGATATAAATTAATTTCCAAGGTCTGATCAACAATATACTTTCAGTTGTCAGTGATATTCGTGGAGGTAAGTGTATTCGATTTTATTTTTCTCAAATACACGAGCGGCACGGTGTCGGCGGCTGCCGTCGACTGCGGTTCCCAATGCCGTTGGCGTGCCGCTCGTGTGTGTGACCACTAATCGGTGCTTTGGTACGAAACTGTCAATTGCCTATGGTGGACCTAATGAAGTTTCTTGAAGTCACAGCGACCAGCCCGAAGGCGCGGAAGAGACACAGTATGTCCTTTTCTAAAAATGAAAAATGGAACCTTCATAGGATCAGTTGTTATCCTTCTGTCACAGAGGTATTCTCAATATGTCTTCGACCTGCTCTTGATATATATTTTTTTTTTCTTGGCTGTAAGACTAGCCTATATATTTTAAAATAAAATTTCAAAGAGCTGTGGATTTTGTGAATAATAAATAAATAAATAAACATTTTCATGAAAAAAAAAGTGAAACCTAGATATTAGGTAGGCTATCTAGTTGCCTGGAGTGATAATCATGAATTGGTTATTCCCAGTTGTCGCCACTGTCAACGCCATCACTGGTGACAAATAGGATTTCTTTCCATAAAATGTGAAAGACAACCTCAAGCATATATACTTATCTCTAAATACTGCTTATCTAATAAGAGCTTAGAAGATTTCTCAAGAGCTGGAACGAACTACATACTATCAGTATAGAGGAAAGTAGGTAAAATTGCATTACGAATCTCTAAAATATGCGAGATATTTTATGATAAACAATCATGGTAACCTGACGGATCACAACAATTCAGATGAATCATGGCGTTAAGAAGTGCTAAGTGTTTCTACATACATATCTACTAGTATGTCTATCAAACAGATTGAAGACTTCCATATGGACGGGTCGTTGTGGCGATACTTAGGAGAAGCCTATGTCAAAAAGTGGACGCCTGAAGGCTGAATTTTGGTAACCCAAAATAAAAAGAACTGTATTTGAAAGACATCTAGTAGGATTGTAGGATCTTTATCGTATATACTGGATGATTTTTTTTACAGTTTCCAAATTTTTACAGGGTGTTCTACCCATGAATATGCACAACTTTCACTATGGGACCAACTCCGAAATCACGAAATAAAATCAGCTGTTTAATACAAAAGTTCAATACCTACATTACTAAAATCTATGAAACAACTGATTTATTTTTCGTGACCTCAGAGTTGGTCCCATAGTGAAAGTTGTTCATATTCATGGGTAGAACACCCTGTAAAAATAGTAAAAAAAAACATCCAGTATAGGATGGCAGGGACATGAAGGCGTGAACGGTTACCATGGGTTCAGCACATGATTCTGACGAAAAATATCTAGAACCATGTGCCGAATTCATGGCTCCAGTTTTCCCGTCGATGTCCTTGCAATCCTGTATGTTGCATACCTATGCCAATAAAATAACTTAACATTTTTAGATGGCGATCTACAGGGAAGTGGGGTTGATCGCCTCTGCTTTGATACTATGTTCATTCCTCACGGTAGGAGGAAGTGGTAAGTAAAGCTACAGTATGTTTTTAATCTAGGATATTTGTCATTAGGTCTTGGTGGCCTTTTTTTTTATGGAAATTATCAAATAACTTCTCCCGCTCTGGGCGGAGCGGGAGGGCGTGTCAGACTTTTACTGACTAAAACCCACCCGTGTTCCTTCAGTTGCTTGTGCCAAGGGCCACGGTATCTCTTTAGAACAACCCGCGACCCTAGCAAAGGTCTTGGTGGCCTCAGATGAAATCACGGCTTTTCATTATGAGTCAACGCTGAAACTTATTTGAACCACTTCTGTCTGAACACTAGAATGAATGATTGTAGAAGTATCTTACCCCCCTTACTAATAAACGTATTATATCAGATTAATAGTTACACAACGATTTGTCCATGTGATTTGACCATGTAAAATACTGGTATTCAGCTGCATCCGGTTAGACTGGAAGCCGACCCCAACATAGTTGGGAAAAGGCTAGGCAGATGATGATGAGTATTATTTCTCTCTTTCAGTCGTTCTTCAGTCTTTCAGCAATTTGATTTACGAAAAAAGAAAAGCGTTCTGTAACTATTCAGACGCTATAAAGTTTATTAGTAAAATTGTACATAAGTACGTAGTTGCCTACTATTATATATGCCACAGGACCGACCCTGCCATCGAGGGTGACATTTCGATCGAATCCAAGACTTCCTTTACTATAGCTATGTTAAGCCATCAATCAACAACGGTAGCAACAGTCCGTAACAGAAGCGTAGTTTGACTTGCACTACCCATGACAATTTCAGCATAGTGATGGTGCCTGTGATGTTGTCAGCTAAACAAATTTAATACTTTAATTGCAGAAGACCTGCCGTGTGCACCTCGCGATGTTGGCATTGAAGGTAGATCGGTGGTTTGCGTGTGCAACTCCACCTACTGCGACACTGTCACTCGAGAGAACCCAGCGCGAGGCACGTTCGTCGTCTACACTTCGAACAATGTAAGTTTTACGTAAATATTTTTTAAATTGTGGGAATCAAGGACAAGGAAACGTTAGGTAGGAAACCTCCAAGGCTATGTGGAGTTCCGATTTAAGAGGGCGGCTGGATCTGAGTAGTCCAGGATCAAGTAATCGGCGAGGGATCTGAGAAGCCTACGACCAGCCGGTCTATTCTGTATAAAAATCTTACTGTGAAAACAGGTGAAGTGAGCTTGAAATGCGCCGTCAATAGTGTCTCATCAGGTGGAATAGTGTCAATCCCTATCATCAGAGAGTCTCTCATCCAGGCTCAAGGTGCCGTGGCCTACTTGGAAAGCCTTAAACGTACTTCGTATCCGTAGGCCGCAGCAAGGACAACCTCCACAAGTAGATG
This sequence comes from Eremobia ochroleuca, assembly GCA_949629135.1. NCBI lineage: Eukaryota > Metazoa > Arthropoda > Insecta > Lepidoptera > Noctuidae > Eremobia > Eremobia ochroleuca. The sequence continues at coordinate 6,406,198 of OX451392.1, forward strand.
TTCATGGAAGGCTCAGAACTCGTGTATGCGGTGTCTCAACATAGACAATGGCTCACCTCCCATCTTGCACCACATGCCATGTCACCTGCACACTTGAGGACCTAATGGCTGCATTAGCGAATGGTATCCGTGTTGCTGAATTTTGGCCCAAACTAATTTAGAAAACGATATTTATTTTTCGTGATTTTTGCCATCGACACGCTATTAAGAAGATCAAGTGGAATGACAGCTCACTTCAATCATGGTTTCACGGTGAGATTTTTACAGAAAAAACCAGTTGCAGTCGAATGGCAATGACGATGTTGACGGACTTGAACGTTATTGGCGAAGACTTACGGCGGGCATAACAAATGACAAAGGATAATTTGTAGATAATTTGACAAAGGTGACACAAGATAGGTAGGTACTAGCCCGCTAGGCTACCCACGATATTATCAATGCTGTCATGATCTATGGCCTTTAATTTATTCTTTAGATGTTTTCTGTGATTCTAATTATTGAAATCTTCATCGAAAGGCCGATAGATCGTTGATAACTTTATATATGCCTATTACAACTTTTCTTTCTACAAATCACAAAAGGTATTAATTAGGTTTCACCTCAGTTTTATTCGTTTGTGATGAATTTGAAGATGGAGCAAGCAAGCAGCAAGTAAGCAGTAAGCTAGTGCCAAGACAACATTTTTTTTTGTTTTCTTAAATATCAATCAAATTAATTCCGAAATATACAACTTAAACTTTATACATAAAAACTTATAACAGGCTGGCAAAAGATTCGAAAAGAGTTACGGAGAAATCAAAACACAACCACCTACAGAGCCTGAGGATGACCCAGGAGACCTAGAAGCTGAACCTGAACCGGAACCTGTCCCTGACTTGCCCGAAGGAGGTTTGGCTCCTCCACCGACTAGTGAAGACGAAGATGATGAGGAAGACGATGTCGTTGAATCTGGAAGTACGTATCCCTTGTACGTCACGTCCTGTATGTCATCTTTGTGGAATCGTAGATCACTTGGGTACATATGTTGTACTCTAAGCAGATAGGTACAAGTAGCATATGGCGAGTCTTATTGAAGGGATTAAATGATAAAAGTATGTAGGTAATGAGGATTTTTTAATATGTAAATTCAATCTTATCAAAACTATATTTAAACACATTACGTTCGCTTGGTATGTGTTTTTAATTGGCAAACAAACAGGCGTTAGGTGGCCCACCTCTTCAACAATTGCAATACCTAAGGCGTCGCATGTGTTTTAGCCAATGCCACCTCAGAAACAACAGAAATGATTAATGTCTATAATCATGTGCGAGATAAGGACCTCGACCACTATAAGTACCTACCTACAATGCAAATAACTACCTATTAAATTAGAGTACCTATATTAGTTGTTTTCAACGAGTCTTGTCTACTTCTGGGTGAGGGGCCCCTGGCTAAATAATAACAGCCGCACAGGTCGATCGATCAGGTTAAGCTACGCTGGCCGCGTTTCGTCTGTGGATGGGTGACCACCTTGCATACCGAGAACCCTCCGTGCCTCGGAAAGCACGTTAAGCCGTTGGTCCCGGCTATCATTCCTAGATCTTTGACAGTCGTTACGGGTAGTCAGAAGCCCGAAAGTCTGACAACCAGTCTTACCTATAGGGGTATCGTATTACCCAGTAACTGGGTTGTGGAGGTCAGATAGGCAGTCGCTCCGTGTAAAATACTGGTATTCAGCTGCATCCGGTTAGACTGGAAGCCGACCCCAACATAGTTGGGAAAAAGGCTATCAGATGATGATGATGTCTACTACTGGGCAAGGAAACCCACATCACTTTCCACTGTCCGCTCCACTTCGCCTTCTCTGGCCAATCTCCCACAAATGCTACTACATCTAACGAAACTTTACGTTACAGTCGCAGGAATATTGAGCAATGTCGTCCTCCGGATCTATCCGAGCGTCCGCTACCAAGTTATTGAAGGGTTCGGCGGATCCGTCACTGACGCTGCTGCAATCAACTGGCGGAAGCTATCTGATGCCGCACAAGAGAAGTTTATCACGTAAGATGATTATATAATTTTCTTTTAACTGGGAAACTACTTTCGCGGAGACCAATACCTCGTCAAAGTGACTGAGATCAATATTATTTGCTCTATCGTGGACAAAGCGTGGGATTGACTGGCCTCAAAAAAGTAATGTTCTCTCTCTATCGAACGAATAATCTTCAAGTTACTTTGCCAAGATTTTAAGACAACCCACTAATTAGTTATTAGATAAATACATTCTTGATAGTTGTTATTTCGGCGTAGCATAAAATAATTGCTGCTAATTATTTTGTAACTTACGATCCTACAATCGCGACACGGTTTGAAACCCACAATTTGTATCAAAATCCAATTTGTACCATCATCATTCTCTTGCCCTTATCCTTATCTATTTCATGTCGGTGCAATATCTCCATAATTCTCTATTAGTCGTCATCTCAAGCCTTATCATCTTTCACACAGTCCATCCATAATTTCGTTGGTCTTCTTCTACTCCTATAGTCATATACATTCGCAATCAAAACTTTCATCACCACACTTTTCTCACTCTTCCAAATTAGGTACATAGTTACATACCCATTGGTAGGTACTCGCCACTTGGTAGTAAGTACAAACTCCTAAAAATTGTGCCATATTTTTAGTACCTACTTCGGCCCCGAAGGCCTAGAGTATAACATGATTCGAGTACCGATCGCTGGTTGTGACTTCTCAGAGTACCCCTACACGTATGCCGAAACTCCTTGGCACGATGATACTCTATCCAACTTCTCACTGTCGTCACATGACTTCTTTTTGAAGGTAAATAATGAACAAGTAAAATTTTTTTTTTTTGCAAAATCTAGATATACGTAAAATAAATGCCTTACTGCTACTGAACTGCATAACTAATCACAAACATTCGACAGGCTGTCGTGTCACACATTTTCGATTAAGTACCTGATTTGCCTTCCTCCTAACAGCAAACAGCTTTCTGAAAAATAGCGGTCGATTTGATACTATTTTCTACTGACAAAGTTGTCGGGTTTTGGATGTGTGAACAGCGTTTGGATGACTCCTTTGATAACATTGATTGATGTTCGTTTCGGCACTGAAGCGTATCGGAAGTTTGTGAATAGCTATGTTGGTGTGTTGTAAGCGGCTGGTGAACATAGGGATCTAGATTTGATTCCCAAACCTAGCAGCCCTATTGAGTTTTTTTTCTGCTTACCCCATGGCAAAAGCTGCCGTGAATTTGCGTATGTAAAACACTAAATTTGAAGTACAGGCATCCCCAAGTTCTAAATCGAAGGCTTAAAATGACATCTATATCTACAAAACTTTTTAATTTTTAGCTGCCAATGATCAAGAGAGCTCAAAGAGTAGCGACGGACGAGATAAAGATCACAGCCAGTACCTGGTCTCCACCAGTTTGGATGAAAACAAATGATGCGATCACAGGTTTCGCACAACTGAGACCTCAGTACTACCAGGCCTTTGCCGATTACCATCTACGGTAAGTTTATTACCACTAACAAAATATTTTTTCATGGTCCCTCCATACAACGGCACGGCGCCATCACCGTGCAACGGCACGGCGCCATCACCGTGCAACGGCACGGCGCCGTGCCGTTGTACGGTGGCGGCGCCGCGCCGTGGCGATGGGGACGGGCCCATAAGTAGACGCCTACTTCTGAACAAAAAAAGTTGTGCAAGTGACCATGCTTGATAAATGTCTTGGTGACACAAAAAGTTTTTAGTTTTACACACAAAGGTGCTATGATCAAGAGAAGGCACCCATTTTCTTGCAATAATCCCTTTCCAAGCCCTATAGACCGAGGCTTGTTGCAAAATACGCTGAAAGAGTTGCTCTTTTCGCAAAAGTTTAAGATTCTTTGTTCTATCAGTTGCATGTTTCATCTAAGTATACAATTTGTGTCATTTCAGTTTCATCGAGGAATACGATAAAGCGAATGTGAAGATTTGGGCTATAACTACGACGAACGAGCCTATCAACGGCATTATACCATTTGTGCAGTTCAACTCCCTCGGATGGTTTCCTCCACAGTTGGTGTGTACAGAAGCCAGCACATCAAGCTACTACAATCTGTCAAATTTCGTTAATAGAATTTACAGTTTCGGGTAGCTTGATGTGCTGGCGTCGCTACAAACTTAATATACAAACCCTTGTTTAAATACAATGAAGATACAAGAAATTGGCTATGAGATAGTAGGCAAACCAAAGAAAAGATTTTGTAAAAGATGATATAATGTATAATATAACTAGTAGTAGGGGAGCCCAGGAAGGGATTTTTGAAGTGACTCGAGCGTGTCAGAAAATTATATAGGGAGAATCCTTGCATCCTTTAATGTACCTCTACCAAGTATGAACCCTCCATATGGTGGGGTGTGTTGAGGGGAACCCGTCTGATTAGTAAAAAAAAAATCGATTCTTAGAAAAACTCGAGCGCGTCAGTCATTTACAGTATGTACGCGCATTATATTTCTGGTAACTATTAGATATTAATCCGACGATTAATTCAAGGGGGCTGGCCGTAACGAGCGATTGAAAAAAAAAAAAAAAAAAAGTTATTCGAGCGTGTCAGACATTCAAAGTGTAAGTCAACTAAAGCTTAAAAAGTGTCCTATTAAAATATCTGACGATTTGGACATGACACAAACTCATAATATATTTTTGTATATGTAAAAAAAAAGGTGATCTTGAGATACTCCAGCGCGTCAGATTTTTATGCAGGAGGGTCAAGTTGATGTCATAGTCCTCCTGAATAATAATCTGACAATTATATGGAGGGATATCGCTAGTCTGACCATTTTGAAGGAAATTTAGAAATAATATATCCGCATTTACGTACAGAAATTGGTTAATTTATTAATATAAAATTAAATATAGATCATTAGTTAGTTTAGGGACGGTGCGAGAGAGTGAGAGATAGAGAAAGAGCGAGAAAGAAAGTGAGACGCGGAGTGGGGAATAAATGATAAGTGATTTATTTTCTGTAAGTAGGTTTGTACAAACACTTTTACATGTCAATCATATTTTTTTACTAGATGAGGTCGGCGTTTCCTATCTGACTACTCTGAGAAGAAAGGCCGAAACAAACTCAGAGGTCACAGTCTCTTTTAAAGTCCAGACATAATCTTGGTCAGATAATGTGAAGACCATGTAGATTGGTGTCTGAAATGGTCTTTTGAGTAACGAACCACACAGATTGAGCGGACCTGTCCAGTCAGTGCACGCATTTGTCAAAAATCGTGCAGCTCAACTCAGAACTTGAGGAGCCTTACGATTCGACGAACAATGCCAATGAAAGGACATTTGGGTAGGCCGCATAAATGACTCAAACTGCCAGATCATGATTAAAACTAACTAAGAAGGAAAACCGAAAAAAAGAAATGACCCACATAGTCTTCATACTCACAGTAATAATAATAAAAATAAGATACTTTACAAAATAAATATCCATGTCATTGTTTATATAAAATTCATCAATGTCAATGTGAATACACAGCTCTCAGCCGCTGTACGCTTCACCTTTGCTCCACGATTCTACTAACATCGCCCCATGAAAACTGTCAGATTATTAGTTCTTTGTAATTCTAATATTGTTTCCTTCAAAATAAAAAAAAATTGAAACGCGCTCGAGTATTTCAAGGTGACGTTTTTTTTTTACAACTTCGAGACTCGCTTGTTTCTTAATGTCACGCTCAAATTGTCAGATTATTGAGATATACAATCTTCTCAATGTAATTAATCAACTTTCTTTTAATCTGACGCGCTCGAGTTTTTCTATGGATCGATTTTTTTTTACCAATCAGACGGGTTCCCCTCAACACACCCCACCATATGGAGGGTTCATACTTGGTAGAGGTACTTTAAAGGATGCAAGGATTCTCCCTATATAATATTCTGACACGCTCGAGTCACTTCAAAAATCCCTTCCTGGGCTCCCCTACTATAGCTCTTGCCTACGGCTTCGCTCGCATGGAGGTCGGGAACGTACTACCGGGATAAAAAGTATGTCCTAAACCATTGAGGGTTCAATTACATCAAAATCCGTTCAGCCGTTAAGACGCGGTATGACCTCAATATACACAAAAATTGGTTTCTTAGATAGTCGCGTGAAAGGGTAACAGACATACAGTTTTTTAAGCATTTATAACTTTGTATAGATAAGGAAATTAACTTAGAGCTGACAACTGATAGATGTATAGAAGAAAAAGTTGTACTGTGCCGACTGACCCCATAAACAGAATATGGGCAGTGAAGATCTAAACTAGTTGGGAAAAATCGACAGCTGATGGCCGGAGATTGAATATGGGCAGTTTGACCAGCCACGGTGAAACAATTACTGTCAATTAACGTGTATTATTTTATGATTACAGGGTCGCTGGCTAGCCAACAACCTGGGTCCTACGATAAAGAATTCCCGTTTCAACGAAACGTTAATTCTTTCTGTTGACGATCAACGGTATCTCCTTCCTGTTTATTTGGCAGGAGTAAGTACGCAAACTAAACGCTGACACCAAAATTAATAACATCAGCGGTTCCTAAGGCCGAGTAGATCAAAGACATCACACAGCAGCTGACATTGAATAATAAACCTTAACCTCAGTGACTTAAAGTATACTTATAATTTATAGATGGAACTCGCGGCTCCGGAATCGCTTGACTACATGGATGGGATAGCTATACATTGGTATGGGAATTTCTTCCCGCCGCAAATATTAAGTGCTATACAGAACAGGTATCCCGGCAAAATACTTCTTGCAACAGAAGCATGTGAAGGTAATTTTCTAAAATAGATAATAGTGTTAAAAATCTCAACAAATCGATGTTTAAAATCTCAACAAATCGATGTTTACTTTCATGTTACACCATAAATTGTTTAATACTGACTACGGTCAGTATTAAACAAAGAAGCGTAACAAAGAAGTGTATTGATATTTAATCAGCAAAAAATGTATCAATCTGTGCTATAACATAACATCACGCCTGTAAATTCCAAAAGGTTAGACAGAGTGCCCTTGTGCTACATTCTTTGCAAAACGCGAGAGCGGCTCTTTATTTTTAATATGATTGAGTTAAGGTTTAAATTACAATGATTGGCGCACGCTCGTCAAATGCAAGAACTTCACATGGCCCGCTACACACAGTTTTTAATGAATCAATAAAAACTTCCAGGGTCAATGCCTTGGAACTCAGAAAAAGTAGTTCTTGGATCTTGGCGACGAGCAGGCAGATACATCAAGAGCATCTTGGAAGTATGTATGAGAAAGTTTCAAATTTTATATAGAGTGCTATGGTTCTTTTGGCACTTAAATGACATTAACAGGAGGGCGTCGTTGGTAAACATTCGTAAAATGTTCACAGAAATAACAACCCTACAGCAACCTTATTCATACGATTATAAAGATCACAATGATTTTAACAGCAGCCTTATTACAATGACAATAAAGATCACTGTGGTTTGGATAGTGATGCAAAATCAGAGGTGAAATAACTGTGAAAGGACTGAGTGTCGTAACTCTTTGTAACACAATAGGTCTTTAGCTATGAAATTGCCGTTTTGTATGAAAAAATTTAAACGAATTTTTTTCATGTATTTTTTATTTGTATTAATCGAAGTAATCACCCATGCAATCAATGCATCTTTGCCAACGCAGTGGCAGTTTATTGATGCCCTTCTTAAAGAAATCAGCTGGACGGGAGGCAACAAATTCTTCAAAGGCATTTTGTACTGCCTCTCGGGTATTGAATTTTTTTCCCGCCAAGAAGTTATCCAAATTCTGGAAAAAGTAGTAGTCTATAGGCGCAAGGTCTGTTGAGTAGGGCGGATGACGGAGAGCTTCCAACCCCAGTTCTTGCAACTTGGAGACCGTCTGTTGAGTAGTATGAGGTCGCGCGTTGTCGTGCAGGAGCAGCGGAGACGACCGATTGTCCAATGCTGGTTGGAGATGTGCCAGCTTCTCCATCATTGTGTTCAGTTCTTCACAGTACACATCTGCAGTAATTCTCACCCCGTTTGGTAAGAAGCTGTGATGAATCACACCGGCGCTAGACCACCAAACAGTGACCATCACTTTTCTAGGGGTAAGTTTTCGTTTAGGGCATTGTTTAGGTGCTGAACCAGGATCCAACCAACTTGCTGAGCGCTTGCGGTTATCAAACAGAATCCATTTTTCATCGCAGGTAGCAATGCATTTAAAAGTTCCTTCATTTGTGTGTCTGTTGAGCAGTGCAAGGCACGTCTCGACGCGTACTTCGCGCTGGCGATCATTGAGTTCGTGGGGCACCCATTTGTCAAGCTTTTTTACCTTGCCAATTATACGCAAATGGACCAATATTGTTTTGACGCTAACGTCGAAAGCTGCTGCTAATTCAGCCGTAGATTGTGTATCAGCTTCCACAATCGCCTTTAATTCGTCACTGTCGACCAGTCTTCGGACGACCGCGAGGTTCATTTTTCAGGTCGAAATTTCCAGAACGGAAGCGAGCAAACCAATAACAGGTGGTGCGTTGGTTTGTAGTGTTAGCTCCGTAATCGTCGTTGATGTTGCGTGTCGCTTGTGCCGCGTTGCTGCCACGACGGTACTCATATTCCATAATTACTCGAATTTTTAACGTATCCATGATGACGAAAAAGATTGAAATGCGATGAAAATGACACTAATCAATAAACAAATGACTACTTTTGGAAACAAAATTCCATGTTTTTAAAATAAAATTAATTTGAAATTAGAATTCTTAGCCAAACAAAAATTATTTTGATTTGAAATGGCCAGTGCTGCAGAACGGCAATTTCATAGGTAAAGACCTAATATATTAACTTATGTGTTTGTACAATATATTATATTACTTATGTATTTGTTAACAGGATTTGAACCACTACGTTGTTGGATGGATTGACTGGAATCTTGCCTTGAATCCCCACGGAGGTCCAAACTGGGTAGACAACTTCGTAGACGCGCCTATTCTAGTGTATGAAGATGATGACGAATTTATCAAGCAACCAATCTTCTATGCTATGGGCCACTTCTCAAAATTCATCCCGAGGGGCTCTCGGCGAGTGCGAGTGGCACAAAGAAGTCTTGCAAGCATAGAAAATGTTGTTATAAGGAAAACAAATGGAAATATCGTTATTGTGCTTCAAAACAGGTACATACAAATTAAAGTCGATTTTCGTGTTTTATCACTTGTTCTTCTAAGCTACACAAAGGATTTTGTTGCGGTTTTCACCATCAATTCGAGATATATAAATATAATAAAGAAACAGAGTACATAATAAATAAATCTCGATGTTTTGCCAAGTTGTAAAAACTGTGCGCAGCAGGGGCGGGTCACTAGTTATTAATAATTTGGACGCGGTAGTTAGATGCCAATGAATGCTAGGCTAAGTTTTTTCAGTCCATATAATATTAAATAATTCCATAAGATTTAACTAGCAACTTAAAAAAAATAATTGTTATTTTCAGACGAAGAAGAGCAATGAATGTGCGTATAAATATAAGCAGCAATAGATACATTGAAATTACAATGGAGCCTGAATCGGTGAAGACAGTGGAAGTCAACCCTTAGAATTATAAACACTCATCACTAAATAAAAATATTTATTTTTGTAACATTTTTATATACATTTTTAATATTTTACTACCTCTACATTTTATCAAAATATAACAAGACAAACACATTGGTAAAAATATAACACGGCACATTTTGTGCTCTTTATAAAAAGGTTTTACTAAACATACATAAGATTATGGTTGGTCCCAAAAAAGGGGCCAATAGTGGAAACAGAGATTTATTTACAGAAAATACAAAAATAAAGCCTGAAGATATCCTGAATTGATACCTATCATACGTAGGTCACGGGTAAGTCTTGTCGTTAAGCCCTCAAACATACGGCAGCGTTGATTTGTTTACGTTATTACAAAGTACCCTCTTTGTTTAGTCTAAGTACAATATATAAACTGTGAATTATACTTCGTTGCTTCGTCCTTCGAGATTAAGATAACAATGTAGTAATACGTCTAGGGTATCGCCTTTCATCCACTAAGTTTGAATATTTTTTTTTTTTTTTTTTTTTTGTCGGTACTTTGTCTTCCTGATAGTTATGCCTGTACCGCCACTCATTCGCGTTTTAGTGCGTCGCCGATCACCACGTTATTTTCTTCGTTTCATTTGAATTGTGCAAAAAGATGCCAAAACGTAGTCACAAAAACGACGACAGTGATTATTTAAGAAAGAAGATTCGAAAACTCGAAAGGAAACTTAATAAACGCGACAGAAGGTCGCGTGTTCGAAGTTGTTCCGAGAGTAGTAGCTCGTCGACGAATATTATTATGTCGCCGGTACTATCGGACCATGAAGGTAAGCTGAAGTGTTATTTTTACAAACGGAAGATATTGTGAATAGTTTTTCGGACTATATCCGTATCATAATCTGACATGATGTCATATTATCTTAAATAGTGTTGTGTACATCTTATGGGGATGTTACCTTCACATAATTTTGGATTCCCAATTCATTGGGTATATACTACTAGTGATTGTGTACATTTGAAAGGAATGTTGCCTTCACTTTAGTTAATGACCTACTTAATAATAATTGCATTTTATATCCGTACGGACTAAAACATAGCGTTGTGGGTAGTTTTAAGGACTATCGCCGCTCTAAAACCACTAGTTGTATACTAGGAACATTGGTAGTTGTGATCATATCCACGTACCTACATAACAAAATGTTATCACTCGATTTCGTAATTCTGAATATCGGTATGGATTATAAACTTGGTGTTGTGGATAGTTTTGAGGACTATCACCGCGCTATTTTCTATCCGATACCTACATTTGGTACATTTTCTACTCCAGCTGAAATGGAAGTTCAAGGTGATGTCGCGTCATCTCCGATTATTGACTCAGATGAGCCACAACCGGGTACGTCCACCTCGACGATACATGATGTTCCTGCTACAGAAGCAGTACAGGCAGGGGAATCGGAACTACCTGTTGAAGTAACGCTTCCTGAGCTGGACGAAGAGATTCTGAATCTCTTGGGCGAAACTCCATCAAAGGATAAAAAATATGGACCAGACATTAGATGCGAGTTATCTGCTCGCTGGGAACACATCGCAACAACAGGCTTGACCAAGGATGCCAGAAAGGAGCTGCTTGATAAGCATCTGGTTCCAAAAAACTGCACAAAGATTGATGCACCCAAGTTAAACCCAGAGATAAAGGCCGCCTTATCGGAGATGCTAATAAAAAAAGACAAAGCTTTAGAGAATAAGCAGGTGCAGGTCGCAGCAAGTATATCTTGTATAAGTGAAGCCCTAAGCATACTCTTTTCTGCAGGTTATAAAGATCAGTCGGTAATAAAATTACTGATCGAAGCCGGTCGACTGATGTGTGACTCACAACACAGCGAGTCCATGACACAGCGCAGTTTTATATGTTCTACAATCAAGAAAGATATAAAAGATCAACTGTTCAATACAGAAATCGATAAGTTTCTATTTGGCGAACATCTGACCGATACTCTAAAAGCTGCAAAAGCTATATCAAAATCAGGCGCTGAGATTAAAATAAACACACAGGTTCGAAGACCTGCACCAGCGCAGAGACCGAGACAGGCCCCTGTCCAGACTTTAAACCAGACGCCTCCGTTCCCGACAGCGCGGCAAGCGGGAACAGCGAGGAGAACAGCGCCGGCGCCGCGCCCGCGACCGGTGCAGCAGCAGCCGCGACAGCAGCCGCGCTTGCAGCAGCGCCAAGCCCCGCGGCGCTAGACCTGGTACGTTTTGCAGGTCGGTTATCCTACTTTTATGATCAATGGCAATTGATAACTAATGACCTCGTTGTATTATCGTGGATAAGAGGTTACAAGATACCGTTTACTAAACCTGTCTATCAGTTACACGAACCAAGTTTACCTGCATTAACTTCATGTGAGTCCTTTAAATACAAGGTGGCCATCACTGACCTTCTAAACAGTGGTGCTATTTCACATTGTGAACCATGTGAAGGACAGTTTCTTTCTAGTTATTTCCTGATTAAAAAACCCAATGGCAAAAACAGATTTATTTTAAACTTAAAGTCTCTAAACAAGTACATCGTAACAGAACATTTCAAAATTGAAGATCTAAGAACAACATTAAAATTAGTATCAAGAAACAGTTTCATGGCCACCTTTGATTTAAAGGATGCGTATTTTCTAGTACCTATACACCCGACGTATAGAAAGTACCTACGATTTAGGTACGAGGGTCAAATTTACCAATTCAATGTTTTGCCGTTTGGTTTAAACACAGCTCCATTTGTGTTCACAAAGCTATTAAAACCGGTAATTTGTTTACTGAGATCATTAGGTTATCTGTCATCTATCTACTTAGATGACATTTGTATCATTTCTAATAATTATCAAGATTGCTTAGATAATATTTTACAGACAAAACATATTTTAGAGTCCTTAGGATACATAATTAACATTAAAAAAAGTTGTATGATTCCGAGTAATATTTGCAAATACCTTGGTTTTGTGATAGATACAAAAGAATTTCATGTTAGCCTTCCTAAGGAAAAACGAAATCTAATTAAACAAGAGCTACAATCGTTTCAATTGAAATCTCGTTGTAAAATAAGACAGTTTGCTCGCTTGGTAGGCCTCCTCACTTCGTCCTGCCCCGCGATTCAGTACGGTTGGCTTTACACCAAGCAGATGGAAAGATGCAAATACCTTGCATTGTGTAAAACGAGTAATTATGATAGCCACATGTCTTTACCACAGTATTTGCAGGACGATTTTTCCTGGTGGTTAAAATCTATTGATACCGCAGTGAATCCTATTAGACGGGACAGCTACTGTCTAGAAATATTTTCAGACGCTAGCAAAAAAGGGTGGGGGGCAGCATGCGGTGCGGAGACCGCCAGTGGCCAGTGGAGTAACACAGAGTCTAACAAACATATTAACTGTCTAGAACTCCTGGCTGCTTTCTTGGGCTTACAAACATTCGCAAAAGGATTAAAAAATTGTCAGGTGTTACTACGCGTTGACAACACAACTGCTATTTCGTATATCAACCGTATGGGTGGAGTAAGATTTCCACATTTAACTGAAATCACAAAATCTTTGTGGCAGTGGTGTGAAGCTCGTGGTATATTTGTATTCGCTTCATACATAAGCTCGGAAGATAACGAAATAGCAGATGCTGAGTCTAGAAAATCTCACCCCGATACCGAATGGGAGATTAAAGATCATGCTTTTGAAAAGATTGTGAGAGCCTTTGGGCAACCAAAAATTGATCTTTTCGCATCAAGGTTGAATAACAAATGTGTTAAGTACGTCTCATGGAATAGAGACCCAGGAGCATGCGCTGTGAATGCTTTTACTTTAAATTGGTCAAATCTTTGTTTCTACGCATTTCCTCCTTTTGCGGTTATATTAAAAGTATTAAGAAAACTTATATACGACCAGGCGGAGGGTATTGTTGTGGTTCCATTTTGGCCCACGCAACCCTGGTTTCCACTTTATCAAAAACTTCTCTGTTCAGAATTAGTTCAGTTTAGACCCTCTGATAAAGTGTTATTGTCTATTTCCAACAGTGTCCCCAAGCTCACGTTGATTGCAGGGAAGTTATCAGGACGGCGTTACGAAACAGAGGAGTACCACCATCATCTTTAGATATTATGATAGCTTCTTTATCTGAAAGGTCAATAAAACAATATGACGTTGCCATTCGACGTTGGGTAAACTTTTGTAAGACTCACAATATCAAAATACATGAGGCGTCAATTCCGATGATTATGTATTTTCTCACTGAGTTATTTCATTCCGGCTTACAATACGGATCTTTAAACAGTCATCGCTCCGCTCTGTCTTTGATCTTAGGATCGAGAGTAGGGTCTGATGATCGCGTTGCTAGGCTATTCAAAGGTTTTTACAGACTTCGTCCTCCAGCCCCAAAATATAATATCACTTGGGACCCGTCAATAGTTTTAGAATTCTTATCAAAATGGTACCCAAATAATAATTTAAGTTTCGAACATTTAACCAAAAAGGCCGTAACTTTGCTCATACTTGTAACTGCACACAGGGTGCAAACCATTAGCAAAATCAAATTAGAAAATATGAACGTCACTGATAATCTTATATTGATCAAGATAAAAGATTTGTTAAAAACATCTCGACCTGGTTTATCTCAACCTTGTTTAAATATTCCATTTTACAAAGATCGACCGGAAATATGTCCCGCTGAGGCTCTTATAGAATATATTGATAGGACAAAACATTTGAGAAACAATGCCAATAGCCTTTTTTTTAATATTAAAAAACCACATAAATCAGTAACCACAAATACCATCAGTCGGTGGATAAAAGATATATTATCAATTAGCGGAATTGACACTTCAGTATTTTCTGCCCACTCCACCAGACACGCAGCCACCTCAGCTGCTCATAGAGCTGGTGTCAATATTGACACGATACGAAAAGCAGCTGGGTGGAGTGGTAGCTCCAATGTTTTCGCTAGATATTATCATAGAGACATTCAATGTGAACAAACTGATCAATTTGCCTTATCAATCCTAACCTCTGATCGATGTTAGATTTAATTACTTAAAATTAATAACTTAAATTTATCTACCCCTAATTAAAGAAAAACTACAATTTAATTACTTTATTACTTGTAAGGTTTGATTAATATACATGTACCTAAGCATAAAAATTCAGTGTTTTAATATTTCACCATCTTTCAAAATCTACATTGTTATCTTAATCTCGAAGGACGAAGCAACGAAGTATAATTGGAGATTAAACGAACTTACCTGAAGTGAAGTTCTATCCAAATTATACGAGTTGCTTCGTCCGAAGAGATTAGTTCCCTCCCAACCCTATGAACCCCATACCTAAAGTGAAATATTAAAAAAGGTTCCAGGCTTTCAACTAAATGAGTGGCGGTACAGGCATAACTATCAGGAAGACAAAGTACCGACAAAAAAAAAAAAAAAAAAAAAATATTCAAACTTAGTGGATGAAAGGCGATACCCTAGACGTATTACTACATTGTTATCTTAATCTCTTCGGACGAAGCAACTCGTATAATTTGGATAGAACTTCACTTCAGGTAAGTTCGTTTAATCTCCAATTATTGACTCAATTAATTCAGTGATTTTTTGAATACGTCGCTATGGAGTCGTTCCCAGCTGTCGGTTATCGTGCTATTATTTTCTACAACTTTCGCCGCGGATTATCTACTAAACAGTGTGAAGAAGAAATGAAGAAAGTGTTTGATAAGGATTGCCCGTTCTTAAGAACTATTGAGAGATGGTATTTAAATTTTAAGCGTGGGCTGTTTAATTTAGAAGACGAGCCTCGTTCAGGCCGGCCGACAGAAATCATGACCGAAAAAAACATTGAACTTGTGAGAGAAGCTATAACCAAAGATAGACGAATAACTTATAAACAATTAGCTGAAACCCTGAAGATCTCTGAACGAAGTATTGGAAGAATTATATCAAACCATTTAAATGTTAGAAAACTTTGTACCCTGTGGATACCCCACGAGCTAACCGACGATCAACGGGAGGCACGCGTAATTTGGTGCAAAAAAATGTTGAAAGACTTCGAATCGGGAGAACACGGTGCTGTAAATTCAATCATCACAGGTGACGAAAGCTGGCTGTATTTTTTTGATGTACCATCTAAATCACAGAACAAGGTATGGGTCTGCGAAGATGAAGATCAACCTGTACAAGTGAAAAAATCACGTTCGGTCGGAAGAAGAATGATTGTGTCTTTTTTTCGTAAAACGGGTTTAGTGGCCAATTTTGTGCTAGATAATCATAAGACAGTCACAACTCGTTGGTATACTGAAGTTTGTTTGCCACAGTTATTTAGAGCGTTAAAAAATCTCAGACCGAAGTCCCCTATGCGCTCGTGGTATCTTCATATCGACAACGCTCCAGCGCATCGTGCCCAGCTAACTCAACAGACTTTACAAGAAACTGGAATTCGAGTATTGGACCATCCACCTTACAGTCCTGACTTGGCACCATGCGATTTTGGTCTTTTTCCGTTTGCAAAATCACAACTAAAAGGACGTAAGTTTGCTTCGGAGGAGCAGTTAATCGAGGCCTGGGAAACAATATGTGATTCCATTGAAAAAGAGAAATGGGAGCATTTGTTTAATGACTGGTTCTTGCGTATTGGAAAGTGTATTCAGTGTGGTGGAAAATATTTCGAGAAACAGTAAATACTTTTTTCATACGACAAGACTTATGCCGTGACCTACGTATAGTCGAAAACATATTTCACAAACATAGACAATACATAGTTCGTTATACAACGTGTCCCAGAAATCAACGTCAAGCCGAAAACGGGCAATAGGCCAAGTCGTGACAGCTATTAGAAAAATATAAAAAAAAATCTTGGTCATGTACTTTTCGAATTATAAGCATTCAAAAATAAATCTCAAAAAGTGACACCCTGTGTTGGTTTTTCAAATCCTGTGACTACATTATTAACATTTCGGTAGTTTTTTTCTCTGTGATGTAACCATGAATAACCCTTCTGTAAATTACAGTTAAAAGTAAAACGTAACTGCCTCAGTTCTAAATTAAATGTTAGATTTTTGCCCAATATTGAATTCAAAATAATGACATCACCCAACTTTAACCGACTGTACTGAAAAAAAAATCTACTACACTATTTTGGCAAGTAACTTTAAAAGATGGCGCGTTTAGTCAGGATTCCAAAATGGTATAACACATACTAATTGCTACTTCTTAATTGAGAAAAAACATTTTTTTTTTATGAAGCCGTATTTCATAAATATCGATTGAGACGAAGAGTGACGTTATTTTGACTAGTGTGAGCGAGAAAGATTCATTTTAGCTAATGTGAGGTGACGCTACTTTGACAAGTGGGAGCGAGATAGATAGTGACGCTACTTTTATCTAACTAAGAGGGAGACGGATTAACACATCATTTCATATGTGTGAGTGAAACAGATAGAGACGCTACTCTGGCTAAACAGGGATGCGTCGGCAAATTGTGCAATACTGCAGTACGTTACGCTCTTTCGTTGACTGCACATCTTTTTGTATTCGTATTGACTTCGTACTTACAACTGTGGCTTTGTTTATTGGACTTGATTTGCATTGTAATTTGGATTTATCTGCACCGTTTCTGACAACCCCGGACTTGTTTTAATCGCAACCCCGTGTTTGTGTAGTGTTTTATCATGCCATCTCGATACACCGCACAGGAATACGCCAACATGCATCTCATTTATGGAGAATGCTTATGCAACGCCAATGCCGCAGCAAGAGTGTATCGTGAGAGATACCCGAATGCTGAGCGTCATCCCGATCATCGAGTATTTATTCATGTGCATCGGTCATTATCAGAGGGTCGATTTCCTAGCCAAATGGTTAGCGAGGGAAGACCCGTTATGCCCTACGAAGCCGAAGTCTTGCAAGCAGTTGAAGAAGACAGAAGTATCTCAGTACGTGGAATTGAACAGAGCATAGGAGTCCCCAAAAGTACTGCACATCGTATTTTAAAAAAGAACGAGTTTCATCCATACCATGTACGATGAGTACAAAGTCTGCTACCCCGAGACTACCCAGAGAGAGTACGATTTTGTCGAACGATGTTGCAGAGGCACCGAGAGGACCCGCGATTCTTTGAAAAAATTCTATGGTCCGATGAATCAACATTTAAAAAGGACGGTTACATGAACCTCCACAATTTGCACGAATGGCACGTGGAAAATCCAAATTTGATGCGGGAAGATAGATCTCAGTACCAGTTTAAAGTAAATATGTGGACGGGAATTTTGAATGGTAAAGTTATTGGTCCAATCGAGCTGCCGGAGAATTTAAATGCCCAGGGTTATTTGAACTTCTTACAGAACCAATTACCAGAATTATTGGAAGAAGTGCCACTGAACATTTACGGCAGCATGTGGTATCAACAAGATGGCTGCCCAGCGCATTATGCTCTCACTGTACGAGAGTTTCTCAATCGAGAATACCCCGATAGGTGGATTGGGCGGGGTGGTACAATTTCGTGGCCTGCCCGTTCACCCGATTTAAACCCCATAGATTTTTTTTACTGGGGTACGATAAAGGATAAAGTGTACTCTAAACCAATTCAAGATTTAGACGAGCTGCGCCAAAGAATTGCAGAAGCCGCTGAATACATCAACTCAAGAAGATACGCCCGTCTTATTACGCGATCATTTTTAAAGAGATGTAGAACTTGCATTGCAGCTGAAGGAAAACAGTTTGAACATTTGTTATAAAACTTCGTAAATCTGATTTAATAAAAATTATAATAAAAGAAATCCAACGACTGAATTTTATTTCAAATGCACCTAAAACCAACAATGTACTTTTTTTCCTCAATTAAGAAGTAGCAATTAGTATGTGTTATACCATTTTGGAATCCTGACTAAACGCGCCATCTTTTAAAGTTACTTGCCAAAATAGTGTAGTAGATTTTTTTTTCAGTACAGTCGGTTAAAGTTGGGTGATGTCATTATTTTGAATTCAATATTGGGCAAAAATCTAACATTTAATTTAAAACTGAGGCAGTTACGTTTTAACTTTTAACTGTAATTTACAGAAGGGTTATTCATGGTTAGATCACAGAGAAAAAAACTACCGAAATGTTAATAATGTAGTCACAGGACTTGAAAAACCATCACAGGGTGTCACTTTTTGAGATTTATTTTTGAATGCTTATAATTCGAAAAGTACATGACCAAGATTTTTTTTTATATTTTTCTAATAGCTGTCACGACTTGGCCTATTGCCCGTTTTCGGCTTGACGTTGATTTCTGGGACACGTTGTATACAGCGTGTTTTTATTTTACCGTCTCCAAATTTTTACAGAATGTTCTGCCCATGAATATGAATAACTTTCACTATGGAACCAACTCTGAGATCACGAAAAAAAAATCAGCTCTTTCATACATTTTGGTCAAGTAGGTATTGAACTTTTGTATTAAACAGCTGATTTTTTTTTCGTGATTTACGAGTTGGACCCGTAGTGAAAGTTGTTCATAGTCACGAGTAGAACAGCCTGAAAAAATTTGGAGCCTGTAAAAAAAACATCCAGTATAAAGAGGAAAGGGCCACAATCCCTACTGCAATCTTATTTAACACCAACTAAAGTCACTTTATCTACATCACTTGGGCACTTAGTATAAATAAAAAATATCAACCTAGCCATTCCCAGTATCCAAGGCTCAATATTGGGACAATAAGGTAATCTTATCTAATGGCCAAACACGACAAACAACTCTACTTCTAATGAGTCCTTCAGGTACAGGGCCATATACTCTTGAATCAGCTGAATTACCAGAATTATCACCTTCTAACCATACATGACCTCTAGGAACAACTTGGTTACGTTTTGGGAAGTTACCTCTAACGCGATCACCAGGAAGACCGGTTATCCTTTTACAAATATTCTGTTTAGGGTTTGAAGGGCTCCTAGATATCACGATGTCTCCGCGCCGCAGGCGTTGAATGCGGGGAGATACATGTTCAGTGAACAGTATGTTGTTGGTTTGAAGCGTGGGTTCCATTGACGGACCAGAGCACTGCAACAAATTACAATTATAATGTAATACGACGTAGGTGTGTATTTTGGTTCAGTGGATATGAAACGGCACTATGAAAAAAGACTTATCCATAATATAAAAACTAGAAACCAACAAGTTGTACCTACAACAAGGCTCAAGAAAATAGGTGGTTCATTCAGATGACAATGTATACGCTTTTGTAATAAACATCCAAACCACATTCAAGATCTAAGCCTTAATTAATTCAAATTATTCACTAAACGTATTATATGTTGTGCCAGAAAGCCTTTTATACTGTTAAAGTGTATATGCTATGGATGATGGCTATGATAGGCTTGGGATTGAGCTGCTTCCAATTTTTACGTTTTTAATGTTTTTTCTTTTGTTTTTTTTTATTATTAATTACGCATTGACATTAATCAATTTTATATACAAGGTTGATATGCGCGAGAGACATTAAATTAAACCACATAATATCACCGCCCACCCACCCTCCACACCCTCCCCCCTCTACATTAAAAATCAGATAAATAGAAGCAATAGTTTAGTCACTGGACATTATTTTTAATTTTTAACGATGATGTATCTGTTAACAGGCCTGCAATAATCTGTATCTGTATAGACCCAACATGTTGCCAGCTCGCTACTTCAATAACCTTTGCCAAAAAAAAATGTTCTTAACCTTCAAGCAGGCGCGCGGCGTCGAACTGACCGCAGTCGATACATTTTCGATCGTAATATCTATAATAATATATAATATTATATATTTCTTGTCGCATGTATTTCCCATCCCTGTAGCCTGTCATTGTTTCACTGTGCACGAAATACACTGCAGGGTAATTGCGTAACATTATCAGTAGCAATGGGTTTCATTTTGACAGTTCAACAACATTCATTGCGTTAATTATTTTGTTGAGCAGACAAATTTTTAAAAATATGGAGCAATGAATTAGCAATATGCTTCAAAATGATTCAAATTGAGAGTATTAGTGTGTTACGCAATTAGGGTGTTGTTTAACTCGGCTCCCCGCACCCTCCGGAGTTCATAGATCGCATTTGTTTTAGTCGCGACACTCGCGGCGCAGGCTTCGAAAGCAAGCAAGCACGCGAAAGTTAGAAAGGTATAAGAAAATTTATGATCCCAAATTGCTTACAAATCCAAAGAAAATTAGAATATTACTTTCATTTTATAATTTTGTTTTATGTCCTAACGTAATGATGATGTGATAAATAAAAATAAAAAAAATCATTATTAAATAATTAGTGTTTTAAATCCCTGAAATATCCTATAGGTCTTTTAGGTTACGCGCGACCGCTGGCGTTACAAATGACCGCGCGCCGGCTTGAAGGTTAAAGGACATTGCCCATCTCCCATACATTGTCGGGCCCACAATTTGTTGAACCGTTACAAGCTCCAAACGAGTGTCATTTGTTAGATTAAAATATCAACTTTAAGCTGCCTTAGTTTAAATTTCATTGACAATGACTAATAGTAAACTCTTAAGATTGGTTCCCATTGCATAAAATAAACCAACATTATCAGTGTGAACAATATACAGTGGATAATGCATTAGTACCTTCTTATAGAATATCTATTAATATTAGAATAGGACAACTATTTTTTACAAATGGGTTTTCACTTGAAATATAGTTATGGATTCTGTAAAAATATTGTAAGATTTATACTTCATCATCTGCCTAGCCTTTTCCCAACTATGTTGAGGTCGGCTTCCAGTCTAACCGGATGCAGCTGAATACCAGTATTTTACATGCAACTGCCTATCTGACCTCCACAACCCAGTTACTGGGTAATACGATACCGCTTGGTAATCAGACTTTCGGGCTTTCGACTTCTTGGACTGGTTATCAGACTTTCGGGCTTCTACCCGTAACAATTGTCAAAGACGCCACAGGCCCCTTGTAAGATTTATACTTAATGATTATTAATTACCTCTATTTTTTTTATTTCAGATTAAAAAAAATAAATCTCATACCCATTTCAGATACCTAGTGACCTAGATACAATAACGGGTGGGTAGATAGGTTTATGATTCCCAGGTAAACTATAATAATTATGGCATTAGATTAGTTTTAAATAAAGAAAAGAAATATTTTGTAGCTAGTCATTCTCCTTTATTAAATTGTTCACATTAGTAATTTGTTTTTGTACAGAATTAGAATAGAAGCTAGGATGTGTGCAGGGGTGAAATATTTTCTTGGTATCTAGCCCAACTCAAGTAGCAAATAATTGACATAACATGCGCACAACAACCTACTATACGATTACAATAATATTGAAATGTTGCTTGCCTTCCACTTAGAATAACTCATAAAAACACTTAAAATTTTGCACCTACAGTGCAAAAACTTCACTTCTGCAAATGATGTAATATTTCAGAAGCATTTGAAAATTCGACATCCTATTATAGTTCTTCCTGAGTAAAAAAATTAACTGGTAGTATTTAAACTACAACTTTGAACTTCATATTAAAGTTTAAGCAAACATCTCACAATTTTGTAATAAAATAATATAAACATTCCAAATTTACAACCCTCCCAAATGTCACAAGCGACGTTTTTGCACCGTAGGTGCGATTTATACAAAATATGTTCTTCTGCTAATATGCCGAGAGCGAATTTTTCCTCTTAGTAACCAAGTACTATTTGAAGCCGACAGCTCTCTTAAAAGGTCATGATCAACCTCCCTCCACACTTCTAGTACATAGGAGCAATGTGTTCTTACGTGTTCCCCAGAAACGGAGACTTAGGGAAACTAATACTAATTCTACTACTTCTGAGTATGTTGGCAACATTGCAGTCAAGTAACGACAATCGACGACGGCTGAACGGCAGGCGGTTTAATTTAAATGGCTGACGTTTCTTCAACGGCGCCATCGGACGTTATAAAACTGCGGTACACAAGCGGAGCGGCACCTTTCGCGTTTAGAATTTCAAATAGCGCACACCTTCCTTTATTATAATATTGTAATTTAAGAAAAATATATTAAACTGTTGATTGAATTTAGTTATTTTGATTTTATTTAAAACACTAACAGTACAGTTCACATCAGAAGTGTGTAGCAACTTTCACGCCATGGGTAAGCGAGGTGGTAGTAGTAAGCGGTCAAGGCGAGAGCGGGCTTCTTCCACCTCTTCCTCAAGCTCCAGAGCAAGGACACCATCTCCGCCTCGAAGACGGAAGGATAAGGTATCTCACAAATATACCGAAACTGTGAGTACTTCGAATTCTATAACTCTGAACAATTTTATACCTGATTTTGACCCATTAAAGGATGATATTGACACCTGGCTTAGCATTATTCGATCTTACGCAAATACTTTTTCATGGTCTGATAAAATGATTCGCTATCAAGCTTTAAATAAACTAAAAGGATCTGCGAAAATCTGGTATGATTCGTTATTACGTACAGAAAAACTATGGCCCACGTGGAAATGGGACGACTGGAGGTCGAAATTGTCAAATAGTTTTCAAATACGTAGAAATATGTTTGATCTTTTAAAAGAAATTGTAGAGAAAAAACCTTTGGATAATCAATCTTTGTATGAGTTTTATTTTGAACAAAAATGCAAGATTGACCGTTTATGTTTGAATTTTTCGGAACAAGATGTTATTTCAATCATAGTTGGTAATATAGGTGATAGTAATATTGGTGCATCTATAGAGTCTAGTAATTTTAAAACAAGTGACGAATTAGCTAGTTATTTGCATAGTCGTGTATATAAGAAAAATTCAAAACAGGAAAGTAGTTCACGTGACGCACAGATAAAATCAATAGCCCAAAACCAGTCTGCATCCTTTAATCGAACTCAAGTGTCTACAAGTTCAACTAGCACAATCCAACCTTCTTCCAACGTTGCTCAGGATTTATTAGGTCGCAAAACAATCAAATGTTATAATTGTGGGGGTAATCATAAAAGGAACCAATGCGATTCAATTAAGTGTGAATATTGTGGGAAAAGAGGGCACCTAGAATCGAACTGTTACCATAAAAAAAATTCGTCGAAAACGCTAATAAAACCTGAACAACAAGAAACTAAATTTATATCTACAAATCCACGTAACAAGTTTATTAAAAAGGTATCTATATTTAATAATTATTATGAGGCATTTATTGACACTGGCAGTAGTTGCTCATTAATGTCGGAGTGGTTAGCAAAAAAACTTTCTTTGTCATATGTCATACTACCCTCACCCGTTATTTTGCAAGGATTTTCAAAAGAAAATTTTAAACACGTGAATACAAAGGTTAAGGTTAGTTTGACATTGGATTCTATCGTTTTGAGTGATATAGATATGTATATTTTGGATGATATGGTAGGATGCGACATATTAATTGGAAGAAATGTGACTGAGCGATCTGATTTAGTTTATTCTCGTATAGGTGAAAACCTACAATTTCAATATGCCAGTGAACTCAAAGAATTTTGCAATAATATAGCTGCGATAGACTTAGATACTACTACTCATCAAAGCGAGTTATTGGCCCTGCTGAATAGATATAGTGATTGTGTCGCTTCAAGTATAAAAGAGCTTGGAAAAGTGACTAACTACGAAATGACAATCAACTTATCAAGTTCGCAGCCAGTTCAGTGCAGACCTTTTAGAGCCTCATTTTCGGATAGGCAAACAATCAGAGAAATAGTGTCAGAATTACTCGAAAACAAAATTGTGCGCGATAGCAATTCTCCATATGCCAGTCCGGCTCTTTTAGTAAACAAGAAAAACGGCGAAAAAAGGCTCTGCATTGACTATAGGGCGTTAAATAAAATTACGATAAAAGACAAATATCCCATGCCGCGGATTGAAGATTTAATAGATAGGCTTCAAGGATATAAATGTTTTACTAGTTTAGATTTGAAAAGTGGCTATTACCAAATTTGTTTACATAAAAATTCGATAGATAAGACGGCTTTCATAACTGAAGATGGTCATTACGAGTTTTTAAGACTTCCATTTGGTTTGGCCAATGCCCCTGCATGTTTTCAACAAACTATGAACAAAGTGCTAGGTAATTTGAGATTCGGCAATGTAATTATTTATTTAGATGACATATATTTGGTTAGTGAGACTGTAGAAGAAAACATTAGGCTATTAGAAAATGTATTACAGATATTCAGAACAAATGGCTTGACATTAAATCTAAAAAAATGTCATTTTTTCAAATACGAAATTGAATTCTTAGGTTATAAAATTAAACCAGGTTACGTTATGCCAAATGATACTAAATTAGAGGCTGTTAAGAGCTTCCCAACACCCAAAACAGTTCACCAGCTTCGACAGTTTTTAGGACTAATCAGTTATTTTCGTAAATTTATTCGAAACTGTGCAATTCTATCAACTCAAGAGTTTTCGTTCGAAATCATCCATAGGGAAGGAACTCGGATGCAGCATGTAGATGCCTTGAGTCGCAATCCCGTGCTAACCGGGGAAAAATCGGAATCGGAAATTATTATGTCAATTACGGAGGCAGATTGGTTACTGGCAGTACAAGTACAAGACTCTGAGATAGTCAAAATAAGAGATGTTTTAGGATCAGGAGAGGCCGACGAACATAAAGATATTTTTAAAAATTATGAGCTTTTAGGCGGAAAAGTTTATAGGAGAACTAGTCAAGGTCGTAAATGGGTTGTTCCAAAAAAATGTATTTGGCAAATCATACGGTGTAATCACGATGATTTAGGTCATTTTTCCGTAGACAAGTGTGTAGAGCGTATACGTGCACGATATTGGTTTTCACGGATGCGTAACACTGTAAAAAAGTACATTAAAAACTGTCTTAATTGTATATATTTTAAAAATAAGGGAGGTCCAAAAGAGGGCTTGCTGTATCCCCTGCCAAAATATGCACAACCCTTCCATACTCTCCACCTTGACCATCTAGGACCCTTTGTTACAACTAAAAACAAAAACAAATATTTGCTGGTAATTGTAGATTCGTTCACGAAATTCGTATTTATATCGGCAGTACGCAAAACCAATGCGGCTGGTGTAATTAAAGAGTTAGAGTGTATATCAAAAACATTTGGTAACCCTAAAAGAATAATTAGTGATGCGGGATCATGTTTCACTTCAAATAAATTTTCTCAATACTGTGCGGATAGAAACATTAGGTTGCATATCGTAGCGACAGGCGTACCTCGTGCTAACGGACAGGTAGAACGGTTTAACAAAACCATTTTAGAAGCCTTAAAAACGATGGGTGCAGATACCACAGATGATAGGTGGGATCAATGTATTAAGGCTTTACAACAAGGACTTAATAGTACTATTCACAAAACTACTCGAGCCGTTCCCAGTGAGGTAATGTTTGGATATAGATTACGTACGGATAGTGATAGTCTAGCCCCAGATCTTGATAGCGAAGCATTGGTAGACGTGTCAAAGTTGCGTGAAAAGGTAGACGAGAATGTTAAAGCTAGTGCAGAGGAACAGAAAAGAAGATTCGACAAAACCCGAATCAAAGCCACACGGTACAAAGAAGGCGACTTGGTACTGGTCAAAATTCAAAGCCAAAATAATGATGGTCAAAGTCGAAAACTATTACCGGCATTCAAAGGTCCGTTCCAGATTAAGAAAGTGCTGGATAACGATAGATACGAGATATCAGATTTAAGAGGTAGCCTAAGAAGCTCTAAAATGTATAATGGAGTAGCCGTGGCGGAAAATATAAAACCATGGATTAATATTGAAGATTGGACCATATAAATCTATATAGTAATAATAACAAACCGTGTTGGCAAGGTATATATTTGATGTATTATTTTATTTACTAATTCATTATTATTTCAGTTTGAATGTTTAAATCTTGTGTTTACAGTTTGAGCACCATACGCCCATAAACCTTTGTAATACTTACTATTCCCGTATTTAGCTTGCGAGGCTGGTTAGACTACTGAGTTTTTAATATTATTGTAGTATTGCATATGTTGTAATATAAATGCTTTGCTTTGCTTTGTGTTGAACAAGATCAACTTGGTACGCTTGAGTGAGTTAAATGCTCTTCGAGTGCAAGTGATTTTTTCAATTGTTAACCCGGTCTCCTAAGTGTGGCAAAGTCCCTTTAGGTGCGGGAAATAGCACTGCAATCCATGAATAAAAATGTGCAATACTTCAGATGTCCTACGGATGTGTTGACTCTTTTAAAATTTTAACATGTACTTATTTCAATTTCAGTATTCCACCCAGACTCGTGTGGTGCCTGGGGCAGACACCATGCAGCATGGCCGTGTTGGCAACATTGCAGTCAAGTAACGACAATCGACGACGGCTGAACGGCAGGCGGTTTAATTTAAATGGCTGACGTTTCTTCAACGGCGCCATCGGACGTTATAAAACTGCGGTACACAAGCGGAGCGGCACCTTTCGCGTTTAGAATTTCAAATAGCGCACACCTTCCTTTATTATAATATTGTAATTTAAGAAAAATATATTAAACTGTTGATTGAATTTAGTTATTTTGATTTTATTTAAAACACTAACAGTACAGTTCACAAGTACTTTAAAAAAAATTGTCAAAAGTCCCAAACGCGTTTGTTAAAGGATTTCTTCTATATTATTTTTACGACAAACGGCTGGTCTGATACAAATACACCAAGACGTTTTTAGCTTTATATTTAGGTGTTATATACGACAGAATTGAGAAAATAAACGATTTGCGAAAATAAAATTTTTTTGGCTAAAAAATTCTCTTTTTTCCACAGTGCCCCGTAGTGTACGTAACTCCAACCATAATTTGTACTTACCATGACAAAGTCTCCAACATATTCAAATGTGCAATGCGTAATGCAGGCTGTTTGTAAAGCATATCCCATAAAGCCGAAGGTTTTACCAACAAACCTCAGAAAGGCCATTTTGCAAGGTTAGGTTTAAAGTTGATGCTTTTACTATTCTAAGGAAATTGCCATTGCTTCATCGGTTATTAGTTCAATAGTATTCAATCCTAATATATTTATATTCACACATAACAGCACAGATATCTCGTCAAGAAAACATCACAAAATATTATTATTACGTTTTTCTTAAGTGACATTGTTGACAAAATAATGACAGCTAAGATTGATTGACATATTGACACTAAACTCCTGCTGTCAAAAATTCATTGACGTTAAACTTTTTTTACTAGTACATATTGTCTATGTTCGTTCCCGCATTTTAAGCTTTTATACACATGCGTTTTACTTACGCAGGCAGAAGCGAACCTGTAACTCGTACATGCTCGCTAGATTTATTATTTGTATTTAAAAACGTATGCCAACATATTATTAAAAACAATTGGCCACGGTCGCCACGGGGGGTGAATAAGACACACAAAAGTTGACGCAGGCATGTCAGAGGCGACTTTTGCGAGACGCGAAGCAGTGTTTTGTTTTTTTTTTCCGCTTAGAGACGAGAAAAGAAACGTAAATAGATAAAACTCATAGTCTATGATGATCCCGGAAAAACGCGGAAAATTAAAAAGGAGCAAAATTTTTTAAATTTGCCGCGCTAAATCATTTTGATCATATAATATTGTTACTATGTTAAGGGACTACTTTTTAGGAGTTACATTAATTTTATCTTAATAAAAAATACTGTAGTTTTACATAATATCTACACAAATACACAATCAACATAACATAACACGCTTTTATTCCCCAAAGGGTTAGCCAGAGGTGCATTTATAGTATACCACGTACTCTTAATAAAGTTTTAACTATTCCTAGATTCATAAAATTGTAGATTACATACCAGTTTTATGTTATACTTAAATCTATCTTTGATCAATGAAAAAAGTGGTGATAAATGCATAGCAGAAGAGGTTCTAGCTAGACAATAAGCTTAGCTTAATAATATATTATTAATTTAATATTTGTAATAAAACACAATCACGTATTACTGACAAATATTATAATAATTGTTATAATTGAGCCAAAGCACACATAAATCACAAGGTAAAATTTACACAAGCTCTATCACTGTAGGTACAGACGCCAGCACATCAAACTACCCGAAACTAGACTTGGGTAGTTCGCGAACGAAAGACAAAATGAACTAGTTCATTAGGAAAGCAGCAACTAATCTTTCGTTCAGTTTCGTACAGACTGTATCTCTAGTTCACTAGTTCACTTCGTGATTCGCCACTCATTTTGACTCAAGAACTACTACCGAACGACGCGACGATCGCTCGTTTCGTTTCTGAACTGAACGACGGAACTAAATGAATCACGACACCGACAAAAACCGATCGAGCACGAGCGTCGAGTCGATAGCGCGCCTATCGGCTGTCTTGTTTTTATTTACGTAATAATGTGAGACAATAGATATGCATCGCTCGCGTTGCCGAACAAGCAATAATATACTTTACGTAACAAACAATACGGTACCGTTTTCCAGAATTTTGTCAATAAACTATACGCAATTTTGCGTATTATTTATTTTAAATTGAAAATTTGAAATGCACTATTGCACTCATTTAGTTTGTAGTTCGTAATCGTGTCACACTGACCTGCGACGAACTAGTGACCTAATTCATAATTTCTTTCTCTTTAATTTAGTGATTGACTCGTTATTCTCGTTAATTTAGTGATTAATTATCGTTTATATTGTAAATACAGTAGAAATTAGAAAATTAATAGAATAGATAAATCATGATGACGTATCTTTAAACAAGTATAGAAACCAATATCTGTTGACCTCGAATCATATAAGCGTACCCAACAATGATAGGTCATTTTATACTGGTCATAAATTGAACTAAATGAACTAGTGAACTAGATGAAAGATATAGTTCGTCGGACGAGAAAGATACGTATCTCTCTTTTCATCTTATTGAACTATTATTCGCAAGTCTACCCGAAACTGTCACGTCTGAAGTTGTAGTGTTTACCTCTGAAGAGTTACCCCAGACTACAATGCCATAACGAATGAGAGAACAAACATAAGCATGATGCACCATTAGAGACGTTTCTCTCGTTGTTACATCTTTAACTTTTCGAAGAGCAAAAACGAATTTATTAATTTTCTTACAGATACTGTCAATTTGATCCTTCCATGTGAGATGTGCGTCTAAAGTGATACCGAGGAATTTCGTACTTTGTATTTGTTCAACTTTATTATGGTCAAGGCTTATGTTAAACTGAAACTCTTTTCGGTTTGGCGATTTGAAGAATATAAGTTTTGTCTTGTCAATATTTATTTTTAATTTGTTACGTTTCAACCATTCAACTATTAAATAAAGAGTTTGATTTACTTCAGATGCATAAGAATTTAGATTTTTACATTCAATGATGACAGTCGTATCATCTGCAAATAAGACACAGTTGTGTGATATCTCGAGGGGCAGATCATTAATGTATATAAGGAATAACAAAGGCCCCAAGATACTTCCTTGGGGCACGCCAAATTAATTTGTACGATGCTGTGAGTCGTAGTTTTCTATGCAAAGATTCTTCTTGTTGAATTTAGTTACACTTGTAAACTGTTTTCGATTGCTTAAATACGACTGGAACCACCGAGAAGCCAGACCTCTTATACCGTATCTGTCCAATTTTCCTAGGAGTATGGAATGATCTACAAAGTCGAAAACTAAAGTCACAGAGGATGATTTTCGAAAATAGAATCGTCCTTTTCCGTCAGAAGTACCATATAACTATATAACTAATCAATAACTAATAGGAGTAACGTACAGAAGATGCACTCCTTGGATCTTGAAGAAAGCCGCTTTTTATAATAGCCTCCAAAATCACTTCCCCGCCAACGCGCAAGCTAAATTTTATTGCACTTAATCGCCGCACTTGAGAGTTGTTATTACTTTGTGTCCTTTCTCGTTCGCAACATACCTACGCCGCTTGACCGAGTACTGCTGTCCGGAAAGCAAAATAAAATACGGTACAACATACCTTATTATACTTTTATTGTATTTGTGAGTGGTCTATCTACAGGTTTGTTCACTTTCATGTAATGTCACAGAATACATAATAGGACAAGTACAGGAGATTCACTCCACAAAATCATTAAAAGGAATAGCGACTCTTGCCACGACACCATAAAGTACAATTCAGGTCGAGCAACGCTAATTACCTACAGTTATATTTACTTAAAAGTTGCCTCTCTTCATCGCGGAACTCTTATACCTTCTGACTATGTTAGAGTCGTCTTCTTTTAAAGAATAATTAATCTGAATATGTAATTACCAGTTATGTGCCTATTACTCTACTTTTGTGAACAAATGACTTTCAAATAAGCACAGGCTCGGTACTTAGTAGAATGTAGATCAGAAAACTATTTTATTTTACAATGTCTAAATCAATACGGCATACGTTAGTGTGTAAGTACCTTGTATATGAAACCCGAAACTGTCAAATTTCCCCAATCAACTTTGAACCTAATGCTTTAGCGATAAAGTTGAAAATCCATTAAATCAATTTAACAGATTGTAGTAGCTTGATGTGCTGGCGTCTGTCTGTACATACGTGCGTATCAAATCCGGAATGACATACGACGCGACTAAATAGTCCAGCACCCTAATTGTGTAACACACTATTACTCTCAATTTGAATGATTTTGAAGCTTATTGCTAATCCATTGCTCCATATGTTTGACAAAAGTGTTGCTCAACAACGTAAATAACGCAATGAATGTTGTTGAACTGTCAAAATGAAACCCATTGCTACTGATAGTGAGTTACGCAATTACCCTGCTGAAGCCAACGACCAAAAATGATACATATGACTATAGTTGATATTTCCCTAAATGATTACGGTATTATAGTGTAGGGCCTGGCCGGTTGATTTGTGTAACTGTAATCTATTATTTTCTATATCTATGCTACGAGTATAATCACAGTAATCTGTACACGGATTCTAATGTAGGTATTCGGTCCAATACCGATGATCGGAAGGGTTATCTCCGTCTCGCTTAGCGCGACTCATTAATACAGTGACAGGCATACCCAGTTATGTTGATCATCGGTATCGGACTTAACGCCTTTGAATTCGGGTGCTGATATACTTAGGTAAGTTATAGTTACGTTAGATGTGACGCGGCGCGTGAGTGAGTATCGAACTAACGTGCGACCCGGCCGGCGCGCGGCAGCCCCACTGAATTGCCCCGGCAAGTCGAGCCCGCCGCGTACTTGTAGTTTCATACCTAAAATCCGGAATGCGCCTGGCCTGGTAAAAGTATCAAAATGATATCTGGTAAACTGACTTACATGTACATGTACAGTTCGTTCATTTAACATTTTTAGAATATGGCCATTTGAAAAGTTTTGATTAAGTCTCAGCATCAAAACATGATCAAAACTCACGTGCCAGACTCTATACGGACTATCACCTGGCGTATCGCCAGGCATATGATGATGTGACAGTGAGGTGCGGCTAGTCTTGTTATTCCCCATTTTTATCCTATAAGTACCTAAACTAAGGCAGCAAATATAAGTCTCTTTACCCTAGCCAGATGTTTAAATCTCGCCGTTGACTGTTTATAAATGATCTAAAAATCTCACACATTTGGCAATCGTATGTAAAAGGCCTTATAAGTAGAGGATATAGACGATTTTTTAAAGTTTAGTCGACTAAGAATTGAATGATATTGAATTTGAGTTGACATAATGACAGCAGGCCAGACAGGCAGAGGATCAAACAGATTATTGTGTGGAATTCGCTGGTGCTTAGCGAGCTTACCGATTCGTCATAAATTTTGTTACAATAAAGTGAAATAACATTATACGCGGCGCGCTAAACGCTTGTCTGTCTCCTTTGTTCATGGGCTTTGCAGCAAAATTAATTAGTGTAGCAAAATTTGTTGCGCCACGGTGAACCCATCAGCTTTCACATCATAATTTCATTTCTATGGGATTATATCTACAGAAATCAACGGTTAACTGTAGAAAATATTTGTTTTCGATTTACCCAGTAGTGTTAGATGTTTATGTTATCAAGTATTCGCGGTGTTCTATGTTTATGCCTGGGTAGAGTAGAATCAATATTGTATTAGAACGTTAACCTATTGTTGTGAAATGAGTGTGCATATTTAGTGTACAGTTGAGTTATGAGCACCTGATGGAAGATTAGCATCGGCACCGAAGCTCAGGAATTTAATACCAAGTAAGTGAATTTTTTGCTCTTGGTACCTGACCCCAAATCATGGAAATATGCATGACTCACACACGTTTCTTTGTAAAGATCATTTCTGATATTAATAAACAATTGCCCGTTTAGAATATATTAGGTAGCATAAGTGTAAATTCTTAAGGTTGAGGTATTCCAAGTATTTCAAGGGTCATACCAAGTTATACCACTTGAACAGAATATATAAATGTGTGTTTGACTGTGGGATAAATCAGTAGTGTTCGATGGTCTCAAAGTAATGGTTTGTAAGTGGATGGACATTCAAAAAACAATACAGAACAAAGATCTATAAAAAAATATGATTAATACTAGTGTGCTAATAAGTTCTTATTATTTGTAATAAACCAGTGTAGCCATCAAATATAAATAGGTGAGTCTTTTAAATAAATGTAGTTGGTAATTGAATTCAGTTTGAAAGTAAAACTTCATTTATTCATTTTAAAACATTGCATGTGTTTTCTTTGTCTTCTTCAAAACAATAAAAATATTTTATGCCTGTTTATTTTAATGGTTATTTGAAATGGCAGTATTAACATAAAAATAATATCAACCTGTAACTGTCTCACTGCAGAAGAAAACCCTATTCTCAGACAGAAAAAGAATGTTGAACTACAAAAATTATTAGTGGCAGGTTCATGCGCATCCTGGTACCATGGATTCAGTAAATGGTTCTGGACCATAAAAATTTCAAGAAAGGGGCATTGAAACTTTTATTTATTTTTAGTATTTAAAAAAAATGCTGTTCCATACATTTTGGTCACCTAGGTATTCCACTTTTGTAGGAAAGTTTTTTTTTTATAACTGATGTAAAATTTCAGAACAGTGGCTCCAGAATTGTTTTCTGAATCCATGGTAACAGGATGCAAGTGTCTCGGCTGATATACAACTTATAATACACCACCTTACTAATAAACATATTATATCATATGAATAGTTACACAATGATTTCTCTCTTTCAGTCATCAGTAATTTGACTTATGAAAAAAGAAGACAAAGCGTTGTGTTGCTATACAGATTCTATACAATGTTTATTAGTTTACATTATTCAATTGATTCCTACAAGTTTATAAAAATGTTTCTGAATCTATACATAGTATAAAATAAATGACACTGAGACTGGCACACCAGTCTAGCAGACTGTGCGATGGTCTGTTGAGATAAATAATTGTTTAAAAGGTTGTTGCTCTGGTTCTGATGACTGATATTGTTTTTATGTTGTTTGAATTAACTATTTGCAAAATTTCAAGTCTCCCAGAGACTTCATGCGTGTGACTGGCTGCTAAGAAAAACCATAAAATATTTATCGCATGCGACGGTCTGCTGGGAGAAATAATTGTTAGCAGCCAGTCACAAGCTGAACCCAGAGACTTGAAATTTTGCAAATAGTTAATTCAAACTATATCAATCATCAAAACCAGAGCAACGACCTTTTAAACAATTATTTATCTCAACAGACCGTCGTGCAGTCTGCTAGACTGGTCGGCCAGTTTCAGTGTCAAATAAAACAAGGGAGCTTTTCGTGATTGTCTGTGTGCACTAAGATCTTCTACACTTCAATCTTGTTTTGACATGTCATCAATGCACCTGTACGAACTAGGGCCCTCCACTGCTTCGTTGCTAGATAATTTTAATACATTCCTGAAAGCAATTTCTAATGCTTCTTAGCAAGATTTACTATCAAGATTTATAATACTGTGTTGGACTTTCTAATGCTGCCACTGATCATATTTATTGTTAATTATATCTTTCTCTTTTTTCTGGTGGTTAAACATTTCAATTTGAAAGCAGGGTGGTTAACTCTGTGTTTAATTATTACTTAGCTGCCTTCTAGCATTATATCTCTCTTTATTATCCCAAATACTTTATAAGAGAGCCACTAAAAAAATTGACTGGTCTTGAATCAATTGGATCCCCTCGAAAACTTAGATAGAAGATAGAAGTGGTGGGGAAACCTTAAAAAATAGTGGAGGACCTATAAAAATTGTATCTATTAACCATCTGCAAATTTATTGCATTATTTCAATTGTAATGGTAAAAACATTACTGAGACTACAAACCAGAATTCGAGGCCAACTTAGTACCATCACTAGTAACATCTACCACCTCTGACCAATGGCGGACTAAGCCCGTCAGAAACCCGGGGCGGCAAAGCTGAATGAGGCCCCCCAGCTTTAAAGAAAATGTAGTTTTAAAGCTTTTTATTCAGTTCACATTTGTATGTATAAATAAGTGTTTATGTTTATGTAGTTAAAATCTGGCAAGTGAAATTTAAATTCGAATTAAATTATTTAGGCTAAATAAACATACTTACTTACAATATGGAATGGATATGGGTGAGGAAAATAAAATACGAATCGATCGACAAAAAAAAAATTAGATAATATAAATCAAAGATAGTTTTCCTTCAATTTACTGAACTCCGCAATAACTTCTATGAAATCGATTTCGTTTCGTTTTGCTTTCACATCATTACATCGAAAATATTTTTAACTAGTTTAAGTTTCGAAAAACTCCTCTCGCATGATGCAACCGAGAGAGTCAAGAAGTATATCTTGATGAAATTATTTAGGTACTAAGCACATTTTTAAAGTCTTGTTTAGGATTTGATCAGGGGAACGCGGAGGCATTTGGGGGCCCCCCAAGACCGGAGGCCCGGGGCGGGCCGCCCCTTCCGCCCCCCGGTTAGTCCGCCACTGCCTCTGACTATCTATATATGACACTTACAGACACAATAATAAAACAAAAGTGTAATAGAATAAAATAATATATTATACGGGGTGTCCCTGGAAGTATGGATCAAAACGAATAGGGGCATGGGCATGGTCATTTCCAAAGTTTTTAACACTGAGAATGTTGGTGAATTGTTTTACAGTTCAAAAATTATTATAATTTTTTATTCAATCACTTTGCATAGTGCTCAAAGAAAAAATCATAAAAAAAACTATCAGATCTATCATTTAATTTTTTTTTCAGGACGTTGTAGAAGAGTGGACCTTTCCTGTGGTAATACTTTTACGCAGCTAGAAAACATGTGTTCAATAAGAAAAAAACATTTACTGCAAAGGCTACATGCTGGCAAAAAATTTATTCCATTTTCTAGCAAAACTTTTATTCAATTGCATCCACATTCTCAGGGTTAAAACGTTTGGAAATGACCTCGCCCTGGCCCCTATTCCATTTGATCCATACTTCCAGAGACAACCTGTATATTATTATTTTCCTGCCCTCACCCTAATTTAGTTGGGGTCGGCGTTATACAGGGTTATTTGTAAAACACAAACAACCTCTTAAGAGGTCATTGTACTCATCATTATGAACAACTTTTACTAGATTTTCTTTTCGCGATTTCAGGTTTGGTCCCAAACCTGAAATCGCGAAAAAAAAATCTAGTAAAAGTTGTTCATAATGATGAGTACAATGACCTCTTAAGAGGTTGTTTGTGTTTTACAAATATGTAACCCTGCATAATAGTGACATTATTTTCTAATTTGTAGTTTGTGATGTAGTTATTATATTGGTATTTATTTATTTGTATTTAGTACCTAATATAAGTAGGATAGTATTATTTAAAAAAATAATAACTAACTGGACAAATAATCAGCTGATTGCTTAGTATGGGGATGGCCTGAAACACAGGTTTTTATTAACCTAGCTCAGGCAGGTCGCCACAAGTTATAATGTCAGTACCAACGCACCTTTCATAGAAATTATAACATATAAATTAAACTAGTTTTTAAATAAGTATTTAAGTCAATCTGTTAAGAACCTGGTACTACTAAGTATTTATAAGTTTGTAAATTTATTACTTTGTAAAAACCTAAATAAATTTTTTATTTTATTTTATTTTTTATTTGTAAATCCAAGCTCCAGCAAATGACAGGTTATTAATATCTTTTTTATTTTCAACAGAAACCATGGGGAGGTTCTCAGGAAAGAAATGCCGACTATTGTCGATGTTATGGCTGACAGGCAGCTTCTTCTTTGTGGAGCTGATTGTTGGCTACATCACCAACTCGATGGCTCTGGTAGCAGACTCATTTCACATGTTAAGCGATGTTGCTGCACTTGTTATTGCATTTTTATCAGTTAAGGTAAGATCCCTTGTTCTATTGACATAATTAAAACCAATCATTTTGTTTCAAAATTAATTGAGTATGTTGACATGTTTGTCTTTGAAGTCTAGTTTTTCCTTTACTAATTTAGTGTCTATACTTAGTTACTTTAATTAGATGTTATTGTCTATTTGACATTGAGGTAATGGATCTGTTTGCCTTTGTGACCATTTTTTTATTAGCATGTTGTGCTTTTTAAAAATATTCAAGTTGAACATATCATCTGTATATACATAACATATCATATGTTCATAACATATCATATGAAAAAGAATGATGATCAACAACAAATTGATGTAGACATTTCAGCCAGTGACTAAATTCAATTATATCAGTGGTCATAATTAGTTTTATTCAAATGTAAAAAAAAAAAAAAAAATTACAGCAGATTAGTCTCTAATGCCTCCAATTAGCTGATTACAAATTGTCTTTCAAACTGCAATTCATTTAAATTCACACAGACAGATAAGATTAAAATATTGCCTACACCCAAATTCCAAATCATCACTGAGTACCTATTATTGTTATTATTTCCTTATTTAAATATTTATAAACGTCTGTAAAATAATGTTAGGTAAAACAAGTTTTCTCACGAATGCATGATTTTCACCCAGCAGCGTACTCATGACATCATCGTTATTACATATTCGGAAATAGTGTAAACTCCCAGGTATCAAGCACTGAGGACAAATAATGATTCATCTTACAAAAAGTCGAAAAGGATGATTCAATTTCGAAGCCACCAAAGTGGTTCCAAATACAAAATATCGTCGTTGCCAAATCAAAACCTTGCATGACGTGTTCCTTTGGTGATTTTTCTTTTATCTTCGCAAACGATATACATTTGGTTCCTCTATATTTTCCAATTACTCTGATGTGCATATCATGTTTAATTTGAATTTGGTTTAACACCCTACCTATATCCTATATTTTATCCATAAAGTGTTTTTTTTTTCGATTTTCTCAAAAGTACCATCTGTGCACATACAAGGTCTTGATTTGGCAACGACAATATTCAAAGACAGCCAAGGAAATACAAGAGAAAAGAAAACGCATTTTTTCATCGGGATTGTCCGACCCGTTTTGAACTTGACTAATTGCTACGCTGCGATGCTAAAAGTTCTTTCTTAACCAGCGCTGGGGCTCTTGTCTCGCATAGGGTCGTAGCATTATGCTGAGCGATCCCCCCAACTTGTTATTTTTGTGCTTGTGTCTTTTGTCTACGTCATGTTTACCGCAAATAAACGTATTTTCTTTCTTTCATTAAAACAAACAATCTTTTGTAGACATTAACCACTACATTTCTTCACCCAGATGTCGCCAAAGAAATGGTCAAAGAATACATTCGGATGGGCCCGCGCCGAGGTTTTGGGCGCGCTGGTCAACGCAGTGTTCCTGGTAGCACTCTGCTTCAGCATCACTGTAGAGGCTGTGAAGAGATTTATTGAGATCGAGATGATACACGATGCAAGGCTGCTGGTCGCCGTTGGAACCCTGGGGTTGATACTCAATATTGTGGGGCTGTTTTTATTCCATGGTACGTGTTTTTATGCTTATAAGGAAATCTGTTCTGAATAATATCTTATTAGAGTTCGTTAGTGACGGAAACTTAAAGCTCCTTAAGTTCTGAGCTACACGATTAATGACAAATTCGTGCACTGACTGGAAAGGTTTACGCCATCTGTGTGGTTATTTCCTCAAAATACCATTTCAGACATCAATCTACGTGGTCTTCATGATAGGACCAAGATTATTTCTGGACTTTAAAGAGACTGTGACCTCTGAGCAGAGTGGGGCAAAAACTAATTGTGAAAGCAATTAACAACTAACAATTAAATTGCCAAATTTAGTTGCAACTAACAACTAAAATAATTAATTATAATTGTAACGTATCGCAATTAACAATTAATTAATTGTGCTTGTAAAACTTTGCAATTACAATTAAATTATTTGTGCTTGTAAAAATTTGCAATTACAATTGATTAATTGTTTATTTTTTGATACACGTTTACAATTACAGTTAACAATTAATAAATGTCATTAACTGAAGAGCATTCTCCTTAATATTTTCAAAGGTATGTAAAGTCTGGATTTAAGCCAGAACATTACGTAAAAGTGTAGCACAGGTACCTAACTAGAATAATTCAGGATTGATGATTGATGACGATGACGATGACGATGACGATGACGATGATGATGATGATGATGATGACGATGACGATGAGGATGACGATGACGATGACGATGACGATGAAGATGACGATGATGATGATGACGATGACGATGACGACGATGACGATGATGATGATGACGATGACGATGAGGATGACGATGACGATGACGATGAAGATAACGATGACGATGACGATCACGATGACGATGACGATGAAGATGAAGATGACGATGATGACGATGACGATGACGACGATGACGATGATGATGATGATGATGACGATGACGATGAGGATGACGATGACGATGACGATGAAGATAACGATGACGATGACGATCACGATGACGATGACGATGAAGATGAAGATGAAGATGACAATGATGACGATGACGATGACGACGATGACGATGACGATGACGATCACGATGACGATGAAGATGAAGATGAAGATGAAGATGACGATGATGACGATGACGACGATGACGATGATGATGATGACGACGAGGATGACGATGACGATGACGATGAAGATAATGATGACGATGACGATCACGATGACGATTACGATGAAGATGACGATGATGACGATGACGACGATGACGATGACGATGACGATCACGATGACGATCACAATGACGATGACGATCACGATGACGATGACGATAATGATGATGATGAAGATGACGATGATGACGATGACGATGATGATGATGATGATGACGATGACGATGATGACGATGACGATGACGATGACGATCACGATGACGATGGCGATCACGATCATGATCACGATGATGATGATGATGATGAAAATAGACGGAAATATAATACTGTAATAATAT
This sequence comes from Eremobia ochroleuca, assembly GCA_949629135.1. Taxonomy (NCBI): domain Eukaryota; kingdom Metazoa; phylum Arthropoda; class Insecta; order Lepidoptera; family Noctuidae; genus Eremobia; species Eremobia ochroleuca. The sequence goes on from OX451392.1 coordinate 6,446,067, forward strand.
GTGTGAAGTTTAATTACTAAGTAAATAAATAATAACAAAATATCTATGTATCTTTTACCCATGTTTGCAAATAAATAAATAAATGAAAGTAATCATTAAATTAAAGTTAGTCATTCTAAAATATAGAATACAATCCACAGTTAAAATATATTTTATTTATTAAACTACAACTCTTCGTAATAACGCAGGATCTTAAAAAGTGAATCAAAATATAAAATACATAAAATACCAATAATACCGTAAGTTATGGTAAAATACCTGTTTAATACATAGCCTTTTGGTATTATACGGTATTTTTACAACACTACTCCTGCCATATTTACATTAATCAAATACGTAGTTAAATTAAATATTAATTGTTTAAAACAACTAATTTAATTGTAAATAAAATTTTAATTGCAATTGAATTAATTGTAAACCACAATTAACAGATTTAATTGCAATTGATTTTAATTGTATTTCACAATTAAAAAATAATTGAATTAATTTAATTGCAATTAATTTAGTTGAAATAAAAATTGTAATTGTTGGCCTCTACAATTAAAAAATTAATTTAATTGTGCCCAACACTGCCTCTGAGTTTGTTTCGGCCTATCTTCTCAGAGTTGTCTGATAGGAAACGCCGACCTCGTCTAACTTTTAAAATATGATTGATTTGTAAAAGGGGCTGCCCTTAACAGATTCAGAACTTACACCTGATTTCTAAAACCAACACAAACGTGAGCAAAAAAGCATTGTTAAAAAGGAGATCAGATAGGTAGTCGCTCCATGTAAAATACTGGTATTCAGCTGAATCCGGTTAGACTGGAAGCCGACCCCAACATAGTTAGGAAAAGGCTAGCAGATTGATTGGCTGTTAAAATACATGACAACTTATTTGATTCCCTGTCGACTCACTATGTTTGAATGTTTGCTAATTTGTATTTTTATTAGCCTTTTAGTAAAATTTTGGCAACACAAGTGTTACAATATGGGGGAAAGTCCATAAAATATTTATTTTGATTGCATAGTAAGTACAGACGCCAGCGCATCAAGCTACTACAATCTGTCAGATTTCTTTAATCGATTTTCAACTTTATCCCTAAAGCATAAGGGTCAAAGTTGATTGGGAAAATCTGACAGTTTTGGGTAGCTTAATGTGCTGGCGTCTGTACATTGATAAATAGTCGCTATCGCCCATCGGCTTTTCTACACGGAGAGAAAATTCTTAGAAAAATTACCGTGCTCGTCACTATAAATTGATTGCAAGTTACATCTACAGAAAATTTTCTAAAGTAGATTGGGAAAAATTCACTATTAGTCCAATAAATTTTACTGTGCAGCATAGAAATTTTTAACGTGCTAGCATGATAATTTTTCCATTACCACTCAATTGCACTCAGATTATGAGACAGCACAGCAATTTTTCTAAGATTTTTCTCTCCGTGTAACATGCAAATAATTGCAGTCCTAACAAGATTAAAAGATTTGGCTATCTATGTCGGTGTAGACATTTAATTATTCTAAAAAACACGCGCTATCTATTCTGTTTACTTGCATTTTTTCCGGCACCAATTCAAAGCTCTCAATGACATAAACAAATCAACCTCGAAATAAACAGAACAAATAAAAAATAATGACACGATTCGCAATGGATAATTGCGGAAAACCTACTTAAAAATCCATTCGTTCTAGATATGTAGTACCTATTGATTAACATATTTTCCTCCTTTAAACGAACGATACATCGACGTAAGTAAATATTTATAATTGAAAGCATATAACTGAACGATAAACTATCAGTAATGCGTAGGTTTTGTAGCGAAAATAAAAAGAATCACTACTTTGAATATCAAAACGTATAATTTTGTAATTCAATTCCAATATAAAATGTATAAAAGAAATCTAAATATAAAAAAGAGGTTTGTTACTTGACAATTGTTGGTAGAAAAATACTACGAAAATAAGGGGTTTTGGAGTATTTATCAAATTCAGGATATTTTTTAGGAAAAAATTTAAAAACGAATATCGCGAATTTTAACCTGATTGCAATCGGGTTTTAGGCTTGTTAGAACAGATTTTAAAATTAATTCATTATAAAATACATACATTGTCCTGAGATAAAAAGGTCAGGCGCTTATAAGTGCTAAAAAGAAAAAAAAAATTGGATGGCGATCGTAGTTTCCTGGACACAGGTGAATGTAGTCACGAAGTCCAGTAGCCAACGCCGCGCGGGACTCGAAGTGCAGGAATATTCTGAAGCTAGGTTGGAGTATGCAATAACTTATGACTCGCAAATCAGTAAAAGATCCGGTATCCGGGAAAAAGAGCAAATCGCCCTTTTACATTGGCTCTACACCAGGTTTGGAGAAAACTTTACTCAATATATTGAGGTCAACATATGATGCGGAGCTCGACATCGAGACTTTTAACGTTGCACGCTGGCAGGAATCAGTGCATGATTGAATAATATCAGCAATTTGGGAACAGATTACCAGGAATATTCAAAATATATCAGGTTAAACCAGTTCAACAATTATCAAGCAACTCAATCAAAAGAAAAAAAAATCTTATCCATCAAATACGATACGCTGTCATGTCAAAAAAACGAACTCCCTTTGAAAAGAACCTTAAAAACATACAGTAATTATGTGGAAAAAAGGTGTTATTAATCTTAGAGGTGAGGTTTTAGTAACAGAGGTAACGCTGCAGTTTGTACACAAAACTCTTAAAATATCTTCTTTTCATCCTATTGCAACAGAATGAGGGTGATTCACCGATTTCTTAAAAGTTAACGGAAAGGCAAGAACATTGATTCCGTATTCTAACTTCGTTTAATAGTCCTGCGTGCCGCTATGTCCCGAGCTTTATTGTTTTAAAATTTTATTGTTTTGTACCAATCCGACTGTTTAACCATTGATCTACACGCAATACAGTTGCGTGTTTTATCATTCCACAATCATCTTCCATAAAGCCTTTAAACAGTTTTTGTAGCAGGATAGCTTTTGCCTACAGCTTCGCCTGCGCGGGTTTTCACTACAGGGATTAAAAGTACCATATGTGTTAATCGGGGTTACAAACTATCTATGTGCCAAATTTCATTTAAATCCGTTCAGCTGTTTTTACCCCAATCCGGAACATACATCCAGTCAAACAATTAGAAAACTATATTTTCGGCATCAGGCTCGTTCTCACACCTTGTAGCAATTTTTTTTTTATTTTAAATATTCAATGTACGATTTTGACTACGTTACTATTTTGTTATATTTACTAAATATACAACCTTCTCGAGATGCATGCAGTCCATGAGCGTAAATTAAACCTAACTGTTCCTCGACCTTGCCATTGCGTCACAATGCTAACATTCTTTACGACCGGTCCAGGCATGGACCTATATCATAAATATTTATTACTTGTTTTTAAAACATCATCCGAGTCGAATTTGAATTTTTTCTAACGTTCGTTTTTTGACTTCCTCTGATGAGCGGTTAACCGATCTTTTCCGGTACGAGTTATCGAATACGCTTTGGTTATGGCTTGTTTTAGCTGAACAATTTAGAACATGATTCATAGTGTAACTATGTCAGCTTACGTTGTCCAATGTTAAATTATTGTTTTTGTTCTATTAGTCATTTCAATTCTTACTATTGATTGTACAGTGTGAGTCTTTATAAAGTGCACATATTAAAAAGGGTGAAAATATGAACAGTTTTATCGACGGAAAAAATGTCAAAAAAAATCTAAAAAAAATTTAAATTTTTAATTTTTTTTACTCTCGTCTGGGTACGCCATGCAAACAAACTGTTACTACTTTTAAACTAAATGTCATATTAAAACAAAACCAAATTAATAATGATCTCTAATAATAGGCCAAGCTAATAAAGCCATAATTTTTTGAAAAAGAAACCTCATAAATTAATTATTCATGATTTTTAAAGAAAATTTACCATTTTTACCATTTTTTACCAGTTAAAAAAAAAAAAAATCCGTCGATAAAATTGTTTATATTTTCACCCTTTTTAATATGTGCACTTTATAAAAACTCACACTGTATATTGAAGTAGCTCAAAGTGGAATATTATGTCAAAGCTAAAATCAGACAACTGTTTTGCAAAATGCATAGGTGAATATGTATGCACACACCTACATGTTCTAAGAAAGTTGTGATTACCGGAAGCTTCTAAACCAAAAGCAAACCTAGCTGGACGCCACTGTATGGAAATGAGTCTAGTTCGGAAGTAGGGCTCAAAAGTTGAAACTTTACTTTCTGCCTGCAAATATGCTGGAGTTGTTTTGCATACAGAACCTTTTAAAGGGGTCTAATAATGCAAAAGAGAATTTACAGACTCATGTATATTGTTACTAGCTCGGGTACCCGGCTTCGCTCAGGGTTGAGGAGATGAGATTGACAAGATTGAGGTTGACAAGATTGAGGAGTTGGTATGAGATTCCAGAATGTTCTGGAATGTTTTGGAATGCTCTCGAATACTCTCGAATGTTCCCGAACATTCCACAAATTCCAGCCCTTATATCTTCAAAAGCATGCCCTTCAGGTAAAAACGGGAACCTTCTTCATGGACAGGAGATAGAAAGTTACCACACCATATAACTCCCTTGATCGTACCGGGACTCATTTCTGAGTTTTAGCGGCACGCGGCATTGCACACTTTCTTTAATAATATATACAACGTGTAACGTTAAATGCGCAAAACCTCAGACACCCCAACTGATTTTTAATTCAATTGACCTATTTCAGAGAGAAAATAAGTCATTAAGAACATTGTAAAGGTTTTATGTGCTGTTTTAGTTTTACTGGCCATTCTGATCGTTTCTTGCATCTGCGACGACGCTTTATCGAGCGAGGAGTCGTCACCGGGCCGCTGCGCCGCGCTGACATTGGCTTGCTTGACCTATTAGTAAATAGACACGGCAACGTTTTTAATGAAGATTTTTTGAAAAATGTGACCTATATTAAAAGGTGGTTTAATTCATTCTGCTAGTTATTCTGATCAAACTATTTTCAGATTTTGCGCATTTAACGTTACACGTTGTATATATTGATTATTTGAAGCAAAGTGGATCAATCACACACCTAATAATTCAAAACTCGGTACAACTGGAGGCACGGCGCCTTATTACGGTCTTACCTTATCATTATCACCGATACAGCTTGCTCTACATTTCAAGTGTCTTCTATTTGTTTTTGTCTTGAAGGATCCTTTACCTTTCTCCTAATATAAGACAGTTCCTTCAATCAATATTTCTTTACTAAATATTGGTGGAAGAAAGAGTTTGCTAGATGTGTCGCGTACTGCAGAGGTTGCTTTGAGGTGGCGCAGAAAAGAACCGTGTCCCGATTTGGGCCATGGTGCGTCCATTAATGAATCGCATACTAACGGATAGGGGTTTAAGAGTACATTCGGGAAAAAATAGCGTCATTGTTATTCGAAGTGGGCGTATGATTATAGGCAACCCAACACTGGTGACTTAATTGACGTTTATATCTGTGAAGATTCTTCATCGGTACTGTCAAATCTTATATGTCTCCAATTTTTCTTGATGAGGGTTTTATTGGCTGTGTCAGATGCCTTGCATACCCTAAATACCAAATAATAGTTGCTATGTGAGCGCAACAGCCTACGGTTCGAGCCCTAGGTACAATATAAGGATTTTATTGAGTCTTTTCCTTCCATGTTTTTTAAACTTATCACCGTCATCACGAGGAGGTGCTCTGGTCGGAAGGAGAATCACAGTGCCCTGTAATATTTCACAGCTAAATTATAGGCGATATTTTAACAAATGAAATGAGTTTCTGCCACCCTAATATAACGCAGTTGACTTTTTTTGCTAACAAGGTATGCCCACCAAATACGCTCATAAGAACGATACATTCCATCGATATAGGCTATGCACTATCTATTGATATATAAGCTACTTCGGGACTCTTCATGGTCCAGAACCCATACTATCCGGGACACAGTTCTTAGTACCTGGAAGAAATTGAGGGAGGAGCAGTGATGGCCCAGTGGTATCGGTCCCGACTTACCTGTTGTAGCTCGTGAGTGCGAACCCAGGCAGGCACTTTACTTTGTATATTTACTTTCATAACCACTGCTCTCAAAACGTTGAAGGAAACCGGCATGTCCAAGAACCAAAAATTCGTAGACATGTGACATCCACCAACCCGCATCGGGCCGGCGTAGTGGACTAGGAGGCTTGTGTCCCAGCAGTGGGAATATTGTGGGCTGATTATGATATTGATTCTAAATGTAACCTTTTTCTCGTAGATCACGGCGGCGGCCACGGTCATTCCCACGGCGGGGTTCCACCGCCAGCCAACGTGAGACATCTCACAGAGATCGTCAACAGCAATGCAGACATGGCCTTAGGTCACAACGCGACTGACACCGAAGAGACTGACGAAATGGTCCCGCCGAAACCGGACAAAGTAGCAAATAATAAGAAGCAGACGCCCTGCAGAGCGGCGCACGATCCTGGACATATGAATATGAAAGGCGTGTTCTTGCATATACTGTCTGATGCTTTAGGTGAGTGATTCTTTGTTTGTTTTGTTGCCCAGCGAAAGGATTATGTTTTATTTGTATACGGTGATTAAAAACGTCTTATTCAGATACAAAGTGACTAAGTATAATATTCTAGTCTATTCTATATACAACATTATTTTTAGTATACTGCAAACCTGAATATAGTTTGTTCAGAATAAGTAACTGAATCGATTCCAATAGTTTTTACACCATGTTATATTTTGTCCCAAAAATATTTAAAAATGGTAACAAGTTGGACACCGAGCGAGAGCGACACTAAGTACATTTCTGCAATCATATGCGCACAACACAGTTCACAGCCGGTCGGCCGGCGGTGTGTGTTAAATGGTAACCAACTTTTTGTATGGACAATCAGGTAACATAACACGCTTATAACTTCGTGATTTTTCATGATACAGTTACGAAATTTTGTACATAGATTCTATACATAAAAATACTAGACACGTGTTTCGGGTTTGCCATATACTAAAAATAATGTTGTATACATATGAGGACATTCGTATGCCACCATAAGCACTAGCTTCTAGTAAGTAGTATAATAAATAGCACTAGCTTCTGTCAGAGACTTTGAAATTTCTTGTTCCCCGTTCCACTCCGTCGCATCGCATCGCCCGTCCGCGCTACTACTTCGTTTTCGATTAGCGTTCTTTCTGACTTTTGTTATTTTAGTTCGACTCATAAAGGCCCTAGCGTGATATTAAATAACCTATAACAGTCCTCAAGAATTGAGCTATTTAATGCAAAAATATTTTTTCAAATCCGACTGGGTGCTCCAGAGATTAGCGCGTTCGAACAAACAAACAAACAAAGTCCTCAGATTTATTATTAGTATAGGTTATGGAGATGTGGAATAACCAAATTGAAATTAAATTTGGTGCTGAATGAGCTTTGGAAATCCTCAAACATTGGTATGGGGATTTCCAATGTTCATTCAGAAATCATGTTGTGTCGCCGTCGCCATGACTGTAATACCTAGTATTCAATTAACAATCATGATCATATCAAATCAAATGTCATTTATTCAAACTAGGCTGAGAATCAGCACTTTTAGGACGTCAAAATTACAAAAGACAGTCCCCCAAAACGCCCGCCCTTCACCACTTCCTAGCGCTTTCGCTGGGGAGAAAAAGTGGCGCAACAAACTCCCCAGCAGCACAGCTGTCTGTTCAGTTAGAAAATACTTGATTGAATACAATACAAGGTATGCAAAGTAATTACCATTACAAGACACAGGACACCAAATTAAATTATTTGCTATATGTCAGCAAACGATGTCAATATATACACATACAAATACAATAAAAACTATACGTACATGGCTTCTGCTCATTGAAAAAATCATACCCGTGCAATTGATTGCCTCACTGTTGCCAGTTGCATGTCAAATTGAAAGAAATACTTTTTATTTGTTTATGCTATCGATATCCCCGAAGTCAATCCGTAAGCGGCTAGAACAAAAAGGTGGCCGATGACACAATTACGTCATTAGCCATTATGTTTTCTCTTTTCTATTACGCCCACTTTATTTCATACTTCTTTAGCAAAGTGGTTACGATAACGTTTTCACGAAGACACTTTATTTAGTTTACACTTCACCACTTAGAGTTTTAGATACCTAATGTACTAAGCACCACCACCACCACTTTGTCTACCTTCAGTATTGTCTCTCCTTCTCCCTTAATCCACCTAAAGGTTTTCTTTAAATGATCGCTTTTAGCGATAAGAACGCCCATTGTGTCACCCCTTGTAAAATTCCAACATTTATGTCTGTAATTTTATGGTATACCTGATAAAGAATATTCTATCTATCTATAAATCAATTACAACTGGCATTTGTTATTTGTTAGTTTCGATATTCATTCATCTTAAAGTACAGTAGACATAAAACAGAAATTGTTCTACGTTTTGTAGACAAATCAAATCGAATAAGAGAAAGTTAGATACGACTGCTTACACGCGGATTTTAATTGCATCTACTCAACGAGTCGTAAGCAACTGCGTAAGCAATCCCTGTCGTTTATCGCCATCTATTGCAAGTCTATCCATTGACGAGTTCTTTATATTTAGCTGACTTTTGCTAGCTTTTCCTTAAAACATAACAAGATTTCGTTTCTATAGTAACGGTTTTCATAATTGTTGAGGAAAACCAAACCAGTACTTTTTTGCGATGAAAACGTGGGCAAAAGTCGCCCAAATAAGTAGAATGTATTGTTATCACGATCCAGGAGTTCAACAAGTGGGGCGAAAAATATTACTAAAGGCAATTTCTAATTATAGAACGGAACCCGTGTAGGGGCGGGGACTAGTTGTTAATCAAAGCTGTGTAAAATTTAGGTCAACGAACACTGCCTTAGAATAGAAACGTTTAGTTGAACTAGTGGTTAACGCTGTCGGCTGTTTGCGATATCGCATGTGAAATTCACACCATTGATCAGAAAAGGCGATGATTTATTTGTAGTCTACATGGTTTACATGTGAGTGAGATTGATTCATCTGGGATTGATTTTGCGTAATTATTTTAAACGAATGCTTTTGGAGTGTTCTGGAACCGGCGGGCTATTTAAAGAGCGTTGACTGAGGATTAGAGAATACAATCCCGGGATTGTATTCTCTACTGAGCACCACGATTTGACAGTTGTTAATGTCGAAATGTCCAAAATGTTAATTAATTATTGCAGGATTCATTTCGAATTTACGAACTACTTTCGCACGGGCGAGTATCTTCGTTGACGGAGTTAAAGAGTAGGATACCCTGACGCGCTACAATGTTTACTGAATGGAAAATCTTTTTAGGGTTCCGTACCCAAATTGTAAAACGGGACCCTATTACTGAGCTTATTACTCCGCTGTCCGTCCGTCCGTCCGTCTGTTACCAGACTGTATCTCATGAACCGTGATAGTTAGACAGTTGAAATTTTCACAGAAGATGTATTTCTGTTTTCCGCTATAAGAAGAAATATTATAAAACAGAATAAAATAATTATTTAAGGGGGCTTTCATACAAAAAAACGTGTATTTTTTGCCGTTTTTGTAGATAATGCTACGGAACCCTTCGTGCGCGAATGTCACTCCCACTTGGCTGGTTTTTTTTTACTCTGCTGTTGTTGATAGGATACGAAATTACAAGACCATTTCAATGTGTAAAATTAACGTAGGTATTTAAAACGTGATTATAAGGAAATAAATATAAAATTAAATTCGAAGGATTTTACCTCATTCTTATTTACAACTATAAATATTTATTTGTTCAGAAGGTGATTAATGCTAACCCAGAGAATTCATTCAAATAGCTACTTGGAAAACCACAACCTCGTGGATTTCTATGTTTATTTATTTGGTATTTCCACTATAAAAACAATATTATTATTTAATATTAGGTACTGTTAGAAACCTACAATTTTTTTCTTAGAAAAAAAAAAATATGATGAAACATTCCGCTCCTCCCACACAAGTCATAAAACTAAATTCAGGAAAGTATGTTATTTAAAAATTGTAGGCGTTGATCTAGATACATACAAAAATATTGTATCATTATTACACAATAAATTAATGTCAATACTGCCATAACGGGGTGCTATGCAGTGCCAAAAACTTCTTCAAACCTTGTTTGCCAAAAATAAAAGTTGATATTTATCCAACCCTTTATTTAACTGAGACTGGATTGTGTGGGAAGATAATAATAGCAAAATCTATTCATAACCGAATTCACTTTCTGAATGATCGGAATGACTAGAAATAAAATAGTCACCCGGCGCTAAAATGTACACGAGACTAGTGTGTGTCCATGGGGTCCATGGTGTCTTTTAAGGATTTATGTCAATATAATACATTACACAGATCATAAGATCTGCGCAATGTATTAAAAAACCGGCCAAGTGCGAGTCGAATTCGCGCACGGAGGGTTCCGTACCATTATCTATAAAAACGGCAAAAAAAAAAATCATGTCTGTTGTGTGGGAGCCCCTTAAATATTTATTATATTCTGTTTTTTAGTACTCGTATTTGTTGTTATAGCGGCAACAGAAATACATCATGTGTGAAAATTTCAACTGTAACTATCACGGTTCATGAGATTACAGCCTGGTGACAGACGGACGGACGTACAGACAGCGGAGTCTTAGTAATAGGTCTCGTTTTACCCTTTGGGTAAGGAACCCTAAAAACTAAACAGCTATTTAACCGTCTTGTCACACAGTGATGCAATACATTACTATTTCAACATTATCATACTCTTGTCCTTATCCAAATTTATTTAGGGTCGGTGCAGCATGTCTTCTACTTCCATTTATCTCTTCACCCCTTTCACCGCCCCCTTTCTAGCCATATCATCTTTCGGACAATCCATACACCTTATCTTTGGTCTTCCCCTAATCGTATAGACACTATCTTGTATGTCTATAATCTTACTGTCAATATTTAAACCCCCAATATACGGAATGAACACCATAGCCCGCTGGACATATTAGCCCTGGGTCTCTAAATCTCTGGATCTATAAATTTTGTTACATATGTCTTTGAAAATTGATGCATATCATCCACATATTCTCAGACATAATGGCGCTGATTCCCTTCTTCACAAACTAAACTAAATTTAAGTTCAATGGATCTTTTTCATTCTATTTTATTATGAAAAGGACAGAAGATAAATATTAGTTTAGTCCTGTCAAATTAGTCGGCGCCTGACGTAAATTGACGTAATTTAGTAGCCAATTTCTTAATCACGTCTAATCATGTCTATGGAGTATCTTAATTTGACAGGACCAAACTAATGTTTATGTTCTGTCCTTTTCATAATGGAATAGAAAGAAAAAGATGCACTGAACTTAAATTTAGCTTAGTTTTTGAACAAGGTAATCGGAATGTAAACTAACACCGAATAGTAACTTGACCTTTTAACGCAAGTCACACACTGTGACGTTTATTCTCCTGCTCTCCATTCACTGCCAACGAAGGTTCTTGTAGGTTAGCACTAAACCTTGGTGCACTTGATCCATAGCCAAGTTTACCTTGACATTGACTAAATACTTTCGACAAGGAAATTGCGGATTCAACCGTGACAAACTCGAGTAAGAAACCCTGCTGATATTTTCCAACTTAATTGAAAAGAAAATTGATTGTTGTATTCTTGTTAACATTTAATTAAAGTCGTAAAATTGCTGAAAACACATTAATGTTTAATTTAACATGGACGTTATAATTATCATTTCAGCATCCATAAAAATACTTAATTCAATTGCTTATCGGATGAAATACATCTACTTTAATACAAGTTCGTAGTAATATTAGAAGTATTATTTTAATCGCGATTAAGCGCCACAAGCAATACAAGTGTTTACACGCCTCAGTTTAATCCATGAGCTATATTAAATGGGCCAATGCGCACTACATTTGACTACACAGTTATCTCTCGTAAAAGCATTGCAGTTTTTGTTCCACTTCTCAATATCTCTAATTATATGGCACATTGCACTTCTACTTTGGTGCGTTTTGTTACTTATTCTATCCGATTGCATTATGTTCAGCATATTCCTCTCCATTGCTGTCTGACAGGGAGACCAAAATATATGGAGGGACAGGCGTGTAAATTATTTAAATATGACATATCGTCATTAAATCTAATAAAGCTAGCGGGAAGTCTGTCTGTAATGCAATCATCAACTAACGCGGTTAAAATGAAAGGTGCGAATAGGTTCATTTTTGTTGAAACGATACAATATTCTTAAATATTTGCGGTGGTGCTCATTTACACCGATACGTAGGAACATTTGTTTAATATCCGCTGTCATCGCGACAGGGAAGGTACGAAAATCAAGTAATGATAAAAACAAGTCGGCCTGTAAATTAGGTCCGACATGCAGAATGTCAGACATTTTCATGTGTTCAATTAAAGGATCCTTAAAAATATTTCGTCTGAGAATTAGCAAAGATCTTAGATATTTAAAATGTCTGATTACAATATCGAAGTGTATCTTTTCACACAAAGTTCAACGACATAATTATCTTCTTTCTTGTTTAGCAATTTGATACTTTTCTTTCTTTAAAAACGATCAAAATCAAAAGTCATTTATTCAAACTAGGCTGAGAATCAGCATTTTTCGAACGTCAAAATTACAAAAGACAATCCCCCAAAACGCCCGCCCTTCACTTCACTTCAATCAGAGTTATATACAGTAATCCCCCCTATAACGCGTTACTCTTATAACGCGTTTTCATATTACGCGATTTCAATCCCCCGTATAACATGGGCATTCCCCCATATAACGCGGGGATTTCCCACATACACATATTTCTGTACTGTGAAATTTAAATATTCGATTTAAACCCCCTGCAGCGAGAAAAGTTAAATGTGATGAATTATTTATATGTAACGCGTTATACGAGGTCGTAAAAACGCGTTATACGGGAATACCCTTATAACGCGTTTTCCTATAATGCGGAACTAATCTACCGCGTTATAGGGGGGATTACTGTATAGCAATTCCCATATTTTTAAGAACGTACGCATTCTAATCTCAGTCTCCATCTGTCAAAGGTATCTTTAAATTACACACAATTCGGACAAGTGTTTGATATAGAGTGTCGCTGAGATGAAACCGACTAGATTTTGAACGTTTTTAATTACGAAGATTGGCCTTCTAATGTCTCCTTTCTATAATACCTACTTAGTTATGTCATAATAGTAGATTGTCTGGGCTACTCAAAGGAAGCTTATAAATTAAACATGCAATCCCTAACTATTGTATTATTCACAAACAACGTTGTTGTGTTATTATAAACAGCTATTGTTAAAGCTATTGATTGGGTCTTGAAAATTCAACTCGACCTTTGAAGTCTAAGGTTTCACATTCAAAGGCGCGTCGGTCAAAGGAACCTAGTGCATAATAAATGGCAACGACCGTCTGGAGTAGAAAGAAAATTGGAGCACGTAAACTGCTTGCTTATATCTTTCCACGAAGTAGTAAAGACAGACAATTTAGGAAATGGCATCCACTTATGGTCCATTAAGTTCCATGCGTTTGATGATTTATTCTTTTCCAAGGACGGTTTCTAGGTAAATTGCTGATATTGCATTACTTTAAAGTTAGGTCTAGAATGCAACGGAGCGGGGGAACAAGAAATTTTACGCGGACGAGGTCGCGCACATAAGCTATCACATATATAAATTACAATCAATATGATTGCACACACCTTAGATATAAATAACTGGCCCACCCATATAAAATCCGTAAATAACAGAATTTCGAAAAAAAACATGCTTATCCTCCCATATTGACTGGCATTGACATTATTTTGATACTAAAACAAATGCGAAACACTAGTAACCTTGTACCAATTTCACGAAAGGTGTGTTATCTTTAACCTTATAGTAATCTGATCAGTTACGCTGATCATCGGTCATCTTATCAATTATTTTACTTTCAAGGTTCCCATTAGATAGTAAACACATACATTCCTTGATTAGCACAGTGAGAAATAACGAAACTGAAATTGATAAACGAGACAGTAACAATACGATTGGGTACAAAATAAATAGAACGGGCGCTTTTTTAACCACTTCAAAAAAGGAGGAGGTTATACCTATTATATATTTATCGGTAATAACTCCATCATATATAGACAGACGGATTTTATATATATAATAATAATAATAATAATATTCCACAACTTTCACACAACGCCATCTAATCCCAAACTAAGCAGAGCTTGTGCTATGAGTACTAGACAACTGATAAACATACATATATATTTCTAAATACATACATATTATAGATAAATTACACCCAGACAAAGAACAAATGATCGTGCTCATCACATAAACATTTGTCCTAGGTGGGAATCGAACCCACGACCTTGGGCATAGCAGTCAGGGCCACTGACCACTAGACCAACAGGCCTGTCAATATATATTTTAATATAATATGTATATATATATACAACGTGTAACGTTAAATGCGCAAAACCTGAAAATAGTTTGATCAGAATAACGAGCACAATTAATTGAACCACTTTTTAATATAGGTCACATTTTTCAAAAAATCTTCATTAAAAACGTTGCCGTGTCTATTTATTAATAGGTCAAGCAAGCCAATGTCAGCGCGGCGCAGCGGCCCGGTGACGACTCCTCCCTCGATAAACCGTCGCAGACGCAAGAAACGATCAGAATGGCCAGTAAAACTAAAACAGCACATAAAACCTTTACAATTTTTTTAATGACTTATTTTCTCTCTGAAATAGGTCAATTGAATTAAAAATCAGTTGGGGTGTCTGAGATTTTGCGCATTTAACGTTACACGTTGTATATATTTGATATATAAAAACTTTTTCCAAAAAAAAAATCTTGAAAAAAAACTTTGAATTCGGAAGTCGGTGTCAAAAACGAAAATGCGGAACCAACGACACCGACTTCCGAAATTATAGTTATTTGTTGGAAGTCAGTTCTTTTTTTTGTAAAAAAGTTTTTTTTACACGAAGTTGACCGTGCTCTGGCTTTTCAACTGTAGGTGTCGAACCGAGAGCGTTGAGAATACAACAGAGTGCATCCCTAGCGCGTTGAAAAAGTGCACATTTGGATTTTCAACGCACGCCGCTAAGCCGAGCGTTCAATGAGGCGCACTGGATTAGTGCGCCTCATTAAACGTCGTGTTAATAAGAGCGCCCGTGCTTACATAGGCTTACGATTAATTTTTTACCCAATCGTATTTTTGAAATAGATAACGAACTGGTTCATGACCGATTGTTTTGTAAGTAATAGTAAAAATAGTAGATCCCTATCATGTATGGGAACGGGGGAAAAGCAATCATGTGTGTTAACTAATGCGTTAAACACCTGGCTTTATCACACATGGCGTTTTGATAACCCCCTACTATTTTGTTTTCGTATAAAACCGCTGAATTTTTTTGTTTACAAAGTAAAGATGTTGAGAAATAGCGCATATTTTTGTGAAGGGGTGAGATTTCAATATTACAACCAGTCATCACCCGTATTTCGTAATTGTAATCTTGAAGCTTAACAATTTTCAAGCACAGGTCAATGAATGCTGCTCCATAAATCCAGATTTCCCTTTACATAAATATCTACATAGAAGAATGAAATTATCCGGAAAAGAACCGGAGTTACCGACATAGCTTGCAGAGTAAGCAAACTGAAGTGGCAGTGGGCTGGCCATGTCTGTCGAAGGGCCGATGGCCGGTGGAGCAGACTAGTCCTGGAGTGGAGACCCCGTATCGGCAAGCGTAGTTCCCACGCTAAGTTTGCCGATACGCGGTCCCAGACTCAAGCTAAATGGACGGACGACCTAAAGAAGGTGGCTGGAGGAGACTGGAAGTGAAAGGCGGAGGACAGGGTGTTGTAATGCGATGATGGTGGAAATGCGACACCCTAAATCATCAGGAGAGCTCTGCCCAAGTGCTCAAGCCTACTCGAGATGAACACAACATTCTGTTATCATCATTATCATTCTCTCCCAATTTATTTGTGGTCGGTGCAACATCATCATCTTTCACACAGTCCATCCATCGTTTCTTTGGCTCAAAAATCCTTCTAGTGATAAACACACACCTCTTTCCTAACATTACATATTAACTAATTCCAATTTCCTTTGTTCTAGGTTCACTAATCGTAGTAGGATCAGCTCTAGTAGTATGGCTGACGGACTGGGAGTACAAATACTACATCGACCCCGCGCTCAGTATAGTGCTAGTCATCTTGATACTTGCGTCCGTGTGGCCGCTGCTCAGAGAGTCCTCGTTAATTCTCCTGCAAACTGTGCCAACTCATATTCAGGTAAGATTTTCTAGAACATTAAAATGGCTTTCACGAGTGGTGATACTTCTATGTTCTATGTTAGAGGGTTTGGTTATCGCACTTTGTTCTTCAGGTGGACCATTGTGCGTAGGCCATGGCGGCCGTCGGTGGTTATTCTAAGCAACCCACCTCCAGAAATTGATCCCATCTTCTGGTCTTTTAAGAACATCTGTGTAAAATCTGGGTGCCCCGAGAGTTTTTGTCCTAATCTGGGTGAAACCTGTGCATTCAAAGAGCACATGCGCAAGGGTTTCCTCAGCCTCCATGCAAGGTCTGAATGTATAAAGTACTGTCTGTTATGCCTATTGTGGTGATACTTAAATGCAAGGCAGCCTTGCTGGCTGGCAAATATTGCTAATAATACTAGAAAATCAATCGAAAATCAGCCTATAGCAGTCCACTGCTGGACAAGAGTCTCTCCAATTGAACGCAAATGAGCTGAAAAGAAAACACTTAACCTAATTCCTTTACATTTTTTCCCTGTGATCATAAAAAAAAAGATTCAAGTGCTCTGTAATGCAGACAAAATGTTTGATAATTCTTTTTTCAGATTGTAGGTCATCATTGTATTTAGCAAATAAATTTCAAGCACTAGCAAACACTAGGGAAGATTATGTTATTAGGCAAAGAGACAAATGAGCAAAAAAATCATAAATATTTGCTCGACTCGGCCTTGACCAATTTTCGCTACCAGACATTGAAAGATAACTAGAAAGATTAATGTCATGTTTGGACAGTTTACAAAAAGTTTACAATGCAAATACTGAAAAAGAGTTTCTCTAAAGCATTGATTCCCAAAGTGGTTTAGGTGGACCCCCAGGGGTCCATGGGAGACTCGACGGGGGTCTACGGTAGATCTAATCTTCACATTTTTTCTCGAGTTTTGGGAATATGGTAGAAATGTAGCTGCAGGGGGTCCACCAGAACCAGCAAAATTTTTTGGTCTATGAGAAAAAAGTTTGGGAACCTCTGTTCTAAAGTATTGTTGAATTTTCCGTGATACGCTGTAAAGTACAATAGTAAAACCTTGCAACTTGATACCTGCGGTTGTAACGTAACCCTGTAATAATCAATTGCTAAAATATTCATTGTTTACAATTACATTGTTCGCAATGAAATGCGGAATTCCTATTTCCGATCTACATTACTGTAGTGTATCGATACCATAAAATATTGAACTACAGCCTCATTGGTCGCAACAACAAACAAACGCTACTGTTGAGAATTACGTCCTGGATTATACGTGGGTGGATCAAATATAAACCGGACATAAGTAAAAAAAAAAGTATTGTATTATTATTAAAAAATGTGATATATTTTATTTTTCTACATTATCTCCCCTTCCATTAGCACATTTTTCCCAGCGCAGGGGAAGTTTCTTTATGCCATTATCGAAGAATGTGGTCGATCGTGTCTTTAGCCAATTGCACATAAATGATTCCACTTCTTGGTCAGTGTGAAAAAGGCGTCCTCCCAATTCTTCTTTAAGATGAGCGAACATGCGATAGTCACACGGTGACAAGTCTGGACTTTAGGGCGGGTGCTCGAGTGTTTTCCAATGACATTCTCCAATTTTTCTCGCGCCAAAGCTCTGTGGCCGAGCGTTGTCATGAAGCAAAATCACACTTCGGATGGACATGCCTCGTCTTTTATAAGCCAGCTTCACCTCATCAAGGAGGTTGAAATAATATTCAGCATTGACTGTACGTTGCCCATGGAGGAAAAAATACAACAACACCAAAGGCGTCACTTCACTCAGCGACCAGTAAAAGTCCGGTTTATATTTTATTCACCGAAGTATTCCGGGGTCGAGCAAAGTGTTATTGGGTTTTTGTAAGTAGTATCCCGGAGTCTGGATTTGTGCCCGGCAATAGGTCTACCCCCTTTTACATGGGACGTTAACATAGGTAACTGGAAAAATGTGGGTATAATTAATAAATTGAACATCCATTTCTGTCGAATAGGTCTTGCGTTCGCAAGCGCAGCGAACGTGACGCCTATACCGATTCCTAAATTGGACCAAGTTTAATTGTGTTTTATTTTCAGTAATTCATTGTCACATTCCCAGGCAATAGGCGATTCCGACCGTCAATTGTTTTTAGATCCACTCCTAACATTTCTAAGATATCTTTTAACACCATTGACATAAAGTTAAAATTCGAACGACACGCCATCTTTAAACCCTTCAACTTCAAACATCTGTCAAACGGTTTTGAGTAAATAATCTTGACATTCTATTTTGAGATATATTTTCGACGCGAGCCGCAACTTTCTACAACGTAAATAAACACGGCTGTTACAAATGTTTGGTTGTTGATAAGCCTCGGAGTCTTTTCTGACGTTATTTATTTGTTCAGGTGGACGCGATACAGAGGCGCTTGTTGGAAAAGGTCGATGGTGTGCTCGCTGTTCATGAGTTCCATGTATGGCAGCTTGCAGGGGACAGGATCATCGCCAGTGCACATATTAGGTGGGTAAATAAATGATGAATATTTTGGTCACTATACAGGGAAACGAGGAAATATTTGTGAGGAAAGGTCTGAGTATGCATGAATATAGGAAAATCAATGAAACGGTGGATGGCTTGTAAAAAGGAGTATATGATAATATGTCAACTGACAGGAAATAATGTAAGCGACAAACATGTTCTACTGATCCCAAGTCAGACATTATTAAGAAAGTTCGTTTGTTCTTCAGAAAGGTCAAGTGCGTAGTCCTCGCTACCGGCGTGCGTATGACCAGCAGTGCTATTCTGTAAAAATGTCACCGTGAAAACTTAGGTGAAGTGAGCGGGAAGTGAGCTGTCATTAGGGATTAACACTATTGACACTGCTCACTTCAAGCTCACTTCACTTATGATTTCACGGTGAGATTTTTACAGGATCGACCGGCTGTTGTAGGAACGTAAACGAGGCAAAAGGAGTATGTGAGGATCGTAGCAGGTGACGTTATGTAGTTTCTGCCTACCCCCATGGGGAGACGTGAATCTATGTATGTAGGATTGCTTTAGTTGATTATCCGTGGATGACAAGGAAACTGGTATTGGATAGATCTTAGGGCCGATGTCTTAGAACGTAAATAGACATCAGCCCCAACATGTATTCC
This sequence comes from Eremobia ochroleuca, assembly GCA_949629135.1. Classification (NCBI taxonomy): domain Eukaryota; kingdom Metazoa; phylum Arthropoda; class Insecta; order Lepidoptera; family Noctuidae; genus Eremobia; species Eremobia ochroleuca. The sequence goes on from OX451392.1 coordinate 6,465,522, forward strand.
TAGTATATTCTTGATTTGATAGAATTGAATCTGACCTCATGTGACCTTCGAGAGTTGCAATTTATTTAGTAGTCAACATCTGCTGATTTCAGGCATAGAATACAATTGTTCATTACTCGTGAGTACTAATGACAGTTTCTAATCGAATGCTACAAGCAGCTGGTAACAATATTCATTCATTGAAATGTACAGACGCCAGCACAACAAGCTACTACAATCTGCCAAATTTCTTTAATAGATTTTCAACTTTATCGCTAAAGCATAAGGTTCAAAGTTGTTTGGGAAAATTTGACAGCTTCGGGAAGCTTGATGTGCTGGCGTTTGTACCGAATTAGTCACACATCCTCTCAATTCAATTGCACACCGCGCCCGGTGATAAGCCGTTGGTAAATCTCTGTTTTTACTTTTATTTGCTTGCCGTGATACCAAGAAGTCATAAATCACTCACGGTAGACTATAAAACTGTTGTTGTAATTATAATGCAACATAGAATAAATCATTGATGAAAGTATCGGCCCAGTGGTAACGGCTGCGACTGACGTGTTGTAGGTCGTGGGTTCGAACCCAAGCAGGCATTTTAATTTAGCTTACGTGTAAATTATTTCATCACCACTGCTCTCGAAACGGTAAAGGAAAACATCTTGAGGAAACCGGCATGTCCTTGAAACAAACATTCGAAGACATGTGACATCTACCAAACCGACCTGGGCCCGCGTGGTGGATTACGACCCACTCCCACTTACTGAAAGAAGGCCTGTGTCCCAGCAGAGTGGAACATTATAGGGGGATTATGCATGAAAATAGTGATGGATTTTGTAACGTGTATTCTGAAACATTACTGTCTGATTGTACTGTCCTGATAGAATACTGCAAGAATTTGTTGTTTCATTCAATAATTAGTCTGTAAGCTTACTTCATAACAAGTAAACAATCACAAAGCGTCAAAAACGGATTCAGGAGCGCAGTATGTCGTGATATCGTCGAAACAAGCAGCGAATATTCTCAGATACCTCCATACCTGCATATTATATGTGGAACCAGATGTGTGAACGCAAACGAAGCAAAAGGAGTTCGTAAGGATCGTGGCAGGTTGTGTGTGATGTCAGCAGTAACTGACGGTGTCCGCTAGGGCCGATGCCTGCCAGGGTCGCGGGTTGTTCAAAAGAGTTATCGTGGCCCCTGGCACACAAAGGAACACGGGTGGGTTTTAGTCAGTAAAAGTCTGACACGCCCTCCCGCTTCTGTAGCTATTTGATACTTTCCCACCCAAAAAAATAAAAAAAATACATCGCGACAGGTGGCGAACTGCAGTTTCTGCCTACCCCCATGGGCAGAAGGCGCGAGTTTATGTATGTGGAATGCAATTTATACAAATAAATAAAATTCAATTGTGTTTGTAATGTCAAAATAACAGCTTTTTACTAAATGCATATGACATGTATATACTTACGGTACTTATATCAAAAAATCTATTTTTAAAATTTGATCTGATTTGATTTCATCTGTCTGTCTGTTTGTTCGGCTAATCTCCGAAAAGGCTGGACCTATTTTGACGGAATTTTCACTGGCAGATAACTGATGTTATAAGGAGTCACTTAGAGTACTTTTATTTTAGATAAAGGATTTGGGTTCCGCGCAAAAAAATCATCATCATCTGCCTAGCCTTTTCCCAACTATGTTGGCGTCGGCTTTATCTGTTATCTTTATCTGTTCCGCGCAAAAAAAAATAAACCTATTAAATCCAATTTGTTTTCCGACACGCACGGGAATGAACTCGTGGGCACAGCTAGTAATAAAAAATAAGCGCTACCACTTATTGGGTATTTGCTAATACTGATGTGTACTAAAATCCAAATAATACAGACACGTGTAAGATAGAGGCCAAGCGAATTGTGAAATAGCAAAGCAGAGACATCATTTAAATGGAAAGGGGACAATGTGGCAATCTAATAAAAATGAGAGCAAATAACAAACTATTTGGTAGCAAATGCAGAAGTGCAGAAATAAGTACCTACCTACATACTATTCGTTCATTTCACATTCATTTGGTGACGAAAATATCCTTGGTTTCTTATAATTTATGGTTACAAAGAGGAAACAAAAATTTACCTTTCAACGTTAGACTATTCTAGTATATGTATATAAATAGGGACACCTGCTACATGAGACGCATGCGCATTTCTCGGTATTTCCTGGAAGTCTTTGTTTTCATACAGTCGAATTAATGATGAACTGTAAACAAAGCGTCTCATAAAACCCCGCAATGCTGTAAATAAATACTTAGTTGTTTTAAGATTCACTTTACGCATACATTATTTTAAAACTTTCATAAAATAAATTTAAAAATACCTTCTCTGTATGAGAAGAGGTCTTTGTCATGCACTGGAAAAATATGCTATGCATGCCTTATGGCATACAATATAAAACCAGCTTTATAATATCGCTCATCCAATAGAACAACGACGTAATTACGAAAATGTTTTCTTGAGTTTTCTCATGAAATTATTACAAATTATTATTGATATTAAAGTAACATACATAAAAATATTAAATATTTTAGCATAATCATTGGAAATATATCATATTTTCAATTTCAAACTTTTAAAACGTTCTCCTGAAAAATAGCTAAAACGTAATTACGTCATTGTTCTATTGGATGAGCGATATGTTGGAAACAATGACAATATAAATGTTATAAAAAAGCGCTTATTATTATTTCCACAACTTTTTGTAACGAATAGTCACGAGTGAAACTTTTCAAAGACATAAAAATGCATGTCTAACTTTAAAAAGATTTTTTTTTTTTTTCAAAAAAATTGTCATATAAAACCAGGCTTTGGTATGTTGTTCATTTGTTTTAGGGATGATTGATTGTAATGAAATATCGATGTCAGGCAAAGTTTTCGAGCTTTTACCGGAATGGATGAGCGAATTCAATTAGTCGAACAGATATCGCTGGAAAACACTGTTTTAACTTAATCTTTAAAAGTTTGTCTGTTGAATAGGATATACTAATGGGCTGCCTTGAAAAAAGCAATAGTGGATAAGAAGAAATCTGATCCAGTTTTCCTGATACTGATCAAAAATGTTGATATGTAAATTAATTATTTTCCCATTCCTACTAAAATTCCCGAAAAAATAATCTGTCGTCGAAAGAAAAAAAAAAATGTGTTTATTATCTTAAATCTATACAATTAAGTTGCCGGGGCTTCCCAGAAAGTAATCCGAAGATACTTGTGATGGGATAAACCTCACAAATAATCTGTCGTGGAAAGTACCACGGCATATTTTCCTGTGTTAGAAATAAATATCTAGCCCAATTCCTTACTATGTACAGACGCCAGCACATCAAGCTACCCGAAACTGTAAAATTTTGAACCTAATGGTTTAGCGATAAAGTTGAAAATCTATTAAAGTTTGACAGATTGTAGTAGCTTGATGTGTTGGCGTCTGTAGTTACGTGAAAAAATATCGTACTAAAACTAGGCTAACTTGAGTATCACTAAACTACTTAAAAAATGTTGACACGATTTCTTATGCAGCCTATTTGTAGTATAATTAGGAATTATAGTTAGGCTAGACGGCACGCCATTGAAATTCTTTGCACGAAGTTTCTTTTTTAGTGCTATAAAGAGTTAGTAAAACCTCTTTCAGTTGTGACTTCAGTAAAAAGGCTTGAATTGTTGTAGCCCTTTCATTAAAACCAACAACTGTTGGAAATAGGCTGACATAATAGGCTATGGTATTATTATACAAAAAGAGTTTTATAAATTAAAAGGTTCCTATATTTTTAACCGACTTCAAAACTGTCGTAGGTACAACATCGACCCCAATAAAACGATATCAATGTCTGTTTACATTCAAATGTGAACTAAATATGATTCCAACACAAATTGACAACGTAATATTGTACAAATTAGCGTACAAATCAGAACCCGTCCATTGCAACTAGGTCAAGTACGTCATAGTAAGTATGTATACACGGTGTATTTATCTAAACATTCGAAACGTTTCCTTCGCTAGCTAACAGTTGGTCTGCCGTTTACACGTACCAATAACGGCGCCGTGTGATAAGTAAAGCCTTTTAGTGCAGCCTGATAACTTGATAAGGTTGCTGAAGAGACTGTGTCAATGTTCATATATGTATACATAGTAGCATGTATAAACATGATTTGCTACTTTGGCAATATTATAAGCGTCATTACATTTTGTTACGTTGCTACTTCGCTGTTATAATCATTTTTATTACATTTTGTTACGCTTTTGTTTTGTGACGTCACAAAGAGGAAAAGCTTAGAACATAGTTTTCTTTGTAATTAATAAAATTGTAGCGCTATTAATAAGCTCGATTATTTATTAATTCTTAATTTATTAATTATTTATTAACTCTGCCATATTGCACTGCTTTGGGTACATACACATGCAATGATAGTTGTAAGGGGGATTCCTTACAACTATCATTATGACAGTTGTATATCCTTTTACAAATCTATACCAAGTAATTAATTACAATTTAAATATAATAAAAAGAACTGAGTACTTATAACAATTTTCTAAAAAGTAATAGGAACTTTCACACAATACCTTAAATACAGAAGAGAACATGACAAAACGTAACAAAATTAATTGATATGCCATTAATAGATCAATGGATTCAGTTCAATGATTGACAACAGCTATTCATTTTATATATATATATTTTTTTTTTTTTCATTATTCTGGAAGAGATGCTGGGCTTATTAGTATGTAACCACGCGTTTTAAAAAGTTTATTTTTCACACAAAAGCAGTTTTCCAGCTCACCCGGTAATGTTTGTTTTTGAAAAACGTTTCACGAATAAATTCATTTTGGCAACCATCCAATCCAAACTAGTCTTTGTCCCAGAATCAATGTCAATGAACCTATGCGCTGGCGCCTTTATTTTACACTGTTTGTACGTGATACGGATTTATTAAATTATTGACCTGTAGAGATAAAATTAATTCCATGCGTTATATGGTTTTGCGTCTTAACTTGGCATTTGTCATTTGAATTATTGCTTGAAATATGGCAGAGTTAAAATATCTTAGGTCTAGATGTACGTAACTTCACGTCAAAGAGATTATTTTGCGTTTACAGGGTGGCATCGACGATCAAACTGAAACCATGAATTCAGCACATGATTCTGTACTGCTAGCGTAAAAAAAATAGTCTGTTATCAAATAAAATCTGCTGTTTCATAGGTTGTAGAATCTATGGTTGTGTGGGTAACAACTCTATATTCACGTACGGAATCTTTGCCCACAGAGCCATGGTTTTAGTCTTAGTTTTAACATAGATTTAATTTTAATGTTTAGTCAAGCAAAAAGTCGTGCGAAATCCACGAGAACCTACTGCCGACAAATTGCTTTGCGGTTTGGCAGGTGTTATGTGAAAATAACACTGTAACATTATGGATTACACAAAAATATTTAAAAAAAAAAAACAAAATAGCTACGCGGTCAAAATGTGTGGCAGAGCTAATTTTGTTTTAAAGTAAATACACATGTTGTTGTTGTTACATGACAATTTAAAAACACAAAACCTCTAAATAATCACTGCAATATTTTAATAAATAAAACAAACCTACCTAAGAGAGCGGTCGTTCGGTAAAAAGAAATAATACACACATTCCCATTGTAACGTATATTTTACAAAGCGAGAGCAATACTAACGAACGTGTTGAAATAACAATCAATGATTAATGCTCTTTGTTTAATTTATATCGTTATTCTCTGAGAATATTGCATGAAAAACATCATATTTTCAAACCATTGATAATGGTCACGTAGTGAATGCATCAAAAATTATGACTCTTTTAATAGTATGTTCTGGTGTTAATAAGCATAATTTATTATTGAACAGGTATTTAGAATCAACCATCACTGATTTATTTAATTTGATTGCAACTACAATAAACAAAAGAGTTTAGGTCATCAGGAAAATGTCCGCTACCTACCACCTTGTTTACATACGTGTGAGGTACCTATGACCAAGATGGCATACACGTCTTCATGGCCAAAAGAATCGTGGTCAGCCTATGCCCATTATTCGTTACTCTTATTTATATTATTTTTTTGTAAAAAGATGTATAAATCGATTCTTACAACTTGACAAAAATGATAGTCGAGTTTGCTGGCACATTTTAACAAATCTTATTTTGAACTAGCTTCCGCCCGCGGCCTCGCCCATTCGGTATGTCGAAAAAACCCTATGTCCTTCCCCAGGGTTCAAAGCATTCCTATACCAAATTTCATCAAAATCGGTCCAGCCGTTTCGATGATTAGCCGGAACAAACAAACAGACAGACAGGCAAAACAAATTTTTTGTTCTAAGAAGAACCGTATACAACGTGTAACGTTAAATGCGCAAAACCTCAGACACCCCAACTGATTTTTAAATCAATTGACCTATTTCAGAGAGAAAATAAGTCATTAAAAAACGTTTAAAGGTTTTATGTGCTGTTTTAGTTTTACTGGCCATTCTGATCGTTTCTTGCGTCTGCGACGACGCCTTGTCGAGGGAGGATTCGTCACCGGGCCGCTGCGCCGCGCTGACATTGGCTTGCTTGACCTATTAATAAATAGACACGGCAACGTTTTTAATGAAGATTTTTTCTTAAATGTGACCTATATTAAAAAATGGTTCAATTAATCCTGCTCGTTATTCTGATCAAACCATTTTCAGGTTTTGCGCATTTAACGTTACACGTTGTATATAATAGTTTCATATGCATTTAGCTAAAACCTGTTATTTTGAAATTTCAAACAGACACTTCAATTTTATTTTTATTTGCATGGATGTTGCCATGAAAAACTTTGCTCGAGCCACGAATAGGGAAAAAACAAAATGTAACACAACATTTATGAAGTTTTGACAAATCTTTTTTTGTTATAGGTGTAGAAATTTGTCGGAGTACATGAAGATTGCGGAGAAGGTGAAAGAGTTCTTCCATAACGAAGGCATCCATTCAACCACCATACAACCTGAGTTCGTAGAGCTTCCTATTGGTGGAAATGAGGTAATATTTTACATTTATATTTTATACCTTTTTTTATTGCAGAATAGGCCTGCTCTTGACCTCGATCATGCCCGATGGAAAGCGATGGATGATGTCTATAATAGAATCAGTGTGGTCAGAAGGTGCCTGTTCACTCTTGCTTTGAAAGCAGACAGGTTACACCTGCTCTTAAGTGGCAAGAAATGGAACTCCTTGCCTTTGTTTCCTGCCATAACTGCTCATAACCTGTGTCTTGAGTTCTTAGTGGGACTTAGGCCGGGAGATTTGGAAGTTAGCGGTGTGATACTCCCGTGCCACGGAAACCACTTGAAGCCGTTGGTCCTGCGCCTGATCTCTCTCCGATCGTGTCGGATTGCCAGTGCTATAGGACTATGAGAGTGAGGGAAGAGTGAGTGCACCTGTGTTTGCGCACACACGCCTGCACTATAATATCTCCCGCGCTGAAGGTCCGTTGAGATTGGTCGCCATGGCCGGAATTCTGTCTGGGGGGACTATTATTGTTATTATTATTATTTATTTATTTATTTACCAACGTTTGTATACACTACAGAAATTACAGGAAACAACAATAATGTAAATTTTCAGAATACTGAAAAAATCTGTAGAGATTCTGTTTCTCTACAGATTTTTTCAGTATTCTGAAAATTTACATTATTGTGACTTAAGCCTGTTTGCATGTTACCTCCTCAAATACAGAACTAAATGTAACAAACAATTACAGGTAAATACACCATTATCTTACTCGTATTATCACCTAATAAGTGAACAATCTTAAAGTAGAGTAGTTACACATTATTTTATAAAACATAACACAGCCGTCTCATATCGAGTGTTTCTGTGTCTTAATAGTTAACAGAAAGTAGAGAAAGAAAAATGAGCGCACTGAAATTATTATTACTTGCGACTGCGAGATAAATGATTTCAAGTGTCGAGTGAACAGGTCACTTCTACGCAAGCGTGCAACACCACCAACCCTATCATCTCTTAACATCAGTTGAGATGGCGGTCACTAAAAGTTTATTAAAAGTAACTCGAAATATAGCGACAGTTAATCAATGATCCCAAAATGGAATCTTCAAAATCATTCAAGCCATCTATTGTATAAAATGTCGTTATGTTAAATATGATTATCGTACCATAAATTAGGAATATTTCAACGATTATTCGTTAAATTATCACGATAACGAGAATATAACGATTGTGTTTGTAAGTTTTTCTCTTATCTGAAGGTGCTACTACTTTATAATCAGATTAGATTTTAAAAATATTTCACAAAGCGACCGCATTAGGTACTGTTTCGAAATCCAGATACATTGCAACAACAAGATGGGGCTGCAAACGCCGTCGTCTGATTTTTATCATAATTTCATTGGTACTGTAAACCAAGAACTAACTTATCTGTATTAATTTATTAATAAGAAGTACTTCAGTTACTTTAGTAAAATCAGCTAAAGATTGTGTGGCTTCGTCAAGGCCTACATTTCTTATATATCAAATATGAAATTGCTTAGTTTTAAGAAGAGAGCCACATACTTAGTAACATCTCCAATAAAATCATATCTTATCCTTTACGGACCACATAGTAAAGACCGTCGCGTCGTTGCCCGACAACTTCAGCTTCCGTTTAGACTTTAAACTCTCGATTATAAACGAAAGCTTGTAAAATAACATGTATTTTGTTACAGATAATAAGCGGGGCATCAGCAGAAGCGCCCTGCGCTCTCCACTGTCCACCGAACGACCTTTGTCACAACGCCACGTGTTGCGGGCCCAACCAACAGGTGCGTCTTTTACCAGAAGACATTATTTAGTAGCTAGCCACTGCGCCTTAATAACAATACAAACACATCGGGTCCTATAACCAATCTGCTAAGTAATCTTCCAAGCTGAACTTATTCAAACCTCGCAGTCTTTACTAATTTTCCAACTTCCTCTATCCCTGTTAAGATTTTAGGAATGAACCAATATTTCTAATTTGGTCTATTTGGGCAGCTAAATTAATAAAAATAATAAATATGTTCGAACATGAACACTCAAAAATCTGAAAAGTGGTTTCAAATTACCCCTATTTGAAAAAATCTTTTTAGTTTTAAAAAGTGGTTTCAAGTTATCCCTATTTCAAAAAGGGTTTTTAGTTCTAAAAAGTGGTTTCAAGTAACCCCTATTTCAAACATGTTTTTTTGTTCACATATTATGTTGTAAGAAAGCACACTATGTAAATTGGTTTTGGGATAATTGTTGAAGTAACCCATTGTACATATTATGTATATTGTGTATAAAGTGTAAAGAACGATTTTGAATAAAATATCTTTAGGACCAAAGAATAGTTGTACTAGTCTTTAGGGAAAGATCGAGACTCCCCTAATTACGAAAATTGGGGACAGTGTAATAAAAGGTTATGTTTTTATAGCCTTTATTAAATATAATTGCTGATATTGCTGACAATGTTTGTATAAAGCCTGGGCAAGCACAATCTTTTAAGCATATAATGCAAGTAAATAAACATGAATGTTTTAACAAATATGCTTCTTGCATCACGTCTTTTTTATCAAATGGGAGCGTCGATTATATTTTTGTCTATACTTCAAGAACTACGCATGGACATCACAATAAACTGAATTTATGCTATACTATTTGCTTTTTATTTTTTAAACCAAATTAATTTTTATTTTACTTTTTTTTGTCAAAGAATCAAATTAGGAATTTAATTTTTTCATTAGTATTTTAATTTTATGTTTTGTTTGTCAGTCATTTAGCAGTATTATTTGTATTTCAATTACAGTTTTTCACTTTAGAAACGATAAGTGTTCGATAAATCTTGTTGAAGGAGACGGTTTCATTGAAAGTGGACGAAATTAACACCCCGACCCTCTCCATGTCAAACAATATCAAGATTTTCATTGAAAACTAATGTAGAAGTCGTTATAATAATTATTTTTGATATGTATAGAAGATTTATTTGTTGAATCATATAGTTGTATTATTATTATTACAGGTTCATTAAATCATAAGTGATTTTGTATTAATGCCAAATGTTTGTTAACGAGGCTGTGTTCATTTGTTGTAAAAGATTTATAAAAATAGTAAAATGTTTACGATGGATTGGACTTTGATTTCCTTAGATGAGAGTCGACCTAGCTAGACGTTCTCCGATACTATACTCTACTGGTACAAAGGGTGCTATCGAAGATATAATGATATATATACATTTGACTTGCATGACTATTGGTGGCAGAAATAATTTTATCTATACACTACTATAATGGACCTTCACAGTTGGGTGAAATATTATATATAAGCACAAATATATATAAGGTGAAATGGCTAACTCATAATCCTTTATCCTTTTAAATTACCTACTCCTTTTTCCTGAATTCCTCTATCTTCATTTATATTAATTACAGTGTACAGAAGTAAAATATAGTAAGACAATAGTGCGTTTTTAAAATTGCTCTTTAGAGCAATGCGATTTTCCTACAGCAGAAAAGTGGCATGCACTTTCGCTTGTAGTGCTCTCAAGATAATTGGCGTACCGTACTTGTTAATCGTTTGTGAAGCACTGGGCGACCGCCTTGCCGTCTGATCAATATCGTTGCATATTTTCCGAAGGACACGTAATTGTTACGACCTATATTTACTTTGAAAATTGTCTGACCGATGGCAATTTACTCAGAAATAATGTAAAGGTAAACGTTTACTTTGTGTCGAACGCACCCAGTAGGTAGTGTATCTAACGTTATTAAATTGATGTAGACGTATAGTATGTATTTTTATTTTACCAAATATGTTGGTATTTATTTACATATAATAATTATTAGGTAGACACACACATTTTCCCTATCTATACGAAAAGTAAATTCATAGGAATAAAATATATTATTCTCCGTATTCAATACACAGAGGGTAATTAAACATAATTAGCAAAGTTATCACACTATTTATCAAGTATTTGTAGCCAAGTATCAGTATCTATGCGCTTAAAAATACACAGTTGAATTATAGTACATTATTCGATGCGTTATAAATCTTGTTGCTTTAGAACTATTGTTTGTTATCTTTGAAGCTGATTGCTATCAAATATGCCTCTTGTATTTGAAATAGTCTAGAAACACGTGAGCGTTATAGAATTTCCGTGTAATTTTTTTTTACTTATTTTCCGTACCTTCGTTTGGGGTGCATACATGATGGGATCCCGTTGTTTCAACTTCATTGGCGGAACAACTTTATCTTAAAACGAGTCAATATTATGTGGATTAAGTATACACAACGTGTAAAAATCTTTTAGAGATTTCTTCCACCGTTTTTGGCGACACCAGCGTACACATTTTGATAAAGAAGCCAACCTCATATAATACGAGCATTATCAATATTCCAGGATTTCCAGGAGCAAAGCACACCCTCTCCCACAGTAACGCCGTACCTCTGCAGACAGCGGACCATGGGATCTAGGACCGAATCTATGTGTTCCACCAATGGAGCAGGCGCAACCGGCCGGCAAGCCACCACGTGGAACCTAGAAGCTTTAGAGTGCGGGTTAGTAGAGTAACAATGACGGAACTTAGTAGCGATGGACCTTTTCGATTTTATCGATCTCTTGATATGTTATCGGTGATATCACGTTGTTACTAACGGCTATATGTGATTAAGGATTGTCGTAAATTGATGTTGTGTTAGTTGCAAGTAAACGCAGTGATGTTGAAAATTTTTTGCAAGTTTTATTTATATATTTTATTTTATTTTATTCATAAAATCAGTTATAAGTTAATTGATCCTATATTTATTCAAGACGTTTTCATTTACTTGTTAAAAAATTGTTGAATATTTTCAAACTCAGTGTGTAAATGTTAAGAAACAGCGAGGACATATTGTCAGTAACCCTACAAAGCCCAAAGAGTACAACTTCGGTCGTTCATTAAAACTCGCGTGCATTTAGCGTACATTTTGAGGCTAAATTGGAATATTGCAGTATTACTTGTAAACCATAGAATTGGAATTTTAATTTTTTTTTCCTGAAACCTTTAGATGCCGACAGTTCTCCAAGTAGGTATTATTTAAGGTTAAAAAAGTACAATTTAATATACCACATGTTTCACGAATAACGAATTCTGATAGCTTACCTTTAAAACGTAATAATTGCAGCTTTACATTTTAATAAAAATAAATGCTCTTACCACGTCTGTCGGCACAAGATTGTAGACAAAACGCCGCTAAATAGAAGCTAAGAATTAGATAGATAAATTAAGTGGATTTTTTATTAATGTTAAGGTATTTGGCAACTAAAAGAAAACAGCAGACGCATTATAGAAAGCGAGTTTAATAATAGTATTTTTTTTAGTTCCCTGCTCCCGTCGCCTATGGTGGACGGTCGCCTTGCGGTCTGACACCTGGCCGGCCCGACCGAGCTGTTACGGACTAACCCCGTCACTTTCACTACACATTAGCTGTGAAATTAGTTCCATTTTTATTATAGTACATAACAAATTCAACAAACATAAATTATAGGAGAATCACGAATTTCTAACGTGTCATCTAACATAACGAATCATCTCATGTGCTGCTGTTGTAACAAAAATTCGATAAAATTTCGCTACATTACCTAGGTGTAACTTCACTCACGAGTGTAACCTCGTTTCACATTTTAAATTAAGTACTTACCTTATCTTAATTGTTACAGATGCTTAGAGTAAAAATTTTCATATTCTTTATTTAAATGAATACTATAGAAGCTTGAAATTGAATATAGATAGAATTCATTTATAATTTCCGGATGCAACATATCATGTTTTTTTATTAATTTTAACAAAATAGCAATAATAGGCGATATGATTCAATTAATTAATTATTTTTTACTGAGATTAAACCCTCGCGATGTTGAACTGATACCATCAGTGTCTAAAATAAAAAAAATATTAAGTTATCCTTTCATGTTAAGTAACTAGCGTAAGCGTTAGCAAAGTTTAATTAGATATTTTATTATTAAGGGGTATTTCACAACTGTGAGTTGAAAGAGGTGTTTGTTGTTTATACTCGTACCAAAACAATGTTGTTGAATGCTTTGCAGTGTGAGTTATATAAGATAATTTCAACGAATAATTAATGTCTTCAAGGCAACAATAAAATATATTTTTCAGCGTAGCAATCACGACCGGATTGGAAATATTTAGACAAATGGATAAATAATTTTACTAATTTCAAATATAATCAATGGGTGAAATGAAAGTGCTCCATATTCTCTCACAATAATCACTACTCTGAAATAACGCTGCGATGTAATATAATTATGATTTATTATTTTGTATCCAATTGTATAATCCCGTGAACGTCTCTTTGAATTGATGCAGTAACTTTTTATACATTTTGGATTGTTTATCCCTGAAGTACAATACGCATATTATATAAGTATATATATTTTTTTTGTATCTTGAAATAGTATTTTTGGTGGTATTATTTTTGTGATACAATAATAAATAAATTATAGGAACTTTACAAGGAAAACGAGTTCAATAACCTGTTATAGATCTTCCACGTGGATGACACAACACAATGTCTACCAAAATTATCTAAAATAAATATAAATATCTAAATAATGTATGTAATTAATAATTATGTTAAGTATTTCTCTGTATCTAAGTATTTCTTTTTGTATATTGAGATAATCTTGTAGATGGCATTATTTTTGTAATACTTGCGATAATAAATAACGTTGAACATTATAGGAAATTTACGAGGACAACGAGGTCAATAACCTGATACTGATCTTCCACGTGGATGACGCAACACACTGTCTAAGAATCTTATCTAAAGTAAATATAAATGATGATGATGGTGATGATAATTGATAATTACGTTAAGTATTTCTAAATAATATCAAACGTAAAGTGGCAACTTCTATTAAATTACATATTTGGAACATTTACACTTACATATTCAGTTTAGATTTATCGCTTAGGTGAAGTTGCGCTAAAAATAGCAAGTTATTAAAATTGAATTAAATAGTCACAAATCTAACATTTCAAAGTCTTGTTAATCAAATTTCTTCTTACTACCACAATTACTGAAGTTTTTAAGTCACGTAGGTGTAAAATCGATTTTCTTAATTTGATTTTTACTATGATTAGGTAAAACCTAAAGTTAATTCTCCTTTGGGAGTAAATATAAACACTTTAAGACCCATCTAAGCTAATATTCATTAGGACCTATCTAAGCTAATATTCTTTTATACGTATCATAAGAATGGGGTTCTTATTACTTAAAAATGTGATGTAATTTTGTAGTTATAAATAGTAATGGCCGAGTTAGGCTAGCATTTCATAGATGACGACGTTAGAGCATTTTGCGGGTAACTTTGCAATAATAACTTAGTTAGATAATCACCATTAAGTAAAACATAGTAATAGCACTTGCGCCCCAAAAATGATGAATGAATTTTAGACTCCCCTATTAAATCCATTTCGATAGGACCCCTATTTGAACTTTTATAGAGTGACCGACTCTATATGAAACGCCCCTATTTGAAAAAATATTGTTTCGGTTGACCATTTTGGTATTGCCCTATTTGAACTATTGTTTCATAGTGACCGTTTTTTAATCTATTTAAATAGCACCCTAGTTAAGTAGAGATGGAAGTGATAAAAGAGTGATGACTGATACATAACAACATACTCGGTTTTTATTTATCAAACAGGATCTACTTCAAATACGATTTACCAGCTTTTTCTGCCTCTTATTACGAATGGCATATCATGATCTGAAGACCAATTCTCTGAATTAAAAACGTTCAAAGTTTAGTCGCAATATCATCTGCGACAGTCAATGTCAAAAATATAGGGAAATTAGTGGTATTTTTGACAGATTGAGACTTAGATCAGACTGTGAACGTTCTTAAAGTTACGAGAATTGCCCCTCTGGCATAGCGTCTTATAAATCATTTTCCGTGTATTTACCTCCAAAAAAACAGCAAGTACCTACCTAAAGATTAATCACCGCTCCGTTGGTATGAGTTGACCTTTACCTACATTTTTTTTTTGTGATATTTCCCTTGATCCAATCACAATGTTATAAAATAATACTTTTGGATTTGTATTTAATTGTATAGGATTAAGTTTCAATGTAATTTATGACATAATCAGATCATGTTACCGTTATTTGGTGAACTTGTGTGACTGATGTGACAAATGGATCACTGCTCAATATTATTAATGAAGAGTTAAACGTTGTGCACCATTGTTTCTATGTACAGTCGGCTAAGTTCGCGGTTGACCAATTTTCAACCTTATTACTGAGTGTATAAGGGTGGAAAGTCGACCGCCAACTTAATCAAATGTATAAACAAAGAGTGTTCAACTTTTTTGGGACTACGTTTATGTTCATCTCATTACAATAATGAAATCTTCGCGATGTAAATGTCGCACATGGATTGTCGAATCCACTGTTTTACAACAGCTGCGTTATGTAAAACAACTGAGTGATGTTTAACGGTTTTTCATAATGACTGAACTTTAACACGTAGAATTGCAATAACGTTTTGTATTTATAAATGCAGCTGGTCAACGATTAGAGGTTATGTACAACAGCGTGAAATGAAACATCAGATTGTAGATTTTAGTTCAAAATTTTGTCGCTCGTGGCTGTGCGTGTCATAAAAACAATAATGGCGTCCGAAACAGGAATAATTAAAACGACAGTCAAGTGAAAACAGTGATCTTATGGACAATATTAATTAAAAGTTATCAAGCAAATAGCGGTTTTGTAAAACAGCGAAATCTACAATCCATCTGCGAAATTTCAGATTTTTTTTTCTTGTTTTTGTGCAAAATTTTGTGAAAAAGCTCTTATTGATTTAATTTATATCTACTTACAGATATTTATAGCTGATATTTTTTTTTTGTTTTTTTTTTTTAATGGAATCGTTGAGACATGAAATATTAAATTGTTGATTGTGTTTCACAATGAATAAAAATATGTATTTAAACAACAGATTGTTTGAATTTATTTATTTGAATATACTACAAGTTCTGCCCTATTTTAAATTATTGTGCTTTTTATGTGCTAAGTGTTATCATAACTTGCTACAATCACACACACGCTTAAACTAAATACTTATTTTATAATTGATAGTTAGTTTATAAATAACTTAAAATTGTTTTTCTACCTCACAGAAAACATAGAATTATTCCTTACTACGATACAAGTAGGTATAGAATTCTACTGCAGAGGTATTTTCCATGTGTCCATTTTAACACAATATCCTTTTTTTCTTATGTAGCGAGAGTCATTTAAGTTTCCACAATCCTGTCGTTGAAGATGGTGGGACGAGCTGGAGAAAACGACCAGTGGTCCACTTTAGCCCTGGATCAAATGAGCTGGAAGTCATGGGGAGAGGTCTATACCCAGCAACGGGATGATGCAGGTTAACATTAACAGTAATCATTTATCAGATCTGTAAAGGAATGAAGAAGGTGCTCTTGCTGGAATGAGCTTCTTTTCTCCGTTTGCCGTTTCAAATACATAGTATTCTCTGCCATTGATAATTTTTGTACGAGTAGTCTCGATGTTGAACCGAGGATTCTTCCCAAACAGAGAATCGTAAGGTGGCGGGCGACTGTCGTCGTGGCGCGTCGATTTTTTGCTCATTTTCGATTTCTTTCTCTTTAATTTCTTGTTCGTATTTAGTTTGCCGGAGACGTAACGTTTTATGAATATCTGAAAAATAACATTTGTGGTATAATTTTATTTAATCTAAGTACCTTATACATACATAATCCGCCTTCAGTGTTCCCACTACTGGGGCAGAGGCCTGTTCTCTGCGGGGGGGAATGGGCCATAAACCACCACGCACAGGCCCAGTGCGGGTTGGTGGATATTTTTTTTTTTTTTTACTTTTTGCACAAGTAAAAAAAGTACTGTACAAAGGCGGACTTAATGCCTGAGGCATTTTCTACCAGTCAACCTTAGAGTGATGCAGAGACAAAATGAGGTAGAGACAAGTATGGTATATCACAATGTCTACGATTTTTTAAGTTCTAAGACATGCCGGTTTTCTCACGATGTTTTTCTGGACCGTTTTAAGAGCTGTGGTGATGCAATTAAATATACCAAGTAAAATGCCTGCGTGGGTTCGAACTCACGAATCGTAAGGCGAGGCCGATGCTACTGGGCCACCACTCTGCTCTAATCTACCTTCCTACCTTTATTAACACTTGGCATGCGGGCATACTTTCCCGCCGAATTACGCGTGCAGCGGGCCACAAATCTACTAAATACGTAATTTTACGTGACCCGCGCTCTAGTGACAGACCGCAAAAAACGTAAAAATACGTTGCCCGCATGCCAAGTGTTAATTAGTCTCTATTTTGTATAGCTTCGTGATCGTCGCTGTAAGTCTGCTTCAACAAAAGCATAATTTTGACACGCCACTTCATTTTAGCGTTGTAACACCGGGCGTTGAAGTTCGGGCGTTATAAAGACTGTCTATCGACTACCTACTTTTGACGATTTTAATGACATTAAGCCATTTTTAAAATACTTGATAGAAATACCTCAGCAGCAAACACAGCGACGGCAGTAGCTGATCCAGCGACCATCACCAGATACGTCATAATAAGATCACTGTTCCTGAGCTTTCGATCTTTGGACTGCAAGTCCAGCGGACATATCTTTGTGCTGGGCAGGTCTGCGCGCTTCAGGAAGTCCAGTATGCCAGCCTCGAATATCTGTGTTAGTCTGAAAGATGAAAGTTATTATATGAACAGAAGTAAGAAGTGTATCTATTGCAAAGAATTGCTAGACAAAAAAGATAGACTGGTAAGATTATCTGACTGCCAAGTCCATGGTAGGTATGTCTTATGACAACAAGCTTGTATACAACGTGTAACGTTAACTGCGCAAAACCTCAGACACCCCAACTGATTTTTAATTCAATTGACCTATTTCAGAGAGAAAATAAGTCATTAAAAAAATTGAAAATGTTTTATGTGCTGTTTTCGTTTTACTGGCCATTCTGATCGTATCTTGCGTCTGCGACGACGCTTTACCGAGGGAGGAGACGTCACCGGGCCGCTGCGCCGCGCTGACATTGGTTTGCTTGACCTATTAATAAATGGACACGGCAACGTTTTTAATGAAGATTTTTTGAAAAATGTGACCTATATTAAAAAGTGGTTCAATTAATTCTGCTCGTTATTCTGATCAAACTATTTTCAGGTTTTGCGCATTTAACGTTACACGTTGTAGAAAATCCGTAGCATAATACTAACTACGCCTGTCTCCCCGAAAAGGCCAGTAGACACCTCTAATGGCCCTTTATGGTCCATCCGTCCTAGTACCTAGAGGGGCGAGCGTATGTCCTTAGACAGCTATTCTAAAAAACCTGCCCCTGCTGCTAGTAATATACTGCCCGACCCAGAAACCAAACTTAACACCAGCGGGGTAAGTGCGTAACACACTATTAGTAGCAATGGTTTTAATTTTGACAGTTAAACAACATTCATTGAGCAGACAATTTTTTCGAACATATGAAGCAATGGATTAGCAATATCCTTCAAAATTATTTAGATTGATAGTGTGTCACGCAATAAGAGTGCAGCTCACCACTAGACTTCAGGCAGGAGCGGGTAAAAGTTGGTAGCTATATTGCCTTTGCACTATAAATAAGTATATAAATCTACTTACACAGGATCAAATAAACCTTTTAACTTGCTGCCAACAGGAAACGCGAACGCCCTCTGTTTCTTCATAAACGCATTAGGAGCTACTACATAGGTGCACTTATCAGATTCCTCCACGTCTTTCTTTGATGTATAATCGTTGTACATAAGGTGGTCTACTACGGTCTGTTCCTTGACCAAAACTGCGCCTTTCTTGACGGAGTCCAAGAAATCTTTGTCGCTAGTCACTGATAGGAACCGAGCCTTATTGTTCCTGATCATTGCGCTCAGGTAATACAGTTCTTCGCCTTCCTGTGTATGAAAATGCTATTAAACATACCAACTATAAAAAATAACTAGGCAATTTTTAGAATTAAGTAGGAAAATACCGGGCCCTCGGCTCAGAAATAGTCTGTGTTTCTGGCTTTACTTTAGGTTGTAGGTAATGTATACAGTAGTAGATATTGGTACAAGGTGTTAAGGAAAAAAAATGGCTAAGTACGAGTCGGATTCGAGCACGAAGGGTTCCGTACCATTATCTATAAAAACGGCAAAAAAAAAATCACGTTTGTTGCATGGGAGCCCACTTAAATATTTATTTTATTCTGTTTTTTAGTATTTGTAGGGTCCCGTATTACCCTTTGTGTGACCCGCGTAACAGGCAGAACGATAGGCAGCGGCGACCTGTCTACACCACCACTATTCGGTTTACGTTACTCTCTTTCTTTAACGATTCAAACATGCAGTAGCAGTTCTTCAGAAGGCATATACAGCAGTATGCTTAAAGCTGATACCTATCACGATTAGGTAAGTAAGTAGGTAAGTCACTTAAAGTTATGAAATAACTAGCTGCGCCCCGCGGTTTCACACGCATAAGTGTCGATCCCGTGGGAATATCGGGATAAAAAGTATCCTATGTGTTAACCCCGGTTATAAAGTATCTGTGTACAAAATTTCATCCAAATCCGTTCAGCCGTTTGAGCGTGAAGAAGTAACAAACATACACACACACACACTAACTTTCGCCTTTATCATATTAGTGTGATACTCGTAACACAGGGACGGGCGTTGGGAGTCAGGAGCCGACTCCCGGCCACCGTAGGCGTGGGCTTGCGGACGGCACGCAATGGCAGTTCGCCGTCCGGTAAGGACAAGGCCCGGGTCGACGGCGCGTTGTGTTCCACGCGCTCCTCAAAGAGATGTCAGCAGTAACTGATGGGGTCCAAGAGGGCTGATGCCTGCCAGGGTCGCGGGTTGTTCGAAAGAGATACCGTGGCCCTTGGCACAGGCAACTGAAGGAACACGGGTGGGTTTTAGTCTGTAAAAGTCTGACACATCCTCCCACTCCGCCCAGAGCTGGAGAAGTTATTTCATAATTTCCCACCCCAAAAAAGAAAAAA
Source organism: Eremobia ochroleuca (assembly GCA_949629135.1). Taxonomy (NCBI): domain Eukaryota; kingdom Metazoa; phylum Arthropoda; class Insecta; order Lepidoptera; family Noctuidae; genus Eremobia; species Eremobia ochroleuca. The sequence goes on from OX451392.1 coordinate 6,485,606, forward strand.
AAAAAGGGGTAGCAGGGACACCGTCGCGCAATTTGTTACCATGGATTCTGAACCTGCGATGAAATTTTCAAAATTCGCATAGAAAAATTAGCTGTTCCATCCATTTTAACCACGTTGTGCACTTTTAAAGAAACAGCACATTTATTTTTTTATTGAATCATGTTTTGATCCCCCCTCCCCCCCCTCCTTCTTATCTTAAAGAACGTTTCAAGTTCCTTCATGACACTCATAATAGATATCCGAGGTCATCGGAAAACCTGAGACTAGAGATGCCGATGCATTCCACCAGTTTCTATGACAAATCTTTTACTGTTCAAGCAGTACGGTTAAGGAATGACTTGCCCGTGTCAGTACCTACGGTGTGCTCAATCTTTGTCCACTTTTAAAATTATGATAAAAACCACTTCCTCGCTCTTTAACCTGTTAACCGGGGAATTCCGTACACGCTACTGTTTAAGTTTGACGTATTTATACGTCCCGCTCGGTTAACAGGTTAAACAGCATCATTATATTTTCTTTACTCCTGTTTCATGTCTATTATTATATGTATAAGTATATTTATTTAGATTAATATAATATACGTTATGTATGTATTGTATTATAATGGTACACCACAGACTACCTACAGTATTTGTCTCTCCTTCCATTTTCAATCCATCCAAAGGTTGTCTTTAAAAGATCGCTCTTAGCGATAAGACCGCCCATTGTGTCACCCTTTGTAAAATTTCTATATTTATGTCTGTAATTTATATGGTGTACATAATAAAGAGTATTCTATTCTATTTTATTCTAACAGGTTGCGCGTCGATGCTCCTGTCACCCTGTAAAGGTAGATACTTATCCAAATGAGCCAACTTACAGATTTAACAATATGCTCCACCGAGCTGCCAGCTGATGCGACCCACCGATAGTTCTTAAGATACAAGTCTTTAGGATACTCGATGGCCAGGGTAAACTTGGACAGAGTAAGGAAGGCAGTCAGGTTGGCCGTGTAGAACGCTGATAGTAAGATCATGAACAGCCACCAGGTCACGAAGAGTACGCGGGTTGTGTCTAGAAAAAAAATGGTGTAACGTTAGGAAGGTAAGGGTAGATATACCTACTTAGCTAATATTATCAATCAATCTGCCTAGCCTTTTATCAGCTATATTGGGTCGGTTTCCAGCCTAATTGGATGCAGCTGCATACCTGTATTTTACATCGAGCGACTGCCTATTTGACCACAACCCAGTTAGCTCCACAACCAACTCAGCTAATATAACCTAACGAACAGTTCCACCTAGTAGCGAATGATTATCCGTGTAGTTCAAGAACAGTCACGCCAGTTGCGGGTCTACCACTTTTACATCATGGATCCAAAACCAGTCAAATACCTACTTAATATATAAAAATATACCACAGCACATATACAGTCCGCGCGCGAGCTCCGAGGAATCGGTGGCTGAGGAAGCTAGCGGGTGTGCGCCGCGCCCGACCGTCGCTCCATCCCCCGCACTCTCCCAGTACTAGTGTCGACCTTGATGCGAGAACACGCTTATCGAGTCATTTTTAATTTTGCGATAGTAGGTAGTGTTATTTTCTACTATAAATAGTACTGCATTTATAATTATGTTGTTTTGTCACGATGTAATGCGATTACCGCCTTATATGTGCGTCTTGAACCCAATAGAGCTCGCATGGGCAAAAGTTAAAAGCATAGACTATACACTAATATATGTTAAAAGGCTCGTGAGGGAACACAACATTACTTCAGATTTTTCTCTGACGAGACTGAAGGAGATCACCGAAAAAGCTATCACGCATGTCACAAAAGAAGATTGGTGTGGATATGATAAACATGTTTTAGCATTAGAGGAACATTACTGTCAAAGGGATGGCTTAATGGAGAATGTTGTCGACTCATTTATTGAAGTGCGTGAGGAGAGTTTATTTTCATCATTTTTTTTTATCAAGTACATAATACCCTCATAAAATGATTTCATGAAGTACACTCGCGCGGAGGCTCAAGATGTATTAGTATCGACAGTGCAATATCGACTAAATCACAACTCTAGCTCATTACGTCAACATTCCTTATCATTCCTCGGAGCTCGCGCGCGGACAGTAGGTACAAATATTTTTTCGGCGCGGGAATCGAACCCATCGCAGCGTAGACACTAATCAATTATCTACCACAGACCCTAATAAACTACTTAGCTACTGGTCCTTATGTTCACATCTTCGGGTTTTTCTACCTAAATATTGCTAAAAATATACAATATGTTCAACTGATCATATTGGATATTTTTATAGGCAGAAACTTCAGAACGCTACCTACATGTTAAACTTAATAGGTGCCTAGGTTGTTCTATAATTTCTGGCTACCCCCATGGGAAGGCGTGAGTTTATCTAGGTATAGGTACTCATACATATTCGATATCTATCTAGAACATTTCACATCTAAAGTTGCTTAAAGCTAGTCTTTTCCTAAGTCATCATTAATCAACAGCGCACAATAACAGTAATCAGGTTGACCTGACAAATGTTTTGACAATGATCATTAACACCATTTTTATTTGTGATTACTTTTCGTGTCGCACATAGAATGTTGGAAGGGTGTGACAAAAAGTGATAGATTACGTAAACCATTAGTGGCGATACGATCTAGGGTAGAAATTGACCGTAGTTATGAAACTAGTTCGTAATGCTCGTATCATCATTTTGATGGCGGGCCCAACATAATATTTTAGGTACTGCGTCGTGATTCCGATCAATACGTTTTTATTTACTTTATCAAATAATCTTATGCCTACTGTCTGTCTACATACCTATATCTGACGAAATCTTGATGTTTGCCTTTTGTTAATAGAAAAACTACCCTTGTGTAACAAGTATCAAAATACCTACCTACCAAAAGTGCAAAAGATACCATACACACCCAACACCCCCAAATTTTAATCAAAGCAATTAGCACCACGCGCATGGATCATCTAACCTGCGGGGTAATTGCGCAACACACTATCAGTAGTAATAGGTTTCATTTCGACAGTCCAACAACATTCATTGCGTTATTTACGTTGTTGAGCAGACACATTTTTCGATCATATGGAGCAATGGATTAGCAATATGATTCAAATTGAGAGGAATAGTGTGTTACGCAATTAGGGTGCTGCAACCTAATTGCGTAACACACTTTCACAACCTGAATCATTTTGAAGGATATTGCTAAGTAATCCATTGCTTTATCTATATACCTATGTTCGAAAAACGAATCTGCTCAACTACGTAATTAACGCAATGAATGTTGTTGAACTGTCAAAATTACCCCGCTGAGCACACCACAGCCTCTTCTGTGACACATAACACACTACAGCTTTTAGTTAAGATTTGGTACTTACTGGCTTCCGGCGCTAAATTGGTGCCTTGTTTGAGGAAAGCGCTGTAGACGAACCAAAAGCTAGGTTTTATTGGCAAAACTCCTTCGTCGTCCGTGATGAGCTTGGTTCGTACGCGCGTGAAGAATGTGATGCAGGGTCCAAATGTTAGTACCGCAGCCAGTACCAGGTACCTAGGCAATTATTGTTTTATAAAAGAAACAAGAAATAGAAGAGTCGGAAATCGTCCAAGCTACCGTAAATGGTGAATGCATAAGTGAATTAGGCGAGCCTATATTAGGTATAGATACATCGCAACTAAATGAAAAATGGTTCGAAACTGTATGAAATTAGGATATACTTAGGAAGGATACAAGCATGACAAACGCAATTCAAAAAAAGTTTCTACTCTCTAAATTTTTATCCAACAGTCACCATACCACACAAGGTCGTTAAAAGGTGCGAGTAAACCGGAACCGGCTGCAGATTCCTTGGGTCTCTTCAACATCATCACCCACACACCTTCGTCCAGGTATATGGAGAACGACACCTTCTCCCGGTACCCTATCAGAGTTGGTACAAACGCAGCGGCCATGTCCACTTTCTGTTTTGAAAATGTTCAAAATAAATGTGTTCTTTCTCTCAATTTTATGTGACAGGAAAAGTTGTTGTACGTCTGTGGCAAGTTGGTTTGTTTAAAATGTATCTATAGATACCTGCCTATAGTTTAAGTACTAGAACATTTTAACTACTTATTGTATTATAGTAGATACTGCTGGCTTGCAGGAGGATGTCTCCCTATGCTATTTTTTGACCAAAATGGCTGGAAAATGCAAGAGTACCTAAGCTTTGCGCTTTCGGCATTAACAAGATCTGAACAAGTGTGTGCGGGAGATATTATAGTGCGAAAAGAATTGAGAATATTCAAATATGCAGCTTACTTGGGGGATATAAAAGATAGGAAACTAATAGACAATTCTTCACAAAAACTTACGCTGGCATTAAGCAGTCCTATTATGGAGTCATCGCCCACCTTACCCCCCAACTCATAGTTTCTTTTGGGTTCAACCACTTTATAGGTGAAATTAAACTTCTTCCGCAGTATATCCATGATAATAAAAGCCACACCTTTGCCGACCACCGTACCATTGTGCCATTCTGTCCAACTTAGGGGCGTGTTCTGAAAACATTGAACCTTGACCTATCCTATCTAACAAGGAAACCTCGCGAGGTGTCCCTCACCGATTTCGTTGCGGCTTTACTATAATAATCTACATGAAAAATTATGAGATACGTATTTTTTCTTTTTTGCTAACAAACGTTTTAAAGGGGTGAAAATCACCCTCAAAGTTCGTACCCCAAAATGATGGTTTGCAGTTTTCACATATTTCTAATAAAAAATTTCTAAAATGACTTTAACCATAAAACATTATGAAAAATACCTTCATTCACATATTTATAAGAATTGTGGATATACAATTTTTTTTAATTAAAAATAACAAATAATTCATAACCTATAAACTATTTATTATTTTTTAATGGGACCAATGTTAAGTCTTATAGATATGTGAATAAAGGTATTTGTCATAACTTTTTATGCTCTTTTTAATAGTTAAAGTCATTTTGGATTTTTTTTTTATTAGAAATAATAAATGTGAAAACTGCAAACCATCATTTTGGGGTACGAAATTTGAGAGTGATTTTCACCCCTTTAAAACGTTTGTTAGCAAAAAAGAAAAAATACGTATCTCATCATTTTTCACGTAGATTATTATAGTAAAGCCGCAACTAAATCGGTGAGGGACACCTCGCAAGGTTTCCTTGGAAGTCCCAGACTCGAAACGAATCTTTTCAATTTAATAACGTTAAGGTAATACGGACTGATGTCCGCAACTCCACGTCAAAGTGCGCATTTTGTGTACAAATTATGTGGGTAAAATTTATAACAATGACTATCCGCAGGAGCTCTTAACTGGGCATAGGTGTCTGCGGTGTGTACATTGGTGGAACTGGCATTTAACTCTGGCCTTTCATCAGATAGCAAAACAGAAATAAGACACGGGTCATTTGCAACAGCTCAGCAACCACTGTATAAATAGCTATTTGGGTGAGTATTGATTAATGACTAATTATATTTCACTTGAACTTACATTATACGTCGTTATTTTGAGATTCTTCCCATTGACCTCATTCATCATACTCATAAAATTGGTGTTCTTCGTCTCCGAAGAGTCGGGCCCTAAAAAAGTTGGTGTATAATTTAGAGAGACAGCTAAACCTTTGCCGTAGATATTTATTTCAAGAAAACGTTGCATGGGCTTCTTAAAAAGAACAGAAAATGATAAAATTAGTGATTTTATAATAAACTAAAAAAATTGTCATAAAAAGTCACCTTTATAGGTATCATTGTAAGGGACTTCGCAGAACGTGGCGTTACATATCGACGATATGATTAATTCTATGCCGGCCATGGCATAATGAGGCTGACGATTTCCGCCGTAGGACACATTTGGTGGTCGGTGTTCGAAAGGCGACTGCGAGTGGTCACTGCGGACGACTGCGAGGATGCGCCACTGACATGGCCTTTAGCCACCACTGTCCCCCCACGCTACGGTAATGCACGTTAGATTAACATTGACATTCAGTGTAATAAATAATCAATATAGAACAGGTAGTAGGTATTCCTGGTCACGAATGTCATACGTAGCAGTTCTCGCGGCTCACCCATCAAGGCGAAAGTAGGTGGAGATATTGGTAATTCATTGCTTCATAAGTTCGAAAAATTTGTCGGTGTTTAGCAATTTTTTCCTAATTTAAAGAACGCAATGAATGTTGTTGAACTGTCAAAATGACAGCCATTACTACTAATTAATAGTGATAGTATGATACGCAATTACCCCGCTAGTTATCCATTTGTGTCATACTGTTCTCGGGTAATTGCGTTCCCACTATTATAGCATTCGATTTGGATCTTTGGACTAGAGTAGGTAGTTCCCAGGACAGTTCAAAATAAAAAAAAAATCAAAAATATATCAGTTTCAACCTATTTAGCAAGCTATGGGAAAGTCTTCATTTTTAACAAAGAACTAAAAATATACGAAGCACATCCATACTATTCCTTATGGCAATAATGTAGAGGTAAGTAATCATAGCTCGTTAATGAGTGACGGCACGAGTAACTCGGTAAATTGTCATACTGAGTGATCTATAGTGTGCGTCATTATACGATACCCAATGGTTCTGGAACGAATTGTTTAGTTAATATATCTTTTTTGGCATAATTTTCAAACTCATGAATTATGGTAGGTACCTACTAGGTAGGTACCCGAATCCGACCGACCTAGGTATCAATACGGGGGTCTGGGATCTAAGACGTAACGTATGATGAGAAGCTAGACAAAAGTAGGTAGATAGGTACTTAGCTAGGTACCTAATACTAACCTACGCGCGGGTCTGGGGTCTTCTCTCACAACGAAGATACGGGCCCATCCGAAAGTAGTTGATCCGTCAAACCAAGTGATAAATTAAATTTTTCGAACGGGCAAAATCACGTCGTGAGTAAGGACAACTGTCAAAACGTGTTGTTATAATGAGCCTATAATGTTCCCACCGCTGGGACACAGGCCTCCTCTCTTCGAGAGGTTGCGTTCAGGTTTAGAATGTCCAATTCCTAGGCTATCTGTAGCAAAAGCTCATCTAGAAAAATACATGTAGCCTCCTTCTGCATTCAGCAGTTAAATAAAAAAATCATAACCCTCCTTTGGCTTCGCCGTAGTCAGGTAAAAAAGAAATCCACAGAATAATAAGACTAGCTTTAACCTTTTACCTACATAAAATTAACAAGCTGCTCATACTAATAATTCTCAGTTCTAACTGAAAATATTAAAAATTCTATAGTGTGGACGTGCACTAAACGATGACCAATCGTAATAGTTGCTGCCATTATAAATATTGCTTACCTATAATAAATGTTAGTGTAATTTATAAATGTTTGCCTACTCTTTGTTGCATTTCTAACTGGTTTTTAAAACGAAAACATAATAATATTTGCTGTTTTACCCAACAGAATACCTAAGTATGTACAGACGCCAGCACATCAAGCTACCCGAAACTGTCAAATTTTCCCAATCAACTTTGAACCTTATGTTTTAGTTTTAAAGTTGAAAATCTATTAAAGAAATTTGACAGATAGATAGTAGCTTGATGTGCTGGCGTCTGTACATACTTACCTGAAACAGAATTTATTATAAGTATTATTAGTATATTATTATAAGAAACGATATGCTTTGGTTATATTCAGGGTTTTATGATTTGATAACAATTTTCACCCATTTTCTAGAGTTCTATTATCTAAAGTTAGCTGTTGATAAGTGATCAAATGAACAGGATCACTTAATCCCTTCTCCCCAGAAAAATACATGAGACCAATCATGAGACAGGGTTTCATAACTAAAATAATAATTTTAAATCACGGACTTTAAATTGAACTTTTAAATAGCTTCGAAAAGCATGTTTTCTGTGACCTTATTTCCATGGGGATAGGCCAAACAGGAAGTCTGGAATTGAATTTTGAATTTCCGCGGTGCTATTTAGTTACCATAACATAAAATCATATCACAAGTATATTGGGCTTTAAAATATAGACAGGTTGGCTTAGGAAATATCGAGTTCATTGAGATGTTTCAGAAAATAAAAGTACAAGACTAAATTCCTATTTTTAATTTTAGAAAGATAAGATCGACGAAACATACCTATTTATAACGAGCATAAACTTGGAGAGGAACGCATCCACTGAATGAAAAAAAAAAAAAAGAAATTCAATTGTCTTGTCGTTGTCTATCACTGTCACATATTGTCAAAAGCATGATCTAAACATAACCTATGCTTATTTTTGTTTCTAAAATAATTATTGTAAATGGTTTAAAAACTTGAAAATATGAGGGATGTATATTTGTCGACCTGTGAAAAGAACTTTGTTAATAAAATAGTGTCAGAGGGACATGTAAGGCGGTTTCTATTTGATTATAAACACTATTTATGTGCAGTTTACAAGTTTTTCGAACTTATACTTTGATTACAGCGTTTAGATGGCAGAAATTATAATGAAAGCAGGACGTTAAACATATCTTTTGGATCCGAATATGGCAGCTGTATTGTGTCATTGGGAGAAACTAAGTATGCCAAAATATTTAAAAATTATGCACATAGTTTTGTTCTAAACATTCACAGCATCTTGCATTTCCATCCAATAACATAAGATATTTAAATTAACCCTTAATATGAGTCTCCAAGGATTTATCTGCTACACACTTATTTAGACAAATCTCCATTCTTAATTCTTATTTTGAATTGTTTTTTTTTTACTGCAGAATCCTTGCACAAGTATCATGTGAGGTGGTACAGCCAAAACAAATCAGACCAAACGAGGGTTTGCTCTACATCAATGTGGAGATGAATCCTATGGCCGCACCACACATTGAAGCTAACCGGCAGATAGACCTAGTGGTGCATTTGAATAGAATGCTTGAAAAAGCTTACAAGGACTCAAAGTGCATTGACCTTGAGTCCTTGTGCATTGTTGTTGAAGAAAAGGTAAGGTTTTATACCTACTGATATGGATTGCAAAAGATTTGCAAAACAAGTTGCTTTATTTATGTTGTCTGTGTACAAAGTAGTAATATGCTATGTAGTGAAAATAAGCATTTCTATGCTTTATTGAATTTCTATTCATAAATATGAATACACGCATGCTACTTTAGAAAAAGGAATAAAGGTATTTGTAACTTGGATCGTAATTAGCATAAAAATTTGGATTATGAATTCAATGCAAACACAAGAACTGGAGGAGCAGCAGTGGTGGCCAGGTAGTAACGGCCGCAACATATGAGTTGTATTTTGTACTTTCGAACCCAGACATGCACTTTACTTTGTGTAAATTATTTCATGTCCACTGCTCTCAAAACGGTGAAAAACATTGAGGAAACCAACATGTCCCAGAAGCAAAAGTTCGAAGACATGTGACATCCACCAACCTGAGAGTAGGTCCGTGCCCTAGCAGTGGGAACATTGTAGGCTGATTGTGACAAGGGCTCTGGACTCTGTTGATCTTTTTGATATTATCTCATAGTTATCATTTAAACTAGGTCAGTGGGCAAGGGCATATACAGTTCCTCACTGAAAACTTAAACAATATTGATGCCTTGTTTATCTGTTTATATCTGCTTTATAAATATATCCCCTGCCTTCAATAGTAACACCTGTTCCAGCATTATAATATTAATATTATTTGAACATATGGGACCTAATATACATTTATTTTTAATTTAATTCTAACATTATATTATATCATTTTCATTTGACATTTTTCATTATTAATTATTATAAATGTTTGTATAATTTTAAAAATTCTAACTGACATTTTAATTTGTAATCTTATTTTTAGATAACCTCTTCACAAGTTTTATAAATTTTGCATGCCTATTCCCAGGCAGAATGTCGCCAGCCGCCAGCACATCAAGCTACCCGAAACTGTCAAATTTTCCCAATCAACTTTGAACCTAATGCTTTAGCGATAAAGTTGAAAATCTATTACAGAAATTTGACAGATTGTAGTAGCTTGATATGCTGGCGTCTATACGTGGCTCACTCCTATCTACTCCACCTGTATTTTAATGTACCTACATTCATTGCAAATAAATGATTTGATTGTTTGAACATTTTCCAGGTCTGGTCCCTAAGGGTAGACATCAAAATCCTGAACCACGATGGCAACCTCATAGAATGTGCCAGCATAGCAGCTGTAACTGCCTTGGCACACTTCAAGAGACCTGATGTGACTCGGAGCGGAGACAGTGTCATTATTCATGACATTACTGAGAAGGACCCCATACCTACTGTGCTGTTTCATTATCCTGTTTGCAGTACTATAGCTATATTTAATAGCAAGTAAGTATTTGACGTGTTTTTTTTAGTGAGCAGTGTTGGCCCAGTGGTAACGACCGCGACTTGCGAGATATAGATCGTAGGTTCGAACCCTGACAGGCGATTTACTTTGTGTAAATTATTTCATCATCACCGATTTCAATACAGCGAAGGAAAACATTGTGAGGAAACCAGCATGTCCTAGAACCAAAAATTCGAAGACAAGTGACATCTACCAACCCGCACTGGGCCGGTGTGAGGGATTATGGACCACTCCCTCACGCCGAGAGATGGCCTGTGTCCCAGCAGTGGGAACATTATAGGGTCGTTATGCTGTTTTTTGAGCGTTATTATTTGTGTAAGAAATTAAACATTAAATGCTACCTCACAAGAATGAAAAGTGAAGGTTCCAGTTATACTACCCCAAGACCACTAACCTGGTCTCATTCAACCCCACTGTTGCGAATCGTTGTTTAATATTACCTTTTTGGAACATTAATGATTGTATTCTAAATTCTAGTGTTGCTGTCAGATTTGTCTTGTCACCGATTTTCAGTGTGTGAGAAAATAAACTGTGGCTACTAAACCAGCGCTTTCTATTTACGATCAGTAATACCCACTATGGTGAAATCAGGCCGCTCCCTAACCGAAGGCGATCGTCGCGCGAATACGCGATCGTCGGGCTCTTTTGTATGAATATGACGTACTCACGCAATCAATCAAGTCGCTATTGTTCGTGTGTTGTTTGTATACATATACTTAAGTGACCGCATTGACCGCCTAATCGCGCGACAGTCGCTTTCGGTTAGGACATGAGATTTCGGGTCATAATTACCCTAGTGTTAAGAAATATCAACAACATGGGCTAAATCCTTTGTTTGAATTCTTTATAAATAATTCTTATAAGATTTATTCCTAACTTTTCAGCATATTACTAGCAGATCCCAACTTCCTAGAAGAATCAGTATGCACAAGCAGCATAGACGATGGGACAACACCATGTGGAGGCCTCCTAATAGTGGGGTTCAACCAGTACAAAGAGATTTGTGTAATGAACTTATGTGGAGCTGCCCTATCCAGCGCTGGTTTAGTTCGCAAAGCCTTGCAAGGAGCTAGTGACAAATGTAAAGAGATTGTTGAAGTGGTGAAGAAGGCTATCATCAGTGATGATACTCTCAGGTAGGCTGAGGTTATTTTTGAATTGTTACTGGGCATCATCTTCATCCTCCTGCACTGGGTGCCTGCTCCATAAGTCCGTCAACAAAGATAATAAATTAATTAACTTTTCCGTATGGGCAAAATACGTCAAGAATCAGTCATTCGTTGTTCCGGCCCCAAACTAATGTTTCCGTAGATACACAGAATAGTTATCGCCCGTGACTGGCCGAGACTACGGATTTCGTGCTTATACAGTAGACCTCTTGATCCCAATGTATTTAGGCACGGCGCAGCATGACGATCTTCTTCCAGACGCTTCTCATAGCCATAATCTTTGAAATGACCCCCCTTTCTACCCATAACAATATTCAGACATTCCATCTAATTATAAAGCCAGCCACATTCACACTCAAAACTTCTCTCACAATATGTTCCTCATTTCCTTAAGGCTGTGCCCTTTGCCCAGCGGTGGGATGATGCTGTCAGCTGTAACTAGAGTATACAATCACGGGATCCCGGCCGTTATTTGTCCCAGAAAATCCCAAGACTGTACTTGCCCAATCTCGGGATTTTAGGGAGTGGCAAACCCTATATTGGCCAAGTACAGTCTCGGGATTTTCGGGGTCAGAAAACGGCCGGGATCCCGGGATTGTGTTCTCTAGCTGTAACAAGTGTGAAACCTTCTATTAAGTACTTACTTGAGTTTTATAATAACTGGTGAATTGTGGATATAGACACAACGGGTTACTCCCAGTTGTCGCCACTGTCAACGCCACCACTGGTGACAAATGGGATTTCTTTCCATAAAATGTAAAAGAAATCCCATTTGTCACCAGTGGTGGCGTTGACAGTGGCGACAACTGGGAATAACCCGACACAACTATGACTATGCCTTCAGGAAATACAGGTATTGTCAAACCATGATGCTTCTTTTCATGAAAAAACTAGGCAGGCTTGTGTAGCTGGCCCAATGTCAAAATTTAGACTGGATTTAGTATTACGCTGACGTCGGTCACGTGTACCAAGATGCTGACGATAAATATTTTATCTTTCTTTCTTTTATCTTATAATTTTGTCTGTTGTATCCATGCAAGTGTATGTAACATTGCAAGATTTTCAGTAAAAGTAGCATTTATCTGCCATCAAGACTTAAGTGTAAAATTGAAAGTGATTACTGAACTAGTGTCCAAGTTTTTAGCTGTAGAATCATGATTTAAGAGTCTATATAGGTCAGAAGGCCAATTCCCGTAAATAAAAACGTTCAAAGTCTACCTCATCTCAGCGACAATCAATGTCAAAAATGTAGGGAAATTAGAGGTATTTGACAGATTGAGTCGAGATCAAACCGTGAACGTTCTTAAAATTACAAGAATTGCCCCTCAGGTCTGTTTACAGACAGTACAGTTCCGACCACAACAACTAATATTATTGCTCCTCCAAATAAATGTTATCTTTTTGGAATAAATAAACATTAACCACTAACATAGTTACAAGTGGCAAGCAGACTCCTTATCATTGACAATAGGTATATTGGTGTACCACATTCAAAATCGTAATTAAATATATAGTTGAATGATTGATGACTGTGAAGTCAATGACATTTTGTCTAAGGTACTGTAAAAACGGCAAAATCACAATTCCTGTTAGTCATGGGTTCGTTCAATGTCCAATTAGTTATAGTCAACAGTTGCATTTTTTTCCTGTATTACATAGCGTCAAGCCTTTCATTCCTGAAGGGGTAGACTGGTTTGTATAGTAAGTATATCCAGATTTCATCAGTTATGTTGAAGTAAAAGTTGGTGAGCCTACTGCCTAACCAGACACCTGGTTAGGCACAAATTCAGACTTAGGTTGCCGTTGAGAAATTATTAGTAGAATAAGTTAATTTGCAACTTCTTTTATACATACATTCAGTCAAAAAAGTATCGGGAATGGATGATTTGTTTTAATTCCAAATTCAATTTTTTGTTGTTAGATTGGCACAACTGGTTTCCTTTTTGGCGCAGAGTTTGTGTTACATCTGTTATTTAGATTAATTAATACAGTGCTGTTTTTAGTTATATCATATCTACACTAGATATGGTATTGCGAATTTCATAATGGACAAAAACATCGAACAAAGAGTTTGTATTAAAGTTTGCATCGCCAATGGAATTTCGTGTTCGGAGTCACTGAAAATGTTACAGAAGGCTTACAGTGAATCGACTTTATCAAAAACACGTGCCTATGAAACAAAACACAAAAGATAAACAAAAACAAAGCAAAGCACAAAACAAACAACGAAGCACAAAAGCGGTCTAGATATGATGGAAGATTTGCCTCGCTCTGGTAGGCCATCAACGTCTGCAACTGAAGTTAATATCGCAAAAGTGAAGGAAATAGTGACTGAAAATCCTCATTCAATTTTGAGAGAGAGATAGCCGCCGAACTTCCTGTTTCTCACGAGTGGATCCGTACCATTTTAAATAATCACTTGGGCATGAAACATGTTGCTGCTCGGCTAGTCCCAAAAGACCTGAATTTTTTCCAAAAACTCAATCGCATAAGAGTCGCTGAGGACATGCTAGAACAAGTCAACTCCGACCCAACATTCATGAAACGCATTGTTACTGGTGACGAGACGTGGATTTACGAGTTTGACATGCAAACTAGTTAACAAGCTTCGGAGTGGCGCCTTCCAACTGAACCGAAACCTAAAAAACCACGCCAGTCATGTTGACTGTCTTCTTTGACTATCGCGGTGTTGTGCACTCGGAATTCTTGCCGGAAGGTCAAACGATAATTACAGAATATTATTTGAGCGTTATGCGGCGTTTAAGAGAGCAAATTAGACGAAAAAGGCCAGATTTGTGGAAAGAAAATTCTTGATTTTTGCACCACGATAATGCGCCTTCGCACAAGGCCATCATTGTGAACGAATTTTTGACCAAAAACTCAACAAATACCATCGATCAGCCACATTATTCACCAGATATGGCTCTAGCGGACTTCTTCCTTTTTCCTAAACTCAAATTACCACTTCGTGGCACCCGTTTTCATTCGGTAGAAGACGTAAAGGAGAATTCACGCCCAGAACTGAACTCAACTCCGGAAAAAGCGTTTTAAAAATGTGATGATTGGATTATTCGTTGGCGTAAGTGTATCGTTTCTGAAGGAGCATACTTTGAAGGTGATAAAGTAAATTTGGATGAATAACTAACATTTTGATCTTTTCCCGATACTTTCTTGACATAGTAGTATTTTAATAAATTAAAGTTACCTTTCATTCAAGTCGTAAAAACAACGCGAAGCAGGAGCAGGATGCTAGTGTAATAATAAAATTGAATCATTATTTTCAGACAAAAAAGAGTGAAGATAAACTTCTCAGATGTAATAACACAAGATCATTTGCAGTGTTTGAGTAAAAAGGATTTGAATATTAAACTCAAACATTATAATATTGATGATGAGGCTGATGACGATATAATGGATGCTGATTCTGATCCTGAGCCTAGCAAATATGATGGTCAGTATTCTTAATTTGTTTTCAACTCACAGGCATATTTGGACTTGTGATTTTTTTTTTATAGACATTTCTTAGGCTGATTAATTTTATGTGATGGTTTAATCAATTGTTCACAGTTGTGGCATCCAAACCCCAAACTGCAGAAATACAAACAAAGCAAGGAGCTTCACAATGGATAGAAATTTCATCAGATTCGGATGAAGACTGAAATAATACACATGTACTTGTTAAATAAAATGTAATAAATTTACATTTTAAAACTTCCTGTTATTATAATCTCTCTTAATAGTATTATATTAGCCATTGCATGTCCCTCGTCAATAAACAATCATAACATTTGACACTGAAAGGATTTAAGTATAATACAGAAAAATATTATCTAACTACACTAACATAACAAGAAAATAAATAGAGCAGTTCATGTGGATGCAAGTGGTATGGAATAATAAAATAATACATTTTTAAACATTCACTCATTCAAATCATTAAAGAATTTAGCAAGTTTACAATTTGGCATGAAGTAATATACTTCAAATATCTTTGCAACTGATTCTCAATCTATATTTCTATGCTTTTATTGTAGAATGCAGATTGAAAATTTAAGAAGAAAATAAAATCACTATTTATAAATCTAATTACACTATGTTAAAACTACACACTTCAGCTATAAATTACACTCACATATTTTATTCTACACTGAGTCAGAGTTCATCCCATTTTTCTGGTCTAACTTATTACCGTTAGTCTTCACCATGTAAATAAAATAAGTCATTATTTCCTTTTCATTCACAGGTAATGATTTGAAATGTTTTTGGATAGCCTAGAAGAAAACAAACATACTTTTAATAATTGTTATAAATAAATAGCATAACCAAGGTTTTCTTAAGAATTAATTACGTAAACAATGCAAATACTAAATAGAGGAATATATGAGTAATGCAATACTTACATCAGCTAGTTGAGCTTTGTTCAATCCTGGCCTTGTTGGCACCTTATAATGTCTTTTATATCTCCTCAATGTGTTCACTTGTAATTGGAACCAGTCTACATCAGGTGAATCCATCTCTGCCTCATTGCTGTCATCCTCAGAGTCCTTGGGCCTCCTCTGCTTCGTCCTGGCACACTGTATCATTGTTTTATGGTAATCACAAATGTAAGTATGCCTGGCCTGAAAATAACATATGGAATTCAGTTAGCCAACATAATAATTTGCAATAAATTGTGTTCAAGCCACTCAAGATTGTTGATGATGAAAGTTAAAAATAAATAAAAATTTGTGTGACATACTTGGGGGTCAATGTTAAGTTTCAGCCTTCTTTGGGCGACAGTCTTTTGTATGCGCTTGCTGTATGAGGCGTTGCCTGCGGGTCGCCTGCAACTCTCGCCGTCATCCATAAGGCAACATATTTGGTCAGAATTACCTCTAGAATCCTCTTCTCCTGTACTAAACCCGTTGTTCATTTGATACTCCCGTTGAATCATATATAACGTATAAAATGAACTCTTCTATTACACCTCGCACCAGGCGATTGAAAACAGTTCGACGTATTCACAATGACACAGAATTGAGGTTATGATTTATAACAACACAGAACATTTGTGTTAAATAAATCAATTAAAATCATCACAACAAATACCCGGCCGTGTGTTTATTGCACACCGATCACTGTATGAAGATATTAATTCTTTATTCACTGCACTTAAGCAACAAATTGTCCATTGCTTCGCAACTGTTCAATCGTTTTATTTGCCTAAGTATTCAACGCTTTTATCAGATGACTGCTAAAATCAGAACTATAATTAACACGAATTTATCATGTCCACGGTGCTTAGGAGACTCAATTGCAGACGCTGAATAAAAATGACTACTCGTATTTGTCGTATCCCGCACCGACCGATGGCATCGCCATTCGCCATTATAAATTTATTATTGCTAGTTTGTCATTTCATTCACTCACTCATTCACTCCCCTCAAGTTACGGTGCACTTATAAAATAGGGCATTATTGAAATGGGGAATAGCACCTACTTTAGCGTAACACGATTAGAACCGCGAAACGAAAACAGTTCTTTTGGTGAATGTGTGCATGAATACAATATGACAACGTATCTATGTATTGTAGTATAAACAAAAAATAAAGCGAAGGCTAGCTCAGTTATTGGCTGAAAAATGGCGGGGCATTTAATTTAAGCCAATCGGAATGTTTTGTCACTGACATCGCCTGTTCATGTATTCATTACGACGAACGCAGCAAAGTTCCCTACGTAATAAGCGCTGAAATCGTGTGCTCGTTTCTAATAAACACAATACTCGGTGAGTTTCATTATTTCTATTAAAACCATTTAATTTGATAATAAACGTTCAAGCTGTGCTACGTAAATTATTTCTGTGGTTTAAATAGTCTCAGTGTTCGGTTCGAAACGATATTTATAGTTTTACATTCTAATTTTGTAAGCAAATGGCTGCCGAGTGCCGAAGTAAGGTGACAGATACTATATGTACAACCATATATGTACACATAACAATGTCATAGTAGGTAAGTAATAGGTACCTAGTTATCAATTTTCATATATGATAGAGCCATCAATGGAAAGATTTTACCAATGACTTTGAACGTGTCTGGTGATTACGAATTTGTTTGTAGGAATCTAGTTTCAAATACATTCAAACTTCAAGAGTCAGCGTTTTTATCGAAAATAGTTACTTATAATATCTTGTGGATTAGTCTACAAGATATTTTAGTAGGTACTGTTTTTTTTTTGTATGTAGCTGTACTAGATTCTAACAAGGAACATAGATTGAAAACAAATAATTTAAGTGGTGTTTTTATTTTTATCAATGAACCAGGTTCTTATTTCACCGAGTGAATAAAATGGTATAATTAGGTATACGCACGTATTTGTATATACATAAGTAAACTAATGTTCCATTAAGTACATTTTTTTCTTGTACTTAGTTTGTTAAATTATTTACATTCTTGGGGATGTGTTCAAAATAACTGTATACCTAGTAACGAGGTAGATAGGCATTATAGTTTTGCCTTACATTCATCAATGTAAAATGTAAAGTGTAAAGTGGCATGGAATAGAATATTGGTAGGTAGGTATCTTCGGTTTTATTTGGTATGTTTTGCAATAGCTGCAGCACGTAACCAGCGTAAAACCAAGCATTATCTGAAAAGGGTGGGGGTATTATTACTTTTAAAGACTAATGACCCTTGATGGAAAGACGCATTTACGCAGTCTAAAATGAAGTACGCATATTCGTATGTATGCCTACACAGCACCATTCTTATGGTTTGTACGCGTAAATAATAAATATAAATAATCGTCGCCAAAACACTTATGAAGATACATGAAGACACATTTGGCATACTTAAACCTAATAACTTCATATAATATTAAACTGTGCCAAATGGCCAACAAGTCATCTGTGTATTCTAATTCTTACAATAACAACTTTTCCCTCTATTCATTTACGCCTGGGCGCAGTTATTGCGTCCTACGCTCCACTTACTATAAATTCCGTCTGGTTATGCGGTAGGTACCTCATGTCCGCCCGACCCTTGCTCGAGCCAACCCGCGTCGCTGAGCCTGTAGTTATAAATTCGTTCCTAAATAATTCCGATCCAGCCTGTCTCTTGCTGTCCTCTCCCAGCGACGCCTAGCCGAGTAGCGTGTAGTCGCTTAGTTTTTAAGCCCTGGCTGGAGGCCTTAATTTATTGAGGCAGCCACAGACAAGCCAGGTTAAACAGTCGACAACCTCATAGGTTGAACTACGAGATGACAATAAAAAAAAAAAACGGCAGGTACCTATTTCTATTGGGAAAATCTTAGTAAGCAGACCAGTTTGCTCTTGATAAAAGGCAGCACGCTCGGCTCCTATTTGTCATATGAAACTGAATTGAGTGAGCGTCGAAATGGGTGTGAGTATACCACAGATCACAGTTGTACACCTCTGCCATTTTCCTCGGGTACAGCACGTGTAAAATTACATTTTAAATTCGTTTTTGTTATAATTTGTTTGATTTATTTCTACTCCACTAATAACTCTGGAATCTATGGAAATAATCACCACTAAAATGCATCTTATCGGTAAGTTTAATAACACACTCTCTCTCTCTTCCCAGCAATACTCCCACGTGGTGGTGAGATCAGCTTTCGTCGTCTTCTCTTTTCACTTCGCCATGCTCTTTAAGGTGCTACCTCACCAGGAGCATTCGCGTGTAATGTAACATTACAGATACGACTTTGAGCATTACATTACAATACTACCTCCCTGAATGACGAACATTCGTGTGTAATGTTATACAACATGTAACGTTAAATGCGCAAAACCTCAGACACCCCAACTGATATTTAATTCAATTGACCTATTTCAGAGAGAAATAAGTCATTAAAAAAATTGTAAAGGTTTTATGTGCTGTTTTAGTTTTATTGGCCATTCTGATCGTTTCTTGCGTTTGCGACGACGCTTTAATTATCGAGGAAGGAGTCGTCACCGGGCCGCTGCGCCGCGCTGACATTGGCTTGCTTGACCTATTAATAAATAGACACGGCAACGTTTTTAATGAAGATTTTTTGAAATATGTGACCTATATTAAAAAGTGGTTCAATTAATTCTGCTCGTTATTCTGAATTTCTGGTCAAACTATTTTCAGGTTTTGCGCATTTAACGTTACACGTTGTATATTCGAGTGTAACATTACAGATTGCGGGGCGCTCCGCGGCCCGCTGGACCTATTTAATTACAAGTGGAGCGCATTGATGTTACAAGTTGTATTACACATTGTATCATTATAAGGTGCGCATTGTAATGCTCGAATCTGTAACGTTACATTACAGGCGAATACTCTTGATGAGGGAGCGCTTTTAGACTACAAACAATAATATTGGTACTAGCATACTTTTTACGAACATGGTTGTCGCAACATAATAACTTAAGTGAGCCCATAAACTTTACTGTATGTTAATGAGTAAATAGGAGTATTGGATACTCTTGCCTGTACCTGTATGTTGCCACACAAAAGGTTTTAAATAATTTTAGATTTTAGAACTTTGGACCAAAAAAGGGTCGCGAAATTTCCCAATCGCAAAGTATTTTAAGTGTGTTAAAGTGTGACTGATGAGTTGATGAGTCACAAAAAATATTGGTCCAGTTTTTCTTGGAATAGAATATAAGTCTAATATTAGGGTCGGCGCTCATCTGTCGAAGCGCAACGCAGCACGGTCGTCACTGCCCAACAAATATTGACCTTGCTCGAGTTGAAATGAAGTTGAGATTAAATAAACTTCCATTAGCTCGAAAGCGTTTCTAAGCGGAAAAAGGTGCGCATCTTAGGTTATTTATTTTCGACTTTATTTTAAATGTTGATTTCTATTTGACACTGACAACGCCATATGTGCGTCGTCCCTTAAAAGCTTGCAATCCATTCATCTATTGTCTGAATACATCCTTTGCGGTCCTTTGTCAGAATTGAAAAGATACAGGAGCAACAAAAAACAACGTGACGTCTAGTGCCGAACTTTGATCTATTATGAACAGCGATTGGGTAATCGGGCGCTAATATACCTAAACTTCACTTTTATTCCCACGAAAGAATAATATGGACATGCCTTTCAGAATCCAGGAATCGTTTGAAATTCCTGAGATTGCTAAAAATGTTACCTGCATATTATGCTATTTAGAGTAAAAGCCATTAAAATCCGCTGTGATAAAATATCAGCTTTATAATGTAAATATGTTGAATTTCTGTAACTTTATGATAGTTTTTTTCAAAAACTATATTGTACTTCTCAAAAAGTATGCGTTTGCTGAGTTTGGGATTTTGTAATAGTGTTTTACATAACAACAGTTATATGCTATTCAAACTGTGAAGTTTCGTACGACCGGGTTAAGTAGTACAGTGGAGCCGATTCGATCACTAATCTGTTAGATAGATAAATCAATTTCCACTACTTGACCACATCATGCACATTATCATTTTTTATTGATATTCCATTTGTTTTTTAATAAAATAAAAATACAAAATCAAAATAACCACTGCCATAATTTCATTAACACGTTCAACGCCATGCCGGACATTGAAATGCGCCGTGTCGCACAGCAATGTCCGACATGTCGTTGAACGTGTTAAGCTTGTTATAGGAAACCCAGGATTACTTATTTATTCAGAAAGGAATGTCCATACTTTTCTATCGTGGGAAGAAGTTTAGGTATATAAGCGCCCGATTATCCGATCACTGATTATGAATTTATGAAATGTTATATTTAGCAGGGTCTACCAGGAGCGAGAGAAAACCTTAGTTGCTCTTAACGAATCACATAGTGGCATATGCTTCGATGGAAACCACATTTTTTGTAAAGTCCCATGAATAAAGTACATGCTACCAGAAAATTAAAAGTATGCTGAACATTTATGTCACTTTAGTAAGGAAATGATGCATAATCATATTATAATTATGTCATATCCATATATTTTTTACTGTGTGTACATAAATAATAAACAAATAAATTCTCCTCACAATGTTTAGACGAGAGCTGCGCCACGTCGCGCGTCGTTATGCAGATGAGGGTGAAAATTCCAGATGGGCTGTCCAAAATTGTTAAAAGCATGGTTGGTGCGATGCAGTGAAGGAGAGTAGGTGTGAAAGAAGCAACACAGTGACATTGTTTACTGCTGGGAACGACGAGGTATTCAAGCGTAAACGAAGATATTTTAGGACAAGACAGGAGAAGTAATGATCAGGAAAACTGATGAATGGGAAGCAAATGCATGCAGCTGAGATGAGAACAAAAAGGAATGTGTGGTATTAAGCGTCTAGATAGAATAAGATATGAGTATATTAGAGGATGTCTGAAAGTATCACCGGTGACTGAAAAGTTGTGTGCAAATCGGTTCATCGGGCATCTGATGTGGATGAATAAAGAAAATATTGTGAGGAAAGTTCTGAGTATGAATGTGGATGGCTATAGAGTAGGGGAAGAATAAAGAACGATGTATGAAGTGTGAAAGATGATATGGCTAAAAAGAGGGTGATTACCGAGATGACGGCCAATAGAGAAGCTATGTTGCGCCGACCCTAAAAAGAGTGAGCAAGAGAATGATGAATTAAGAGAAGCGATAGAACGAGTTTTGATATACCTGATTGTTAAATTTCAGAGTTTACATAGTCCTACAGTAAGCATATTTTGTTAATGAGAGCTGTTCAGCGACAGTCGTTTAATATTTTGAGACTAAATTCTAATACCTTCTTTTGCTCAAAAGTTCAATCTACCGATTTGTTACGGCAGTTACGGCAGTTGCAAACTGCTAAGTAACATTACCTATTTTAATTCATGCATATATTTACGAGAAGTGTAGACAGCTAGATTGGACCTGCTGACAGAATAATAATATTTAAAAAATGTACTTACCATAAACTAAGCGCACATCACATACCTTTGCTAAACCTCAAATAATTTTATTTAAGACATTGCAATCGTTAAACTACTAAACTAAATTATGCTATGTTAAAGCTGGCCTAAAATCTCAAGTAAATGAACAATTCGAAATCGCCCCTTCAACAGAACTGACCATCTATTATACAGCAAATTAACAAGCACAAATAATAAATCGATATTTGTTGGCCATAGCTGGCATAGCCACCCAGAGACTATGTGCAGCTAACAGCTAGAGCAGCGGTTACTGTTAGGAATAAGAATAAGCAGGAATCCAAGATCGAAATACGTGAATTTTATTAATATAGAGTTTTACAAAGGATGACAAAAGAGAAGACAGATATTGAGTGACACTTAAAAAAAAAAAAAAAAATGTTCTTTCTTTTAAATTCTCATTTATCCTCTTTCAACACTCCTCCTTAAATGAGATCCTAGAGCCAGTCCAACTCCTCCTCAAACTTGCATTCCTTTCATACATCTTTCATGCTTTTCTCTGCAAAGCCCTTTCGTAAAAACATCTGCAGGCATCTCGTTCGTCGGAAGATAACTTAGCCTTACCTTGCCCATTCTCACCATTTCCCGAATGTAGTGATGCCTCACATCTATATGTTTTGTCCTTCGATGATGCATTGGATTCTCAGCAATTTGAATCGCAGACTGACTATCACTTAATAATTCTACGACTTCATTAATTCCAGTCAACTCGGCTAGAAGTGCAGTTAAGAATGCAGACTCTCTACATCCCTCTGAAAGTGCCACATATTCAGATTCTGCACTTGAGAGTGCCACTGTCGTTTGTTTACGACTTTCCCATGCTATGGGACCACCTCCAAATGTGAATACAAAACCAGTGTATGATTTTCGATCACACACATCGCCTGCGTGATCAGCATCTATATATCCAACAAGCTTATTCCCCGTCTTTTTAAATGTTAGTCCGAATTCTTTGGTTGCATTCAAGTATCTTAGCACACGCTTTGCAGCTGCCCAATGTGTTTTGTCGTAACAGCTGTTAAACTGGCTCAAATAGCTTACTGCGTATGAGATATCAGGTCTTGAACATACGGCTAAGTACATTAATGAACCAATTAGTTCTCTGTATGGCAGTTCCATTGGTGGAATGTAATTTCTATCCTGTGGTTTTACAAGTTTAATCCCACTTTCAACAGGAGTCTTTACACTCTTACAGGAACTCATTCCAAATTTCTTCAGAATTCTCTCAAGATACTCAGTTTGGTTGAGTTATATAGAGTTGTCCTGACATTTGATTTTCATTCCAAGAAAGACATCTACCTCACCTAGATCTTTCATTTCAAACTTTCTTTGTAGTTCTGTTTTCAATTTTATTCTCTCCTTCTCATTGTTCCAAAAAATTAGAATATCATCTACATAAACTGCTATAATCATCATACAGTCATGTTTCTTTCTTCTGTAAACACATGGTTCAGTTTCGCATCTCTTGAAACCTATGTTTAACAACACCTTGTTCAATTTCTCGTACCATGCTCTGGGGGCTTGCTTTAGACCGTAAATAGCTTTCTTCAGTAAACAGACATGTCCTTCTTTACCTTTTTCTTCAAAACCTTTCGGTTGTTTTAAATAAACCTTCTCTTTTAAGTCTCCGTTTAAGAACGCGGTAACGACATCCATCTGATCAACTTTTAGATTATTTTCAACACCTAGAGCCAAAAGTAGCCTCAAAGTACTGTGGCGTATTACAGGTGCAAATGTTTCGTTGTAGTTTACCCCCTTTATTTGGGAAAATCCTCTGGCTACGAGTCTCGCCTTGTACCTTATCTTCCCCGGCTCTTTTTTTATTCTAAAAATCCATTTAGAATCTACACAGTAGCCATCAGCTTTCAGGACTTTCACTGCCTTGCACTTCAGTTTCAGAAACATCCATTCCTTCAACTGTATTTTCCACACACTGCTGTTCACAAGTGTTTTCCAATCTATGTTCAGAACTATTACCGTCCTGCAGTTCAGATTCAGGAACTTCCACTTCTTCACATTCAAAAAATTCGTCATTTTCTTCTCGATGTCGTTCTTCATGTTGTTCTACTTGACGAGCTTCATTAGGAGCATTCACTTCTTGGATCATTAAAGGTCTCTCCCAGACGTCATCTGATGGCATCATTTGTACAATTTCATCAGTATCGTTTGCATGAATCTTGATTTGATTTTCAAAGAAAACTACATCTCTTGCTTTGTATAAGCGATGTGTCTCAGGGTCTAAAAGTCGATAACCCTTAGTTGTTTCACAATAGCCGACAAACAGTAGTTCTTTAGTCTTTGAGTCAAACTTCTTCCGTTTCTGTTTCGGAACATGCATAAACGCCCGGCAACCAAATACCTTTAAATGCCTCAGGTCAACCTTTCTTTTAGACCATGCTTCTTCAGGCGTCATCCCTTTAACAGCACGTGTAGGACATCTGTTTTTCAGATAAACCGAAGTATTGACCGCTTCAGCCCAATACTTCTTGTCAAGTTTCGCTTCTTCAAGCATGCTTCTGGCTCGTTCTACAATTGAACGATTTGCCCTCTCACTCACTCCATTCTGTTGCGGTGTGTATTCCACTGTCAGCTGGTGGGTAATACCATTACTACGCAGAAAATTATTTACACGTTCATTGACGTAGTCGGTTGCGTTGTCCGTCCTAATCGCCTTGAGTTTTTTACTAGTCTGATTTTCAACAAGTGTTTTAAACTCTACCAACTTCGAGAAGACCTCACTTTTGTTTCGCAAAAAATAAACAAATGTTTTTCTCGATTTGTCGTCAATAAACGTCAGAAAATATTTATACCCCGCAAATGAAGCAGTTTCTATTGGCCCACAAACATCGCTATGTACTAATTCAAGAAGTTCAGTAGCACGCGTACTCTTCTGTTTCGGAAAAGGTAATGTGGTTTGCTTACCTTTTAAGCACGACACACATTGTACTGAGTCTGGATCCTTAAAACTAATACCTCTAGCCTGTTTGTCACGTAGTATCTTCATGTTGGCAAGTCCCAAATGTCCAAGTCTGCGATGCCATAGCTGGACTTCATCATCAACTTTTGTTTTTAAAGCTGAAAACATGTGAGGATTAGAATTAGACTTTACTACATAAATCCCTTTCTCTTCCTTACATACCAACTCAACCTTGCCATTCACTTGACATTCTTCTGACTTATACAACTCACAACCTCTTTTCGAAAATACTACCACAAAATTTCGATTCACTAATGTACTTACACTTAATAGATTCGTAGCTAACTTGGGCACAAAGACAGCTCCCTTTACACTAACGTTCAATTCATCTGAACAAACATCACCTCGGCCTTCACCTTCCACTCTGTTCCCATTCGCGCATGATATTTGAACTGGCTCATTCAACCTCTCATAGTTGTTCAGCCAATCTTTCCTGTTGGTCATATGAAATGACGCTCCAGAATCCAAAATCCACTCTTGCGAAACGTTTCTATAAGTATGGAGTGCCGTATGTGTGGTGTTTGCATGATTGTAATGCTTCTTGGGGCAAAAACGAGCTTTATGTCCTTCCCCGCACACATAGCATTCAATCTTCTTATTTGCTATCTTTCCTTTACCCTTTTCATTTGCTTTCCAATAGCTTTTCTTTTTAGCAGCACTCAAAGCATTCTGCGACGAATCCTCATGTGTTGATGTAACATCTATCTGTAGCAATTTGGTTTTAACGTAGTCTGTTGTTAACGTTATATTGCTATTTTCGATAGCCATCCTCATCGGCTCATACTGTTCTCCTAGTCCTTGTAGCATAAGTGCAGCCAGTAACTCATCATCTACTTCTTTGCCCATATCTGCTAGCTGATTGGCTAGCGACAGTATCTCAGTGACGTAGACTCGTGGGCTACTATACACGCTCAGCTTCTGACTAACTAGTCGTCCTAGCAATCGACATCTATTATTAATTCCCTGGTCTTCGAAGGCAGCTTTTAAAGCATCCCAGCTCTTCTTGGCTGTAGTTGCTTTCTTCACATGTACCAAACAATGCGGTTTAACCATTAACAGCATCTTTGCACGTACCTTTTTATCCATCTTAAGACCAACAGCAGTTGATGGTGTTTATTCTATAAAATCCCAGAGATCTTCCATTACTAGATAAAGTTCTACTTGCACCTTCCAAGTAGCGTAGTTCGACGCTCCATCCAGCTTTTCGATGCTTTCGACTAATCTCCCAGATCGGTGCGGCGCACCGCCACCATCACCAACTGCTCCACGTACGTCTTCCATTATTAACAATTTTTCAAATGTTAATATTTAAACGCTCATGCTACCATGTTAGGAATAAGAATAAGCAGGAATCCAAGATCGAAATACGTGAATTTTATTAATATAGAGTTTTACAAAGGATGACAAAAGAGAAGACAGATATTGAGTGACACTTAAAAAAAAAAAAAAATGTTCTTTCTTTTAAATTCTCATTTATCCTCTTTCAACAGTTACCAAGAAGAGAGGAAACATAAATTCCAGAGTACCGCCACACCAAATACTCGTAAGTAATCAACGTTAGTACAAAAAAACCGGCAGAATGAAGGGTTCCGTAGCTGGAATGAATTTATCCCAAGAACAAACTTAACATTGTAGTTGAAAATCATGTTCTCCCACACATTCCAACTGCAAATGTAAGTTGGTACGTACAATATTGAGTGATTTACCATGTTATTTTTCATATCATGGACTTCTTATAGGTTCTCCCATAATCTATAAGTAGAAAACTAATTTCTGTATTTTTTCAAAATTTTAGGTTCAGTAGTTTCGGAGATAAGGGGTTTGGAAATGGTCAATTTTCGTCTATTTTCTTGAATAACTTGGAAACTATTTATTTTAAAATTACAAAAATATATATTTGAGACCCTCACAACAAGCCCTTTCATTTGATATGTCACACAATGCAGTTTGCAAATATTTTTTGTTAATTTTCCATCGTGACCCCAAAAGTGACCCCCCTAATACAGATTTCGTCTATTTACGTCACACCTCTGTGTTTGGGTCACAGAAATTGATAGGTGTACCAAATTTCAACTTAGTCGGTCTAGTAGATTCGGAGATAATTGACTGTGACGGACGGACAGACGAACACACGAGTGATCCTATAAGGGTTCCGTTTTTTTATTTGGACGTACGGAACCCTAAAAAAATGATTGGATAATTATTAACTTTTACAGGTTTACAGGTTTGAGAAATCAAAATAAATTAGTCAAGTAATGATTAAAGGGGAATATACATATTTTCATAAATTGGTACTTATATTTTTAGGTTAATCCTGTTATGATAGTTGTAAAGGTATAAATAAATAAATAAAATTTTAAACAGCATTGATTTTGCGTATAGAACATAAGACAACAATAACATTTCAACACAAGATGGTCCAAGACTATTACTTTATTATCAATGATACTGATTACTCGATCTACAAGAAATACTGGGAAGTGTGTACCTACATATTGTTCCTACACTTTTTTCTATTTGAATTCTCACAAGTTGTAAAATCACGAAATAGGTACCTATCGATTCTGCATAGTTATGCCAGTTTCCACAAAAAAATGCCCGTTTTTTTATTCTTACAACCGTGGCCTTGAAAGCTTAGAAGCTTACAAGTACTCATTGTGCTAATAAGTACGTTACCTATTTCATTTTATACACCATAATACCTTCAATTTACTATTAGTTTTCACAAAACTATTCTTATAATACTGAATTCTGTACAGTTTATTAGTACCTAAATACAATTTATATTACTACAAGAACATCATTCATTTTGTATTTATGGACATCTTAGTTCTATGAAATATATTCTTGATTTAGTAAGATATGAAATGTTCTTATTAATGGTACCTATGTAAATTTACTTGAATTATAAACAAAAGAATTTCAGTATGAACATGGATAGCCGAGGCTGCGCTAATCGTCTTATTGACCGGTTGCTGGACGAGCTTGTTGCCAGTTCGTGCACACTCGTCTCTTTTCGTATATGTTCGAACGTTTCTAAAATGGCCGCTGCGCGTTGAGGGCGCTCGTGTGCACTTGTTTGGCGTCTGACTCTGCGACGTTGCCAACTTTATTGACTTAAGTACAAACGAAGACAAAACGTACGCGTGTGGAGTGGAACTTACAGCCGGTAGCTTTTTCATTAAACAACACGCGAGACCTTGTGCGTTTTCGATTTCCATGGAATAAATTTGATTAAAAAATAATGTGGCATACATAATCCTATTGAGTCTTTGTGATAAAAACCGATTTGCATGAAAAGTGACAGTGTTTTAGTGAAAATATATTTCTATCAATACTTAAAGCTTAACGCTCCAGTATTTGCAATATTAGAGAAAGGACATGATTTCAACAGCTATTGCAACGCAGGAAACATTTTAAAGTGACCAAAGAGGCATAAAATAACTGGTTGACCGCAAGCTACGATTGTAACATGGGGGATCGGGGCGCGACGGGGGACGCTTGGGGTGCGCGCGACGATGCCTCGTGGTGGCCGGGTGGCGCAGGTGAACTACAGCATCAACAACAATTACATGAGGAGATAGCAAGAAGCACTGCCGCCTCAACTCATCAACTGTATACATACAAAATGACCGGTGGATTTTCGAACAACGGCGGTGATACCTCAACTCCGAGTTATGATTACCGCTTAATGTCAAATTCAAACGCGAGAGAAGAATCTCCTCAACAACCATGGTGGTATGCATCTGGATCGGTAGAGTCGCAACAAACATCATCTCCTACGGTACGAAAAGGTTTTATTGACAAAATTATTGAGAAATATAACAAAGCAAAAGAGTATTTTACGATCTTTAGCTACATCTTAAGGTTAAACCTACTCTTTTTTTTGGAGTTTGTCCACCAGTGCTCTAACTTTTCAAATGGGCACTGTTTTATTCAAAAAATTAAAAAAAATCTTTTGTTTTGCCCTCTAGGTAGATAAAATCAGTTTCACTCCCCATTACATAAATAAAACATAGGTATGGATTAATGTTGTTGTATGTTGATTTTTACAATTCTACTGTATACAACAAATACCTAATTGTATTTACCAATTTAGTTTGTTGGGGCAAGCAAAATCTACCAATAAAACAATATAATCAAAAATACACAAATCATTCTTACAAAGAGAAACACTTCAATACTCGTATTAAAATAAACAGAGTTTTTACTAGAATTAAATGAATTATCCACGAGAATAATTTATATACCTACGGATTTAGAAGATAAGTTTTAGTTTTAAGGTTAAAAGGTAAAACCGTTTTAAACTAACGTACTTCAAATTCTCTACTTACCTTTCGGCCATCTAAATTGGTTGTGTTCGTTTTTATTTCACAAATCTCAAGCAGGCATTTTTTTTTTCTTTTATTCGGTTTATTTTTGAAAATGCCAGATTATGAGTGGTCACTGCAACTGCAACTTGAAAATACAATTCGTTCATTCTTTACTTTAAAAACCATTCGATCTGTTTTTTTTTTTTAAAGGAATTTCTGGAACAGCCTGACCTGACAAACCATTAAACCACAACTTAAACAGAACTCTGAAGTAGATTGCTAGGGATGATTATAAGAATATTTCAAATAAAATCGATTCTTTTCAACAAAGCGAGAAGGTTTTTATTTTATGATTACTGCATCGTTCCAATAAAACATTTTGCCCCTCTGCATTATCATAATAGGTGAAATGTGCATGACTTCTGCCTACCCCTTCGGGAAATGCAGGCTTTATGATAATAAGGCTCCAATAAATTTCCAAAAGCAAGATTTTCTTTACCGATTCGTCAAGTTACGAACCTTAACAACCACTGATTTTTGTTTCTACAGCTCCAAATAATCATAAAATTTAATTCCTATCACATTATTGACCATCTTGCATGGATCTAGAAGCGGAATAATATGCCAGTCGAGCTACACCAAAATATTAATTGGGTAGTTTGTGTAATTTAAAAAATAGGCATACAAATTATAGCACACCACTCAAATCGAGTAGTTGAATTTATTTGATTTTCAATTTGAGCGGTTTTTAAAATACAACACTACTATTAAGAAAATGGTTTCAGTCAGTATCCAGTGACCAGTGTCAGTGTCACTGTCATTTTGTCAAGGTCAAGGTGTCGTGGTGTTATTGTCCAATAGCCAGTATCTTCACTATCTTCTGAATTTATTTACAGTTTTTCAGGAAACTACATCAAATTCTTGTTTTCTAGATTGCTATGTAGTAATGTAGATACCTACAAGGTTTCTCAAGGTTTTTGAAAGTCCCTATACTGTAACACTGAACATCATTCATTCTGAACATTAATCTCGGTACATAATTTACGTAATTTATTGAAAAATACGATCATCGACGGTTAAACTGATACTGGGGTAGGTGCCAGGAGTTTGAGACACATCGAAGTCACTACTGCAGATGCCTGACATCTGCATCATATTTTAGGAAGAATGATGGTACTTCATACAATTTAAATGACTTTCATGTGATTAAAGTTAAAATTGTGGTATAACATTGCACTTGGGTGAGGAAGTGTGGTATACCTACACTATACGTTATTTATCTTAAAACTTCAAAATTTCTGTGAGTCATTCCTGAGCTACGAGCATTTAGTTATAATTTTTCAATTTTTTTTGCTTATAGCTCATTGCTGAGCAAAGATCTTTCCGATAGTCTGGACTTCGTATGTGTTGGTTTCTTTGGCCAGTTTCTTAAGACATCTAATGCAGTCCAACCTCAGCCACCCTAGTTCTTCGGACATGGTAACTGTAACTTAACCTGTAAATACTAGTTCAAAGAACTGGTTATTGATTTAAACTAATATCCAAACATCAAATCTGTAAACTGAGTGAATTAAATAGGAAGTGGCCACTCGGAATCCGAGGTGTATGTAGCGTGTATGTGTGGTGGCCTTCAAAATGGACCAAGCCATAGGTTGTACAGATGCCAGCACATCAAGTTACTGCAGTCTGTCAAATTTCTTTAATAGATTTTCAACTTTATCGCTAAAGTACAAGGTTCAAAGTTGATTGGGAAAATTAGACAGTTTCGGGTAGCTTTTTGTGCTAGCGTCTGTACATACGATCAACCATCAAGTTTGACCAGAACTGTAGTTGTGTAATATACAAAAATAAATAAATATTTTCTATTGTTGCAGCCACAAAGTCAGTCAAGTCCTGATTCAGAACAGAATAATCAGCAAGCTAATGGTATACAACAAAACCACCAGACTCTGCAGCAAGTCCAGCAGGAGCAAAACCAGGCCATCCAACAGCAGCAGAATCAGCTGCAACAGCAGCTGCAGCAACAAAACTTGCAACAAGCACTGCAACAACATAATCGTACACTGCAACAGACTTTGCAGCAACAGCAGCAAAGTCAGCAAGAGACTTTGCAGCAAATGTTGCAACAACATCAACAGCAGCATCAGCAACAACAGCAGCAACAACAGCAACAACAGCAACAACAGCAACAACAACAGCAGCAACAACAGCAACAAGCTCTGCAGCAGAGTCTTCAACAGACTCTACAAGTGAGCCCAGCACAGGCTCAAGCTATTGTGCAAGCTCAGGCAGCTTTGCAACAGCAAGTTGCTCAAACTCTGCAGCAACAGCAACAGACTCTGCATGAACAGTTACAAGCTGTCCAACAACAACAAATTCAAGCTGCCTTACAAAGGCAATCTGCTACATTACAGGTAATACTTTGGAACAGATTTTTTTTTTTTTGTATTTGCGATTTAAAAATTAGGTACACTTTCCTGTTCAGGATATAAAACAATACTTTAGTTGTCTTTCTGTTAGCTGTTGATTTTAGCCATTGACAGGTCCATGCATAAAAATATGATATACATCAAATCAAACATATAGGGTGACTGGTAATTAGTGACTGATTTTAAACACATGGTTGTACTCATCATTACAAACAACTTTTACTATCGGACCAAATCCGAAATGGCGAAAAAAAAATCAGCTGTTCCCTACATTTATGTTCGTTTGAGTCGTCAAAATGTAGGGAACAGCTGATTTTTTTTTTGTCATTTCACTTTTTGTCCCATTATAAAACTTGTTTGTTGTCATGAGTAGAATCATGTGTTTAAGTATCAATCACTAACTACCAGTCACCTTATACAGGTGAGAAATTAAAGTTACACCTTAGCATAATCAGAGTCTATAATGCTCCCACTACTGGGCACAGGCCAACTCTCTGTGAGAGGGAGGGGCCATAATCCACCACCTACATCTTATCATGGCCATACTGCAGATTTTTGTCCAGTTGAGAATTGGAAAGATTTGTATTGTACAATCTATGAGTGCTGGTCAGTGAAATCAGGAAAGCACATCATATGGTATGAGCTTCCAAAGAGATTGGATCCATGCCTTTAATCATTTTGTTTTTAACCCTACAGAGCACGATTTTTCATATCGGCTTAAAAAAAATATATTACCCTGCAAATATGATGTCATGTGAAATTACAAGATTACACGTAAAATGACAAATATGAACATGAACTTACCTCTACTAATTATTTCGATGCTGAAAAATTCAATTTTATCATTTTTTTGCGATTATTATACGCCGCTCGTTAATCGTATTCAAAGTACCAACCAATTTGAAGAAAACATAAATGAATAAACATAAATGTTTATTCAGATCTATCCAAAATATCTGGTACTAAATTCGAAACTCAAAAACATAATAGTTAATCTCGTCAACACTAGATCACGCTACTTGGATCCATTTTTAAAATATAACACGCTTTTCGGTATGTATGTCCCATATGTGGAACACTATGCCCTGTAGGGTTAAAATGCTCGGTTTTCTTTTTTTACTGTATTAGTAGTTAGAATAAGTTCAAAACCATAGAATGAAACTTTAATGTGCAGGAATTGCAGCACCAAGCTCAACAGCAGGCGTTAATAGCCCAGGCCCAAGCAACCGTCAAACAGAAGATGCCTAGGGCAAGGGCGTACAATAAGCCGAGGGGACGCATGACAGCTTATGCATTCTTCGTGCAGACGTGCCGTGAGGAACACAAGAAGAAACATCCCGATGAGAATGTTGTGTTTGCTGCATTCTCCAAGAAGTGTGCTGAGAGGTGGAATGTAAGTTTTTTCTGTATTTTATTAAAATGTTCCCAAGATTGAGGGCCGTTCTCGCCCCATAAAGTAATCACCAATATTCATGATTTTTGATTCATGATTTTTTCAAGAAGTTATTTCTCTCAGTTGAAGGACACTGAGCGTGATACAATACAAGTTTTACTGTTATTATGTCCAGGGGACATTCAGTGTCTCACATAGTGTTAAGTTTTGGAATATTATTAAAGAGGAGGTCTATGTCCAGCAACTCTAGCAGTGGAAGACTTTCAGCTGTAATGATGATGATGCAATCTTATGGTTGTGTGCTAATTTTTGACAAGGCCAGGTAGAATGGTCTATGAGAAAGATCGGTGAAGGGCGGGCGTTTGGGGGACTGTCTTATGTAATTTTAACATTCAAAAAGTGCTGCTTCTAAGCCTAGTTTGAATAAATGACTTGATGTAAGTTAATAATTCCCCATTTGTTCAATTTTGGTCATAAGTCACATTTGACATGAAGAATCACAACCTAAACTAAATTTAGGTTCAGTACATCTTTTTTTTCTATTTCATTATGAAAAAGGACAAAATATAAATATTAGTTTAGTCCTGTCAAATTAAGATACTCTTCATAAAAAATTAGCTACTAAAAATACGTCAATTTACGTAATTTGACAGGACTAAACTAATATTTATCTTAGAAGATTCCTAATGAAATATAAAGAAAAAGATGCACTAAACTTAAAGGAGAAAACTGAAATAATATGAAGCATGGTACTTTATTCAAATTGAACGCAACCACAGATTATACTGTATTAATCGAACGAGGATAAAATACAGTTTATATTAATTATATCTTAGTCACGTACAATTATCCTGCAAAATAAAGGTTTTTATTTTTTTCCATAAAAATCTATGCTACGTCCATGCGTTGAAACGCGCCGCTCCGACGCCGCCCCGCAGCGCGCTGACTTCGTGTCCTATATAGGAGAATTTGGCCTTTGCACTGGCCATAAAATAGAGCGCATCATCTATATTATATAGATAAGAATGTCACAAGTGCATATTTGTAAATAAATAAATTATAATTGGACTAAAACTCAGCACAGCGCCATCTATTGACACTATTAAAACCTCTACATCTACACTAATTATTAAATCTTTACATATTATTTTCTCGAAAATGCAAGCAATTTCCAGCTCGAAACTTAAGATTAAGCAGTCTATTGTGCAGTATTATCTGTGATGATTTACTTTACAGTGGTTAAATTATCTCAGAATAGAGTACCAAAAAAATTCACGTCCTTTAGTTTAGTTTGTGAACAACAGAATCGGCACCATTGAGTGCCAAATAAAATGCGCAAAACTGAAAATAGTTTGATCAGAATAACGAGCAGAATTAATTGAACCACTTTTTAATATAGGTCATATTTTTCAAAAAATCTTCATTAAAAACGTTGCCGTGTCTATTTATTAATAGGTCAAGCAAGCCAATGTCAGTGCGGCGCAGCGGCCCGGTGACGACTCCTCCCTCGGTAGAGCGTCGTCGCAGACGCAAGAAACGATCAGAATGGCCAGTAAAACTAAAGCAGCACATAAAACCTTTACAATTTTTTTAATGACTTATTTTCTCTTTGAAATAGGTCAATTGAATTAAAAATCACTTGGGGTGTCTGAGGTTTTGCGCATTTAACGTTACACGTTGTATACATAAATAACTGAAATCACTAACACATGATGTAAATTAAACAACGCATTTGACAATTGCCAAGTATAGGATTTTATCTAAAGACTAACTTCTGCCCGGACTTCGTCGTCGTGAAATTTCAGCCCCCGACCCACCCCTTCGCATCGCATCGCCCTATTACTTCGTTTTCGCTTAACCTTTTTTTTCTGTCTTTTGTTTTTTCTCGACTACTAAGGGACCTAGCGTGATGTTAATTAGTGTTAGCGTTATGTTAATGTGTGTGTGTGTTAGTTGTAGTGTAATGTTAGTTATCCTTCCTCAAAAACTAGGCTATCAAATGCAAAAAGAATTTTTCAAATCCGACCGTTGGTTCCACAGATTAGCGCGTTCAAACAAACAAACTCTTTAGCTTTATTATTAGTGTAGTTCATACTCAAGATTGATTTATACATAAAGTGGCTTCTGCGTAACCTTCTATTGGCTTTGATACCTATATATAAAATAGCGTTATTTTAAGGGATTTTCAAAATAACTGACCAACTATATTTTACAGCTCAGTTCTTGATATGTTCTCGAAATTTATTTATTTATTTGATAGGTACACCAACAACCTATTCACTAGAAACATTAACATAATAATAAGTAGTACCATTATGCATTGAGTTATGGTGACTTAGTCACTTGCAGGCGTACACAGCACTTACATAAAAATCGCTTTTTAAATATACGTTTTAACAAGATTTTTTACTCATAGTGAGAATAGAAAAATTAATTAGAAACAAGGAGCAAAACATTAAGTAAAAAACAAAATCATACATAATCGATATTAGAATCAAAAATTAAAATCAAAATTATCATTAGAACTGCAATTAAAACATTAAGATTAAAATTAAAAAAAATTAAAAAAAAGTAAAAATAAACAGTGAAATTGTTATTCAATATTCAGAATGGTAGAACGCTATAACGAGTGCAACAAGAGAACAATCCAAAAATTGGCAGGCACATGTGGCAAAAACCATAAATAAAATAGTAAACATTAAAAAGTAAATAAAAAGAACCTTGGCGGTTCATCATCATCAGATTCATATCAAGACTCAATCAACATTGTTTTATAAAAGAGACATTTGAGAGTTTCATTTAAAAAACTGTATTAACTTGATACTCTTAAGTTTAAGCCAAAATTATTTGGCCACTTCAAGTCAGCATTCCACATTTCCCCAGACAATGTCAGAGAAAGAGAAGCAGCGGTTCCACGAGATGGCAGAACAGGACAAGAAGCGGTTCGACCTGGAGATGCAGACCTACGTGCCTCCCAAGGACATGAAGGTGCGGGGACGTAAGCGCCAGCAGATGAAGGACCCCAACGCGCCCAAGCGATCGCTGTGAGTTATGGTCATGAGTTTTTCTTTAATCTGTTGTAATAAATGTGCCTATTGTTGCATAAGCTTTGTACTTTTTGACATAAACATAACTTTTTATTGACTGTAGAGGATTCACGCTTATTTTTCAGACCTTTGAATTTAACACATTCGAGTCCACTCAATTTTTATAAAGCTTAAATGCCATGCTGCCATACTAATTTCTAGTGGACCCAGAAAGGCTTTTTTTGTTTTTTTGGTATCGGGTTGGAAAATCCTCATGGAGTCCCTCCGCCCTTGGGGAAGGGCGAAGGGGGACTGTCAGACTCTTACTGACTAAAAACCAACCCGTGTTCCTCATGTACCCGTGTGTCAGGGGGCGGGTATCGCCGAAGCATTCGTCGCTACCCCCGACGGGTATTGGCACGCCAGATGGTGAGGCGGGCCCCGTCACCCACTGCGGCCGTCACCCCGGCCGCAGGACTCCACTATGAGGCGCGCGGGGAACCAGAAGGGCTCCCGGCACTAACTGTGTCCCTAATTGTGGTGACCTAAACAACCTAAACTCCCAAATTTGCTCCCTGCTTCCGCCTTTCATGTTTGTTGTGTTAGACTGATCAACCAGCCCACAGAAAACACGTTAGCATAGCCAAATTAAAAATCTGAAGCAATTTCAGCTCTTACAACGCCATAATATGTTTTCTTTTTCTTGCAAATGGTAATTATAGTAACCACGCCTAATTGTTTATGATATTACGGTAATCAATACCACACCTTTGTTATTTCTTATACCAGAAGATAGTGAGCTCTCACTTATACTAATTATTATTGTCATCAACCAATCAATCCTCTCATCCATTAGATTCCCAACACTAAAATTAGGCATGGATGATTTTTTTGTGCGTCGATTAACTCCCAAAAAAAAAATCCCATTTCCCATAAAATATTAATGGACCGTGTAGTATACTTATGTCTAAATGTGCCTCTTTTTGTGAGCCTGAAGCAATTCCCATGTTCATTGATATCCTTAATACTACCTAATTAGCCTTGTAACTGAGACCAACTTTTAGAAAGGGCAGAAAGATAAAGAGGTTCATTTATTTGAAAAAGCGTATATTATTAGAAAAAAAAGTTTTTAGAGGCTCTTTTATTTAAAAAACGTACATCATTAGAAGGTCAATAAGTTTGTAGAGGATCTATTAAAATTCCACTAAAATGATCCCTACATTTACAGATCAGCGTTCTTCTGGTTCTGCAACGACGAGCGTTCGAAGGTGAAGGCTAACAACCCGGAGTACACCATGGGCGACATCGCCAAGGAGCTGGGCAGGCGCTGGGCCGCCGCCGAACCCGAGACTAAGTCGAAGTACGAGAGTCTGTCGGAGCAGGATAAGGCGAGATATGATCGGGTGAGTGGTTATTTTAGTTTTTTTTTTGTTTTTGTTTTGTTGTCAGGGACTTATATCATCATAGCTGCTTGGTTTATGTGAAGTGGTCGCAATAGGGATAAATATAAGGTCCCATGAAAATAGATGGACAAACTTTTAGAAATCATTCAGACCACCAAAATAAGGAAAATGGTAAAAAAAATATAAAAGAAAAACGCGTTAGATACTAGTACTTACAAGAAAAATAATCAGCTAACGAAAATACACTAACGTGCCGGCAATTTATTATTTTAGACTAAAATAAAATCACTTTAATCAGTGTTTTGTTTTTGCTTGGATATCGCGCCATATTAAAATTTGTCCATCTATTTTAACGCGACCCTGTATAAATTGGGTTTGATGCGATCAGTAAGTACTCAACCATATGAGTAAGCAGTGTTCATCTTTGGCGATCTGAAGATGGATAACATAGAAAGCTGTTAAGAGATGGCGAGGGAATTAAGCAGTTTTTAAATTAAAACCAAATTCATAGTGTGTGTGTAAGTGAAGTTCATAAAGTAATTTTATTAAACGATCATACGACACACTTGTAGGTATATTGCTGTTTATATTTTGTTTTTTTTATTTCTATTTTACACAATAATTTTCTTTAATCGAATTCTCAAATCTCATTGCTATTGTTAGTTTAATTATAATTGTATCATTTGATAGAATAATTTTGTTTATTGAATTCGGTTGTTTATTTTAGTTTCTATTGATTTTTTTTTATTAATGATTTGTCTTGTGTTTGTTATGTAATTGGATATTTTATATTTTTTACCATACCACAATCAGTAGGTATTTTGATTGTTGTTGTTTTAATTTCTTTTTAAATGGTCAATGTCATTTATTTTATTTTAGTCTAATTTATAATCTAATTTTCATATCACTTATTATTTAATTTTTATTTTGTTTACTCGTTTATGATCTAATTTGTTAATTTAATTTTCACATTTTATTCACTTGTATTTTTATGAATCTGTCGTAACTTAATAATCAATGTTTTACCACTGTTTTTTGTGCTAGTGGTGTTAACCTATAATTAATTGTTGCATCCGCAATTGTATCCTATTATAAATAATAAGCTGCCAATGTGCTGGTGTAAACAATTGTTGGTTAATCTGAAGAAAAATAAATAAATAAAATAAATAAATAAAAACCGCCTTCAACATCAACTACTAAGTAAATCGGGAACATTTATCGAACCAAATTCTCCCTTGGAAAGATTTTTTGTCCGAGCTTTATTGAGTAAACTTTAATTTGCCTATTTTAAAGTACTAATAATAAGCTGCATCTGGGTAGACTGGCGGCAATCTGAAAATAGTGCCGAAGAAATCATAACTCTTCTCACCTCATACTACCTCATATTTCCTTTCTAGTATGTAACCTACCTGAAAAACTTGCAGTTGACAAAATGTTCTTTCTCATCTTTCTAAAACTTTAATCTAAAAATATTCTGCTGTTTTCGAACACCAAATTACGTATTCTTTGTCAGCATCACCTGTCCCATAAATATATCAAGATGTATGTATCCAATAACAAAAGGCGGAAGGTTCCTATAGTAGAAGATTGGGTGGCAGGTGCGCATCATGCCTTTATGTGATAGGTCCGCGCGCGAGCCGGAATGAAAAAAGTGTTCGACCGGAATGCAAGATTTCTTTAATAAAGAGAGGCGTTGAGAACTGGATATTTGGATTACGTTATTTATGGTTTTTTTTTTTTTTTTAAAGCGAGGTTTGGATTACGTTATTTATGTTTTTTTTTTTTTTTTTTTTCTAAGCGAGGTTTGCTAATGAATATAGAAAAGGTAGGTAGTTCATCTTGGGTGCTAGAAATACGTTCTGCAATGTCTGGTTTGTCAGTCGTGCAGAAATTGTAGTGCTTTTGAACTGAACATTCAGCTGCTCGCCTGTGATTATTTTTAAGCTTGAATGTTATGTTTAGTTTCACAATTTGATAGCACACATACCAGATAAGGTTGTCCTTTTACAAGGAATATTCGATTATGCTTTATGTTAACAATTTAGATAAAGCAGCTAAAACTGTAAACAGTAATGCACAGGTTTTTTGAAGATACAATATTAACACCATACATCAGCAAATAGATGCTAGAGTAGAGATGTTATAGTGTTTATAAGCAGAAACTTGTAAATGGTCTTTAATTTCACATCTTTTATGAACACTGTTATAAGTTACTTGCAAGTTTCCCGAACAGAATAAAATACATAAACTTAGTAACGTTATCGTTACAATAACTCGTAAACGTATCTTGGTGTGTATGTGTGGTTTACAATAAAACTATATTTTATTTATAGGAAATGACGGCGTACAAGAAGGGCCCCTTAGCGCTAACGCAGCAGCAGCAAGCAGTGGTCGCCGAAGTGGAAGAAGACGTCGACTTCGACGCCGAGGACGAGTACAAGTGAACACATACACCAGCACCGATGTGATCCTGGCCAGTGCACGCCGTGGCAACAGTCGGGACGTACAGTCGACCTCGTTATTGCTTCAGTACTTTTAAATAAAAAAATAAAAATAATAATAAACCAGTAAATTCACTAAGGTTGTAACTATCTAGAATAGCCCTTGTCGTTTAATGACGTGCAAGTGACATTCAACCTTATGCAGGCCACAGGCGTAATGATATACTTGCGCAAGTTTAGACATGCGCAAGTTTAGGCTTGCGCAAGTTTAGACTTGCACAAGTTTAGACTTGCACAAGTGTAGGATTGCACATGTTTAGACTTACACATGTTTAGACTTACACATGTTTAGACTTACACAAGTATAAACTTACGCGTGATACCGACTGGCTCGGATACTTGTGCTAATTCATCCCACACACACACGTTAATGTAAACTTGTGCAAGTCCAATTTTGCGCAAGTATATCGTAACGTGTATGGCCTGAATTAGGGTTCTAAAGCAATTGCGGAGTTGATTTTACCAACTGTTCCTTGTGCACTCACGTTTTAAAGTTAACCTTATAGTTACAGTCGACCCCTGACTTTTTGCCTACAGTTTTTATATACTCGGATATTTTTATACAACGACTGGTCATTTGTACAGATATTCGATAAGACGAATGCTTCACTTTATTTACCTTATCATTAAATCCGTGCGAAAGTTTGTCTATGTTTAATTTTTGGAATGTTTTCGAGTGCGGACTTTGAAATTATAAGTATAATTTGTTTTTGTTAGACTCTTTAGTTTCCTGTTCCGACATTGTTTTTGTTGTCGAATATTCTAATTGTAGGTTCGATCGTAAAGTGGATTCGTTGGAACCTTGTCCAAGAGATGTTTTACGGAGCAACCTGTGAACTATCTTTAAGGTCGGGTTGGAAGGGGCCTTATAATTTGAATCATCGTAACAGCAATACTTAAAATATGTACGGAACAAAATATAGGTTAAAAAGTCCATCGAAAGAAAATTAAAATTAAGTGGATAGTATTTCAAGTTAGAAAATTTAGGTGTAAGTTCGAAACGCGAGAGTGAGTGAGATTTTGTTATTCGTGATGAGAAAATGTATAGTTAATAAATTATATTCCTTTATTGACCTTAGATTATTTTATGTTATTAATATTTCGTTTAAATAATAAGACCTTGTTTAAATTAATAATACTATGAAGACATTCAAATCTTTGATTTGACGACGTACACCGTGTAATGTGACGAATAATATTGTGAACTGTAAAGAATTGTGAATTCTTGTGTTGAAATAAACTTTGTTTAGTCGCCCGATAGTCGTTGGATTGTTTTACCATTTTACATCGTGAAAAGAGTATGTATTATGTGTAAATAAAAGGACTGCAAACCGTGATAGTACTTAAAGTTTTAGGACACCTAGGTTCCATTACCGTCTATAGAATAAATGCTAGAATATCCTACCTTTGCTTATTGTATTGTACTTGTTAAATATCATTTGACTGTTTTTATTTTCAAATGTTTGTTTTTTTGATTTTGTCTTACACGATTAAGCAATTATTTAAGCAATTCCACGAAATTAGAACCGTGTCGTATTAAAAGTCTAGTGGAAAGGAAAATGAGAAAATATTTTAAGTCGTTCTTAGTGTAATAGGGGCGATATTGTTTTGAAATTGATGATGCTCACTGTACAAAACAATATAGTGAATCTTTTACACAAACATTGATCTTTGATTTATTTAACCCTTTCAAAACTACTTTGTACTAACAAACCCTAAAGCTACGCACGTAGGTACAGACATGTGTGACGTACAGACGCCAGCACATCAAGCTACTACAATCTGTCAGATTTCTTTAATAGATTTTCAACACTATCGCTATAGCATAAGGTTCAATGTTGATTGGGAAAGTCTGACAGTTTCGGGTAGCTTGCGTCTGTACATCCGCCGATACACGCTAGGCGACTAGTGAAGGCGCCAAGCGCGCAGTACGGTTGGTTGCGTAAATTAAAAGCGTCCGTTTCACTTCACTACTCGCAAGGTGACTCGCTAGGCTCTAGGCGCTAAGCAAGCGACCTGCTAGTGCGTATGTAGCCTAATACTGTCAGAGACAGCAAAAGGCTGCGAACTGGTTGGTGTGCAATTGGTAGCTAGAAAACGACGCATATCTAAGAAGTACCATGCTATCAACCTGGTAGGAGCTTACCTAACATTTCCATAGTCAATACTAATTCCATGCTGAACATGTAGGGTTTTGTCAAGCGCGATCTGTCTAAAGGCAGAAGGAAGGTTCTTATGTCATTCTAATGCCTAACATGACCACCAAGCTCGAGTAAACGACGAAAAAGGCACTTTGACTCTTCTTTTTCTTGCGACGAGAGACCAATGTAGCAATTTTATAAAAACAAATCATTTTTATCATAGCAACATCTTAAATTTAGTTTGTGAACAAGAGAATCGGCGCCGATGTTGCAATTACATAACATTACGTCTGCAACCTCCGAAGGCTTATTTGCTTATTCCTTTATTTCAGGCAACTAGGGCCCATGTAAAATACAATACATACCACTACAAACATAAGAATACTTATAAACTAATACATAAAAATTATCACAATACAATACTATACATACAACATAACAAACTAAAACTACTGAGTGTCGGCGTATTAGGCAGGTTGTTGAACTGTCAAAATGAAAGTCATTGTTCCTGATTGTGTGTTACGCGATTACCCTGCAGGACCTCATGCTTAGCAGCAGGTAGCGCTTGCGAACACTAGACCATATACAGTATGGAAACCACATATATGCAATAAATTATAGCACATGCTTGTTATCGCCTTTTCTGACGATATACAAAACATGAAGGAATTCGGTCAAGAAAAAAACAGCTGTTCCCTACATAATGGCGCCGATTCTCTTGTTCACAAACTAAACTAAATTTAAGTTCAATCCATCTTTTTGTTTCTATTTCAATAAGAAAAAGACAGAAGATACATATTAGTTTAGTCATGTCAAATTAGTCAGCGCCTGACGTAAATTGACGTATTTTTAGTAGCCCATTTTTTTAATCCCGTCTAAGCTTGTCTATGGAATATCTTAAACAAGAGACGAAAGACTATTA
This sequence comes from Eremobia ochroleuca, assembly GCA_949629135.1. Taxonomy (NCBI): domain Eukaryota; kingdom Metazoa; phylum Arthropoda; class Insecta; order Lepidoptera; family Noctuidae; genus Eremobia; species Eremobia ochroleuca. Next base: position 6,529,082 of record OX451392.1, read on the forward strand.
AAATTTTCCTCTGACCTATTCCTAATGAAATAGAAAGAAAAAGATGCACTGAACTTAAATTTAGTTTAGTTGTGAATAACAGAATCGGCACCTTTGACGAGTTATGCGTACATAAATGTAGGGAACAGCTGATTTTTTTACGCTACAGATTTCGTTTGTTTTTTGTATACAGATTTCGTCAGAAAAGGCGATAACTATCATGATGTTGTATTATAGTTTATTGCATTATGTGGTTTCCATACTGCATACTAGTTACTTCAATAAATAAGTATTTAACGAACATTTAAGGCGGTCGGTTTTATTTCATTATCCCAACAGAATCGCTTCGTTATCATATCAATGGCCTAATTCTCTATGACACAATGAACGAAACCGCGCGAAATGAACGCGAGATTGGCGGGATTAGTTTCGAAGTAAGGAATCGTTATTATGTGGTCATAGTGAATTAGGGCCCAGTAAATACAGGGATGAAAGGAAGTTGGTAATAAAATAAAGCAAAACTCGTTTGAAACATTTTATTTTATAAAAATAAACGTTTTGACGACAAATAGTTACAATATTCGGGGTCCTTACGAATTCATCAACTCATAACAGAGTTCCCACAAGAAATGTTTCAAGACATTGTAAAAAATTCAGTTTTTACAAAAGTTACTTTTTATCTTAAAACATTAACAACATTACATTTTTTTCACATCTAATTCTAATAACGGTCGATCACTTTCATTTTTTTTACGTAATATCTTTAATGAATAAGAAAATAATATTTTTTTTTGTGAGAAAGGTTGTATATCCAGCTAACAAATTGGATTATTACATACAAATGACAGCGACTTACATACGATACACACTGCTGTAATATTTATCGAACTTAAAAACGTAATCCTCAAAGAATTACAATGATATCTTTCAATTATTTCCTAAGAAAATTATATAGTTCTATAGGTACATACTTAGGCACACAGTGTACATGATTGGAAGGAAAAATTAGAGTGTAAGTACCTCACTCGTTGTCTTGAGTAGGTAGTCATTAAGTTATATTGTCATCTCCTACCTACCATGTTAGTACAAAAATCAAGACCCAAATTCGTAAGAATAGGTTTATAAAACAGAACAGCAGTGTGTTTCAATGAGATGATTTATTAAAAGTACGAATCCCGAGCACAAAGTATATTGAAGACTCAGATCTATTCTGAGAGAAAACTAAATATAATTAGAATATTTTTCCCAAAATGAGTGTTGATGTTGATGGCCTTATATCATTCCCCACTGTGTTCACTGGTGACACTCCAAAGACTTTCTTGGACGGTGAGTAGGTATGCAATAATTTCAACAAGTTAATGACTGATCTTTTATACAAATGTTTGTTCAGCTAGATAATATGTTTATTATAAATGGGTTCGCAGCAATGCGGGGCGTCACACTAGTGCTACTCCCACGCCTAATCGAAGCACGGGGTCATTCAACTTTAATTTCATGTACAATGCAATGTATTTTATATTCTAACTAGTAGTAAATAAACAAAGAGATTTTTATCAAAACGAGCATTGTGACTAGACAAACATAGATAATTAATTTACTGGAAACAGTTTTTATACATTCTATTTTTTAAATACACACACATATTGTAATTGTCCATACATTCCGTATACCGGGCTAGTGACAAAAGCTCGTTGAAACATATTCTACATAATACCTATTTATATATGGCATACACAATTATAATTAATGATGTCTTTAACTAATATCACGAAACGCCGTAATGCAAATCAAGTTTTTTATCTACGAGATCAATAATTTTATTATATCGTTTGGCGTAAACATTTCGCTCAGTACCGTTACAAAATCTATAGTATCATACGTTAGATGTCTTCAAAGGGAAACAATCGAAATCAAGTGACAGTATGGTGAAATACAATACATTATGTCCGAGTCAGATAGAAGGTAATACCCTGATTGTTCGAAGAAATTATAAAAGAAATCGATAGGCAGATAAAACCGCGACTGGCCGTTCGTTTATTTTGGTGTTCGAAGAAGATATTCCTAAGCAAAATGTTATTTACATGTTCCGTATATCACGTCCATTTCATGTTCCATATTCTACGATAGGCTATGAGTCGTCGGTCTCGTGGGGGTCAGGGGGTTGTTGGGGGATGTAGTTCCATCTCGCTCGCACTTCTGTGGTGGCCGTTGCAGTGGAGGCGGGGTTGGGGGGTGTTTTGTTGGAGGCGGGCGCGGCGGCGGCCAGCCGTCTCGCTCGCACGACGGCGAGGTGGCGCTGGATGTAGTGCTCGTGCGGCGCCAGCGCGGCGGCGCGCGCGAGGCACTCCTCCGCCGCCGCCAGCTTGCCGCGCTCCACCGCCACCACGCACAGGTTGTGCAGCGCCTGCACGTTGTCGGCTTCTAGCTCCAGAATGCGCCGGTAACACTGGAATATGGAGAAGGTCATCTTATTAGAAAATATTATAATCTAAGGAATCTTCATTTGACGTATTCTTTAATTTTCCAACTAGAATTGACATATATTTATAACGATAAAAATATACAGGATGATTGGTAGAAGGACCGACACAACATTTTGAGGGATTGGGGATGTCTTTGGCTAACACAAAATTATTAATTTTTCATTTATATTATGACTTTTTAATTTTTTTTTGTTTCCTAACTCAATTTTACGTCTTTGGACGCACCTAAGTCATTTTCTAGAACTCGACTAGACATACATTGCATATAACACAAAGAATTATTGCGCTCTACCAACAAAAAAGATGTGACGATATTTCGGGTGATTAAATAATATAAAAATTAACAATATAATTTCCTAACTTAACTAAAACTAATATGGCGTCTACCTCTAAACGTTTTTACAAGAAGGTTTTTATACTTACACTTTCAGCCGCATCCAAATCCTTAACAGAATTGATGTAGATGTCACCCAGAAGCACCAACGCCTTCACATGGTCGGGATGGTGCCTAACCAGCTGCTTTAAGAACGGCGCGGCCTCCAATGGCCTCCTCCTGTCGGCGAGGAGTAGCGCCAGGTTGAAGAGTGCCGATCGGAAGTCAGGCTTGAGGTGGACCGCTGCCCTAAACCATCGCTCAGCGCATTCGGCGTCGCCCTCGTCCATGCACACCATGCCGAGGTTGAAATGGACTCGCTCGTTTGTGGCTGGAATTTCAAGTGAAATATTTTAGCAAGACCTTACATAAAACATTACTACTGTGTACTTAAATTTAAATAGAAATGCACGTCTAAGCTGCTACGGTAGTTCTGTTTTAAGGTTAGTTTTGGGGGAACAATACAATATCGATTCGGCAGCGTATTGAATGATTTGCCGGTTGTTTGTTTTTGGGCTGTCTGACTTGGCAACGAAAAATACAAACCGAAGGAAGAAAGAAAATGACATAGGGAGGAATAGTTCTGCAGCTGTACTTTTGCTTTGTAGTTTTAAGGTTTCCGTAAGTTCAAGCTTTTGAGAAATTTAAAACGAGGAGAAAGTTTTTCTACAAGTCGTACGTCAACGACCTTGTTTCGATTGGATAGTAGGTACTCGTACTTATTCCGATTCGAAAGAACTTGTTCCAATTTGATGAACATGTTCCATTTTGTCCGAACTTGTTCCAGTTTGATAGAGCTTGTTCTATTCGATAGACCGTCTTTCAATTTGATAGACCATATAGGAACAATCTATTTTGGTAGAACTTAATCCAGTTCATAACATGGAGTCATATAATTTGAAAGAAAATACATACCATCTTTATCAAGTAGTTTGAGGAGACGCTGCCTCGCCAGATGCCTCAGGTCAGCAGCTCCAAGTTCTTGCAGGAGTATGGCAGAGTTCAGGAGGGCTTGTTCATGTTCCGGTTCTAATTCCAACGCTTTGTCTAAGTAGGCCAGCGCTTGGGACGGCTTGCCTTGCTCTAGAAGGACCACGCCTAACTGAAATTCAAAACGACAGTTGGTTATTGCACTGCAGTTAAAAACGAAGAACAAAAAAAGTAAAAATGTTTATTCTGCACAAATAAGACGCAAATTATAAACTAAACATAAAATGACCTAAGTAGACAAAAGCCTCTTTAGGGCCGAATTGTAGCCGATTCCTGTAACTTACGGACCGTTATTGCTTAATAGGTTGAATTTTGTATCTTTACCAATAATGAAGCAAAGACTTCATAGCTTTGCATAGTACGTAGACCCTCCCTTATGGAAGTAGCTATCACAGGTAAAATTTGCTTACGAATTTATTTACATGCCCAACACCCTAATTACGTAACACACTATTAGGTACTCTCAATTTGAATCATTTTGAAGCATAATGCTAATCCATTGCTCCATATGTTCGAAAAATGTGTATGCTCAACAACATAAATAACGCAATGAATGTTGTTGAACTGTCAAAATGAAACCCATTGCTACTGATAGTGTGTTACGCAATTACCCTACAGTTTGGCAATAAAAATGCATTGGTAAGCAAAACGATCCGTTTTGTTTATAAGAACTGAGAATTAACCAGTTAATAGATTGGCCGCCAATTTTTAGTTCACTATCAGAGTACTTACGTTGTAATAAATGTCAGGGTTCCCACTATCATACAGCAAAGCCCTTTCATAAACTTCCTGCGCTTCCTTTGTCCTATTTAATTTGATTAAAATATCTCCTCTATTTATGTAGGCCTGAGTATAATCAGCTCTCATGCTGATCGCTTGTCTGTATAGCATGTCTGCTTCTTCTAATCTGGTGGCGTTCTTAGAGATCAAATTCGCTAGATTTAAGAATACATTTAAGTGGTTAGGCGCTATTCTTGCTTGGTATGATTCACCAGGTTTCGCCTTTGGAAGAAGGGACTTGGCTCTGACGTAGGCGTCCTCGGCTTCTTGATATCTTCCTAGGTGGTTGTAAGTCCTGCCCACATTGATGTGAGCGCCAACGTCATCTGGTTGCACATTAACAGCTGTGTTGAAGAATTCTAACGCTTCTGCGTACTTCCCTTCCGCTTCTAAGGCATGTCCTACGTTATTGTACAATTTGGCGTTGTTACGATTTACCTGAAAACATAATTCAATTTTAGCTACACGTTCTAAGTCCAGTCAAAAGTCTGATGAAGAAATAGATTTGCTAAATCAACTTACCTTCAGCCCCGAAGCAAATATTGAATATTCAGTCTTCCAATCCCAATTCCTCATGTAAGTTTTAGCGCTGAACGCTAGTAGGAGGAATATGAGTGCACTAGCAGCAAGTTTAGCCCGCCTCTTGGCTAGGAGTCGCCATCCGTGGGCCACTAGAAGACACCAGCCCATTGAAGGCATATAGAGCACACGCTCGGCGACCACGAAGCCAACGGGGAAGAATAAGTTAGATGCTGGTAGAAATGGTAGGACGAGGAGTGCTAGGCCCTGAAGATAGAAATGGAAGAGTTTAGTTTTGTTATTTCAACAACGCATAATTTGCAAGTGTGTCCGGAATAGTACCGAAAGCAAGAACTTAAAAATAATAAAACATAAGTTTTCTTATTTGTTTGTATTCTTTTTTACACAACGCTTTAAGAGGATGTCAATACTTTACCAATCAATACTTCAAGTGGTTCAAGTGGTTGGAAAAAAACAAACATGGAAACGTTTATGCTCGTCACTCAACAAATGAATGTTTTTCTTTTAGTTTTTTGTACAAACACGAACGTTTGAAACGGATGTGAATACTTTACCGACCAAATGGTCGACATCATAAAACAGCGAGGAAAACAAAAGCAAATCTAATTTCTTACCATAGAGAGAGCAGACGAGCGCGTCCTCAGCGCGTGTATGGTCGCCACCATGATGATGACGACCAGCGCCAACGTGGCGAGGTTGCGAGGGTCGCGCCAGCACCTCAGGAGCGCTACCGTGCCCATGGTCCAGTCACAACAGAGTGCTTCGGGTAGTGTGAGTAGCCAGGCGTTTAGAGCTGGCAGGTACGCGAATGTTAGGTGCCTGTAATGAGAGAGACAGAAATGTTAGGACCGTTTTTTTAACAGAAATGAGTTTAGTGAAGTTATGCTGCTGAAATATAATAGATTAGATATGCGCATTTTTATGAATTTAGGGTATCCAGAAGATACCTGTTTCGTTTGATGCAATAGTAGGGTGCAATAAATGTATTAATGGGGAAAAAGAAAGCGATAAGGCCTCCCATTGTATATTTTGTAGTGTTTCATGTATTTTTTTATGTTGTGTTTATTTGTGGTGTACAATAAAGTACTTATATATAAATAAATAATAAATAATGGGACGCATTGGTAGTCTAATGGTCACAAATGCGACTGCTGAGCGTGGTGGGAGTTGAGATGGGCCGCCCTGATCGAAATTCAGTCAGGAGGATTTTTTTATATTGGTCCTTAGTCGTTACATGACGGATTTTCATCATCATCTGCTTAGCCTTTTCCCAACTATGTTGGGGTCGGCTTGCAGTAGAGCGACTTCCCTTCTGATCTACACAACCCATTTACGGGGTAGGTAATACGATACCCCTTGGTAAGATTACTTGTCAGACTTTCGGACTTCTGATGGATTTTTCTTATCAACATAAAACGTCATAAATAAGGGTCATAAATTCATAAGAAATATCCGTCATGTAACGACTTATTGTGTCTTACTAACAAAAAAAAAGTAATTTACCGTACGTCTTCAGTCCAAATAGACAAACAAAGTCCACCTTCTAACATCACAAAACGATACAAAGCCAGCCCTTGTTTATTTAAGTGAATGCCACCATAAGCCAAGAATCCACCGCTTGAACAATGGCGTACGAACGAGAACGCTCATAAAATTAATGTGGCTTAGCCTGTGACCGGCCGTTTCGCAGCTTGTGTGCTTGTCAAAGCCAATTATCCTTATTACGGGGCGATAAAGTCGCAGACTGCCTCGTCCGGTTACAAAAGAAGAAAATACGAGGACATGTTCGTGAATACACGATTAAGTACTTATCAAATTGCTAAGCTTGGTTGTTTGAACGGATAAAATGAAGAGTCACGTAATCTACTAATTTGAAAACAGTTCAGCGGCTATTCAATGAAAAGTGAATCGTTCTGTCGGCAAACCGTTCACTGGAGAAACGATTGTTGGTGCCCGACTGTTTCAGAATCATTTTTCCTGTGTGTCTAGTGAGCTTATCTTCTTGACCTTTAACTTTTTTCTGGTAACTTTTCTTACGTGTTCAACAGATGATAGAATAGAATAAGTATAGTTTTTTTTTTTTTTTTTTTTTTTTTCTACTGTCATCCGTCAGTCAGGATGACACCTAAAAATTCTCCGTTTTTTTCAATTTTAATGTATTTATTTTGGAAAATTCGTTGTGTTTCAAAAATTCGTTAAGAATGTGCGTAATATGGAAGGAGTGATGGGGCTATGGAGAAATTTCTTGAGGATGCGTAAGCGTGCGTGATCCATCGCCGCCCGTTCGATGTCCACCGCGCACAGGATGGATGGAAACCAGCACATGAAGTTTTTTTTTTGCTCCGCTGGTGTAATTGCTGAATGGCGTTCTAGTGTGAGGATAAATAAATAAATAAATAAATAGTTCTCATTTTTGGGATACTTAGATTTACCTATACCCTCTTCGAAGTTATAAGTTCTCGAGATGTTTACAGTCATCATCATCATCATCTGCCTAGCCTTTTCTCAACTATGTTGGGGTCGGTTTCCAGTCTAACCGGATGTAGCTGAATATCAGTATTTTACATGGAACGACTACCTATCTGACCTCCACAACCCAGTTACTGGGTAATACGATACCCCTAGGTAAGACTGGTTGTCAGACTTTCGGGCTTCTGACTACCCGTGACGACTGTTAAAGATCTACGAATGAGAGCCGGGACCAACAGCTTAACGTGCTTTCCAAGGCACGGAGGGGTCTCGGTATGAAAAGATGGTCACCCATCCACAGACCAACCGCGGCAAGCGTAGCTTAACCTGATCGATCGACCTGTGCGGCTGTTATTATTTAGCCACGGGCCTTCGAGATGTTTACAATATGTGGGAAAATAATAGTTACCTGGCAGGGGGATGAGCAGCTCCTGCAGGGTTGTCGAACCTCGTGAACACCGGCAACTGCGCACCCATGACGTGCAGCCTCGCAGCCAACAGCGCGAGTGTGGCACAGCACACAGTGGCAACACGTCGCGCCGCCTCGCCGCACGCGCAGCCCCAGCCGCCGCCCTTGCCCCACGCGTCCACCCACGACCAGCGACTGATGCCGCCCGAACTTCGACGCTGTTAGGAATTAAGGAGTTTTGACGGCACGGTTGGCGCAGTGGTTAAGCGATTGACTGCTGCGCTGCGTGTCGCGGTTTCGATTCCCGCACGGAACAAATATTTGTATGACCTACAAGTAGCTGTTCCGGGTCGGGCTGTTTGTGTATGTGAGTTTAAATGTTTGTAAACGCACCCACAATACAGGAGAAATTCCCAGTGTGGGGCAAAGTTAAAAAAAAAAAAATACGTGTGGCACTCGGGGACTGCCGCGGTAAAGCTATTGCATAGCTTATGCACATATAATATTTATGCAATATTTTTGAGCGTGGTGAGCGATAAGAAAACAATTTTTTTTCTTTTATCGAATAAATGACGCGATGCTCAATCCGTGCGAGCTTCGTACAGTCTACACGCATACGTCTAGTCGCACGCACACAAACACCGTGCCGAAGTCTGCCGAACTGAAACGACGTTAGACGATGCACGGCTTTCAACGCCGCACAGTGGGCCGAAAATGAACTTTCATAGACATTTTCATTTAATTTTTTGAATGGCTGTTTTTTTGCATGGATGTGCTTCGGAAGACTAAGTATATGCTTATAAATATAAAATTTACGGAAAAAGATTGCAAACGGCTCACAAAGAATTTTTTTTTGAAAATGTTGTATGGAGTTGACATTAAAATCGACGATAACTCAGCTATCGCACGATTGCGCCTAATTTCCTCGTAGGTGTTTTTACTACCATTTATTTAGGATTTTTTGGCATACTACTTAACCCGGGCACTGGTGCGATTTATTTTTTAAAAATCCTTAAATATTTTTATTTTTTTATTTTTATTTTTATACTATGTTTCGATCTTAGGTAAAGGTTAACGTAATATGAAGTACCTAAGTCACGTCTAGATCAATGACAGATAAATTGGGGACTAAAGTCTTGGTAGTTTTTTTATAATGGTTCATTGAATAATTTACTGTTCAATCTCTGTGATAGTAGGCCTGTGCCCCTTAATAATAAATTAGTTAGTATTGATAGCATTACGAGGACGACATGATCACGTTTGTATTTGTATACTAACATCTTATTTAAAATAAAGATTTAAATAAAGGCTGCTGACGAATAGAAAGACTCTAACCATAGAAATGCTAACAAAAACTATAAACTGTTTGAATATATCATTAAATAAAAGTATATCTTGAATATAAGATTTTATTATATTAAAATGCAAACAAAATATAAACAATTTGAATATATGTAACAATAAAATTATATCTTGAATATAACATTTAATGATCAATAAAAAAGTTAAAAAAAAAAGATGTAATGGAAATACTTATTATTATATATTATTATAAATTAAAAGATAATGAAAAAGAATTATATAAACTAAAATTATTTTAAAAAGAATTAAATAATGGATAAAGCACTTAATTATCTACTCCGAGTCATAAGAAAGTGAAACAGTAGTAAAGGAAGAAGAAAAAAGAATAAAGAACGAAATAGAATTTCTAAGACCATCTGTTTGCGAAAGCAATACAATTGACCACAAGCTTATGTTAACTATGGTTGATGGTAAAATATGCACATATCTTTCAGATGCGAAATCTTCAGCAACATGCTATCTTTGTTTAACAAAGCCATCTGAGATGAATAAGTTGACAGAAGTGAAAGTCAAGCCAATATCAGAGAATATGATGGAACTTGGACTTTCTCCACTTCATGCGCGCATAAATATGATGCAGTGCCTCTTGCATATTGCATACAGATTAGATTTCAAGAAGAGCGCTGCTAGAGATGCTGACCAAGAATTGATGAAGCAACGACAGAAGATGATTCAAAACCGGTTTAAAGAGGATCTAAATCTGCTTATTGATGTGGTTAAACAAGGACACGGAACAACCAACGACGGAAACACAGCCAGAAGGTTTTTTGAATTCCCCGATAAAACTGCTGAAATAACGGGGCTGGATATAGAACTTATCCGCAGGTTTGTTGTAATTTTACAGACCATAACATCAGGTGAACATATAAAGGTAGAAAAGTTCAAGGAGTATACATGGCAAACTGCTGAGAGGTTCGTGTCAATATATGGTTGGTATAATATGCCTGTTACTGTGCACAAGATATTAATACATGGAGCAGAGATTATAGCTCATAACGCAATCGTACCTATTGGGAGTCTTTCTGAGGAGGCATCGGAAGCTCGCAATAAAGATTTCAGAAGACTAAGAGAGCACCATTCCCGCAAAAAGAGCAGAGTATGTTCGAACGAGGACATTTTCAATTTCCTTCTCCTTTATTCAGATCCACTTATTTCAGCGACAAGGCCTACTATGGATGCAAAAAAGGAAAAAGCCTTGTTTGAAGAAGTATGGGATTTATTAAATATTCAAGAAGCAGACAATCAAATAGAGTTCTGCGATATCACTAATTTGGATCCTGAATCGTCAGATTCTGATTCTATCAGTAGTGATGATGACTCGGAGTAGATAATTAAGTGCTTTATCCATTATTTAATTCTTTTTAAAATAATTTTAGTTTATATAATTCTTTTTCATTATCTTTTAATTTATAACAATATATAATAATAAGTATTTCCATTAGATCTTTATTTTTTAACTTTTTTATTGATCATTAAATGTTATATTCAAGATATAATTTTATTGTTACATATATTCAAATTGTTTATATTTTGTTTGCATTTTAATATAATAAAATCTTATATTCAAGATATACTTTTATTTAATGATATATTCAAACAGTTTATAGTTTTTGTTAGCATTTCTATGGTTAGAGTCTTTCTATTCGTCAGCAGCCTTTATTTAAATCTTTATTTTAAATAAGATGTTAGTATACAAATACAAACGTGATCATGTCGTCCTCGTAATGCTATCAATACTAACTAATTTATTATTAAGGGGCACAGGCCTACTATCACAGTGATTGAACAGTAAATTATTCAATGAACCATTATAAAAAAACTACCAAGACTTTAGTCCCCAATTTATCTGTCATTGATCTAGACGTGACTTAGGTACTTCATATTACGTTAACCTTTACCTAAGATCGAAACATAGTATAAAAATAAAAATAAAAAAATAAAAATATTTAAGGATTTTTAAAAAATAAATCGCACCAGTGCCCGGGTTAAGTAGTATGCCAAAAAATCCTAAATAAATGGTAGTAAAAACACCTACGAGGAAATAAGGCGCAATCGTGCGATAGCTGAGTTATCGTCGATTTTAATGTCAACTCCATACAACATTTTCAAAAAAAAATTCTTTGTGAGCCGTTTGCAATCTTTTTCCGTAAATTTTATATTTATAAGCATATACTTAGTCTTCCGAAGCACATCCATGCAAAAAAACAGCCATTCAAAAAATTAAATGAAAATGTCTATGAAAGTTGAATTTCAGCCCACTGTGCGCCGCACCGCTGTGCCAGCCGGAGTGGGGGGTGTTAGGTTTTTTTTCGTTACGGAATTTCTTGATTCGGTCGCCGCGCTCAAAGCCCGAGATAAAAGCTATGCAATAGCTTAAAAAAAAAGTTTCGATATTGCAGAGCTGGTCATGAAATGAAATGGCTTCATTTTATGTCTTCATTTTAGGGTGTCGATGGCAATCTAAATAGACTCAGCCCAGAATTCGGCTCCTTGTTTGACGCCATCACCAGCGTCCAACAGTTCCTGTAACGTGCAGCTGACAGGACACGCAGGACACTATATTAAATGTCCCATCGTTTGTGGCAACAGCATGACATTTACACTCCAAGGCGGAGTCGTCTATGAATCTCCACCTGAACAGGTTTTCCTTGCTTCACGCGAAGAAGACTTACAAGTCATATTAAAAAAAAAGCTAGATGGAGTCAACACTTTCTATGGAAGTTGAGTGTCTACCATCACATTCATTCCTCCTGCCAAGAAACAATACTGAATTCTGGTTGAAAAGGTTATTCAATTCAATTCAATTCAATTTATTCAGGAACAATTCACATTGTGTTTGAAATCATAAAAAATAAATCATTACAAAAAATCATAGAAAATTACAAAAAAGAAATAATAATAATAGGTAATAATAATAATATGGGCCACTATTTTTTATACTTTTTTAAATGCTTTCATATTTATATTGTACTATTTAAAAATGTAATTTATATGTATTTATTGAAAAAAAGGAAATAATAACAAAAACATTAAAAAAAGTAATATTACAAACATTACAAGCCAAAATTACTAACATTACACAGCATGCACTACAAACTAATATCAGTCCCATTAACTAATATTTAGAAAAACAAAACAAAAAAAATTAATACGTGGATATGTCATCGTCTATCGAATACAGACATTTCTCCAATAGGAAGGCTTTAAGTCTTGACTTAAAAGAGCTCGTGTAAATTATAGTAATTTTTAAGTCCAATGGCAACCTGTTAAAAATCCGCACTGCTTGATATTGAGGACTATGTTGAACAATATTAAGTTGGGGTATTATATTGTTTTTAAAATCTTTCCTGCGTGTACTTTCCCTCAAATGTCTCTCCTCATCTGTTTCATACATATGCAGGTATTTTTTAAAATTCACCAACAATACTAAAACATAGAGGCTGGGTACAGTAAGAATTTTTAAATGTATAAAGTGTGGCCGACAGCTCTCTATTTGTGATTTCCGAACCATGGTTCGTATGGCTCTCTTTTGGAGTACAAAAGCTCTCTGGCAGTTATATTTAAAACTATTCCCCCAAAACTGAACACTATATCTCAACCTTGATTCTATTAGAGCATAGTATACCATTTTGAGGTGTTTTATATCTATTTCATCCCTAAGACTGCGTAAGGCATAACACGCTGAAGAAATATACGAATCAATGGCATGCAAGTATGTCGTGGAAATAAAGCATATTATAGGTCCCGAGTTCGTCTCCAAGGTTAGCTTCGCAACGACCCTGGTGTAATGTAGGTGCTCTTGCCTGATTGCTTAAATACGTGCTTTAGTACGGGCTAAATGTAAATATTGTTAATATTTTTTAGAGGACAGAATTACACGAAGAAAATCATAGAGGTATAAAAATATAAAAGGTGAAGCGGTCTGGTTCGAGCACTAGTGTTGCACCGTTCAATTTTGTATTAAAATTAAATACGTCAAACGGGACGCCCGCTGCAACGTGCTGGTTCAATTCTGTGGTAAAGGCAGGGAAAAAAACGGATGGAAAAAATTCTTGCCCATTATAGCAGCAGTCCTGGTTTCATTTAAACGTATAGATTGGAAATCTTTATTTATGAAGCGAGGAATAAATTGATCAAGGGCTATTTTGATTATAAACAAAGTGTATCAATTTTCCTCGACACTTTACAAAACAAAGTTTATCTTTAACCCAGCTCTTTAAACCATGGAGCCATTTTTGAATTTAGAACTTGTTCGATGGTTTAAACCATGTCAAAAGAAAAACCTTGTTTTGTAATAAGACCAAATATGACCAGAAACTTGCTATTTTTGCTTCTTGCGATGTAGCAGCAGTGAATCAAAATGAGGATGTTACATCGACAAATAAAAGGAAAACCAGCAGAAAGAAAGTATTGTGGCTTACCTTCTGTGCTACGAAAAGTTCGTAGACGACACATACTCCGGTGACGGTAATGCCTTGCTCCTTGCAAAGCATCGCTACGCCAACGCAAGCAGTGCATGCTACGACGTAGCGCCAGTCTGAAAACATCAATGTTTCGTTAAGTCCTATGATCTGTAGTAGTGTCTATGTTTGGTAGGGAATTAGAATAAGATTAAATTATTGGTCATTAATAAAAAAAATGCTCACAGTAACTAGAATATTTTACATATGGTCGGAATTCTATTATAAAATAAACACAGTAATAAAAAAGTATCCATATTTATGTATCATAATTTTAATTTACTATGGTATTACAGCTGAGAATAATTCTTTTATGTTCTAATTTTTAATAAATGGCTAAATTTCTTTATAATAAAATGTTTAAACACTAACTTATTTAATAACACGACAAACACGTAGAACTAAAAGAATTTTAATCAAACTTTTCCCATTTATTTTTAAAAGACTGGGAACTGATTTTGTTGAACTATTTAGATTGTGCCTATTGGGGGTAAACAAATGAATGTTGTAGGCTGTTACCAAGCGGGAATCAACTCAACATATAAGACTGTGCACACACAGGCGTCAAAACGGTTTTACCTGCTATAAACAGAACAACCGAACTAGCGTCCGTCCCACGAAAGAAGGCTCGCGGCTATGTTGAACTAATATTATTATACCTATAATAGGCCGACGGCTTAACTGAGACGTTGCCTGAGGTAGCTGCGCGGTGCGGGAGGGGTGATAGTTGCCACAAGTTGACGAATCACTGAGCTCTCGCATCACGTCACCACTTCCGCTCCGCGCTGCTACTTCAGGCACCGTCTCAGTTGAGCAGTCGGCCTATTGTTGCCAACATTCCATCAACAACCCTCTTACCTCATACACCTTTCTCTATTTAAGATTGTGCAATTTATTGACCAGTGCCTGTAAGGGAGCGTCTAAACGGGCAACGTTTTTCTGCAATTTTTGGCTGCACTATTGGCAACTAATTGCTTGGCAATTCAAAAATATTTTATTGTTCTTGATGGTCGAGCAATTCTATGGCTGGGCCATGTGTTGCAATATGACTGCAATAGTATGGCTCATGATGCAGACTCCTAAACGGGCTACTCACATCGGCAGCAATGGCTGACGAAATCACACTTGTCGCAGTCGCAGCGGCTTTATTGATTAAAAAAAAAAAAAAAGATTGTGGATTCGACCTTACCTAAATAGGCGTGAAACTTTAGATAATTTAAATCAAGAAATAAGTCTTGATAAAAAAATATTTAAAAAATTTACTAGAATATCGAAGGGTGACTTCGAGTTTCTTTTAAACAAAATCGGAAAAAAGATGAAAAAAGATGCACTATGCCATAACAATAAAGAGCGATTGAAACAACAATAGAACTAGCTCGGCAATATTGCAGTTAAATCGATCGCTCGGCGATCGTCTGGAAATCTATCGAACAATAATAGACCATATATGGCCATACCTAAAATGTTATCAATTATGGCCGGGACATTACTGCAATATTGCATAGTCTGGCTGTTATTGCTTGCAATGTTGCCGGCCACTATATTGCAGCCACAAATTGCAGTAAAACATGGCCCGTTTAGAAGCCCTCTAATAATTATGATGTTGAGATAAATAAATAAATAGATATTTATGACTCCATCGCGTGTCTGTAGCGCCGCGTCAGCGGGACTTCGGGAGACGGAGTCTACATAATCTCACGGTAAAAACTTAGGTGAGGTGAGCTTCAAGTCAGGTCTGTCAATAGTGTCAATCCGTTTGTTTCCTTTTGCCAAATGGGCTTGCTCTGTACCTCAACAGGTACAGGTCACTTACGTTTTTACGTGAGATTATTACAGAAAAGATATTGTTTTTTTTTGTATTTTGTAAAAACAGTTTTTCAACAACTAGTGTAACAACTAGTTTCTTCCCGAAATTTCGTCTACGTGGGATTTGTTATTCCATGCCTCATCGCTTCGCCTACCCGAGCTAGTACTTCTTTCTTTCCGACTTTTTTCTTTTTCTTGGCCCTTAAGGGGCCTAGCTTCATGTTAAATTAAATACCCTATAGCCTTCCTGAAAAATTGGACTATCGAATACAAAAATAATGCCTATGGCATTAATAATAAATAATAATAATTTATTTATTTCAGACCTAAATCTAGTCCCTATACACTCACGCATTTAAATTATAAACTACTAGCGACCCGCCCCGGCTTCGCACGGGTGCAATGCTGATCACTACATAATATAAAACAAAGTAGCTTCCCGCTGTCTGTCTGTCTCTATGTATGCTTAGAACTTGAAAAATACGCTACGGATTTTGATACGGTTTTTTTATAGATAAGAGTGATTCAAGAGGAAGGTTTATATGTATAATACATGCATAATATAGTAGAGAAACACTGATAATTTTAGAGCCATTATTTCTGGTAAAAAGTAAAACCCACAATAAAGATAAAAAATCGTTATTGTGGGTTATCCCTAAGAGATAGACATATACCATCGCGGACTTTTTTGTAGAACTTTTTAAGGTGTACAATACTGTAGTACATTATTTTGATCTATCTCCAATGGTTCAGCCAGCGTTTGCAATGTAAACGCAAAAAATGTGTTTATTTACGACATCACATTAGAAACCTCTAAAATTATCAGTGTTTCCCTACTATATTATGCATGTATTATACATATAAACCTTCCTCTTGAATCACTCTATCTATTAAAAAAAACGCATCAAAATCCGTTGCGGAGTTTTAAATATCTAAGCATATATAGGGACAGACAGACAGGGAAGTGACTTTGTTTTATACTTACTACTATGTAATGATTTTCTACTGTTTTTTTTAAACATTTTTTTTTCTGATTCTTTTTATTAAATCCGCCTCTGTACATTTTTATGCTTATAGTATTAAATAAATAATTAAAAAATATTTTTTCAAATCCGACTGGTAGTTTCAGAGATTAGCGAGTTCAAACAAACAAATAAAAACAACAAACAAACTCTTCATATTTATTATTAGTATATAGATGACTATGAAACAGTTTTGTTACAATTACGCATCATTTTCACAGACCGATATTTTTTCAAAGACATTTTGACTTAGGTGTTCGCACAGTCTTAGGTACTTAAATACATACGAATAACATGAGTACCTACCTTATATTGAATCCTGAACTGTAGGTACATTCAAGTATGAAATGTAAATAAGAATGTCTGGTCTGTATCGGGGACTCAGGACATTCACCCAGAATACGATTCTCAGTATTACCAACATTAAAAGACGATGGAAATGTTTTTCCCTTATATAGTTATATATGGTAAGAGGGGTTTAGAAAGGTTTCGTGTAAGTTACGTTTTCGTGTTATCTAAATAATAAATGTATGCTCTTAAGACGTTGTGTTAGGGCGGGCGCCCACAGGCGGCACGGCACGGTAAGGGATTTATACGAGTATGCGACGTTAGGAATATAACTTATTAGTACACGTGCACGTAGTAACGTATTCGTTTCACATAATCTGTTAACAAAAACAAACAGAGGCAAAAAACGTCTTTAGGTCACTCCCCGATGTCACGGCGCCTAAGGCTCTGGCCAAACTGAGGCAAATCCCGCGCGGGATGCGGGATGAAACTCGCTTTCGTCGATTATGTCAACTATTGGAGGTGTTCAAACTTGTGTGAAGAGTCGCGTGACTGCTTATTCACTTTTAATTATTAAAACAAACGACGCGCACACTCGCGTCAAGACATTACACAAGCATTCGTCTATATCACCCAGTCGATTCTGGAAAAATCTCACCGTGATAACTAAAGTGAAGTGAGCTTAGAGTGAGCTGTGACTCATACTGATGCTAGAGATTGACACTATTGACGACTCACTCCACGCTCACCCAAGTTTTCACGGTGAGATGATTACAAAATCGCACGGCAGTTTCCAATTTTCAGTCCTCCCAGTATAAAAGCTGTTACACAATCATATCAAGACAATTATTTTCTTTTAGATTACCTGTATATCTTCTCCGCTGCGAGGCGCGCGCATAGCACAGCAGTGCGCCTAGGAAGAATAGCGACGATAACATCTCTGCTCGTCCCACCACGCCCGTCACCTGTCAAAATATAAATTAGATAAAATATAAATTGTTAGGTTCTGCAAGAGAACGTTCGAATGATCAGAACATCTATTTATTTGCGTTCAATAATGTAAATAGGTATATTTATTCAAAGTTTACAACGTTTCTCACTCTTGCAGTGATCGTACTGAATCCTATATTTAAGCTTGAACGGTGCGGCCTGGATCTAGTTCCTATGTGCTTGTTTACGTTATTATAATTACCTATATAACTTACTTATTAATTTTTTTGTTAGTTATCTGATTTTCATCGCGTGTATAAAATTAATTAGAGACTCTTAACCACATAAAAATATTTCAACTTTGTACTTGATTGCTAAGGCTACTTTTATAATAATTCGTTTAGCCTTATATTTATTTGTAAGTGAGATAAATATATTTGGGATAAATATGTAATCATTAAAGCGAAAGCCTGTCTAAGAAGTTTTTCAAAATCGTGGATTCACAGCTCAACTGTTGGAATTGAAGTGTTATGTAAAACTGTAAATGTTTGCTTGGTCAATCCCTAGCATCAGTGGGATGACACTGACAGCGCACTCCACGCAAGTTTTCACGGTGAGATTTTTACAGATTCGACATGCTGTCTCGTTATCGTCACACATCAAAACTTTGGGTAAAATTAATAATGCTCAGTTATCAAGAGACTTTCCAAAACCTGCTAAGATGAAAGCCAGTTGCTCCAAGACTCCAGGATGTTTTCCTAACAACCTGCCACTTCTTACGAAGAGTTGCTACTTGCAAACCAGCCCATTACTCTTTTACGACGTTTTGAGGTAAAACCTTCAAGTTTACAACGCGAGCTTCCAAGAAAAAAGGGATACGTTCAGAAGGTGCCGTAAAGATTGCGAAAACAGCAGCGACTCCGCCACAGTCTATAAAAATAGCAAACATGGTGAAGGCTTACATACAGGGGCCGCAGTAGTCTCGCGTTCACGACTTCATTACGGCGAGCACACTACAAACACATTTCCTCTACTCTGTGATCTTCACGAAATAGCTTCACAACTTTACTTAGAATCAGACAGTTTTTCAAAAATAACGGTCTTTAATACAGTTGAAATTGAATATGGAAGAATAAAACATGAAGGTTTCTTATTTAAAGATCCTGCAAAAGTCCTGCAGATGCAAAAAACGGTTGTTCCTTTTTCAACCAGCAATTAAAAACATAACCTGTGCATTTATTCTGAAATTATGAGCACAGTGGTAGCCTAGTGGTAACGGACGCGACTTAGAGTTATAGGTCGTAGGTTCGAACCCAGACAGGCGCTTTACTTTGTGTATATTATTTCAACAATACTACTCTCAGAACGGTGAAGGAAAACATCGTGGAAAACATGCATGCAACAAGCATGTTCTAGAACCAAAAATTCGAATACATGTGACATCTGCCAACCCTCACTGGGCCCGCGAGGTGGATTACGGCCCACTCCCTCTCACTGAGAGGAGGCCTGTGTCCCAGCAGTGGGGACATTATATGCTGATTATGCTATTATGCTTATTATATTACTAATCATCATTTATTTCAGGAAGTTAAGCCCACATTAAGCAATTCAAATTACATAGAATTTACATAGAAAATAAAAAAAAGACTACCAATTACAGGAAATGACATAAAACATTAAAACCATTGCATTAAAAATAAATTTAAGTTAAAGTACAACTATAGTTATTAGGTTAAAATTCATGACCATGTATTCATGATATGAGCCCTGTCAGTCCAAATAGGACAGTGTAATAATATTTCACTTGAGCCCTGTCAGTCCAAATAGGACCGTGTAGTAACATTTCACTTGAGCCCTGTCAGTCCAAATAGGACCGTGTGATAACATTTCACTTGAGCCCTGTCAGTCCAAATAGGACAGTGTAATAACATTTCATTTGAGCCCTGTCAGTCCAAATAGGACAGTGTAATAACATTTCACTTGAGCCCTGTCAGTCCAAATAGGACAGTGTAAGACATTTCATTTGAACCCTGTCAGTCCAAATAGCACAGTGTAATAACATTTCACTTGAGCCCTGTCAGTCCAAATAGGACAGTGTAATAACATTTCATTTGAGCCCTGTCAGTCCAAATAGGACAATGTAATAACATTTCATTTGAGCCCTGTCAGTCCAAATAGGACAGTGTAATAACATTTCATTTGAGCCCTGTCAGTCCAAATAGGACAGTGTAATAACATTTCATTTGAGCCCTGTCAGTCCAAATAGGACAGTGTAATAACATTTCATTTGAGCCCTGTCAGTCCAAATAGGACAGTGTAATAACATTTCATTTGAGCCCTGTCAGTCCAAATAGGACAATGTAATAACATTTCATTTGAGCCCTGTCAGTCCAAATAGGACAGTGTAATAATATTTCACTTGAGCCCTGTCAGTCCAAATAGGACCGTGTAGTAACATTTCACTTGAGCCCTGTCAGTCCAAATAGGACCGTGTGATAACATTTCACTTGAGCCCTGTCAGTCCAAATAGGACAGTGTAATAACATTTCACTTGAGCCCTGTCAGTCCAAATAGGACAGTGTAATAACATTTCACTTGAGCCCTGTCAGTCCAAATAGGACAGTGTAAGACATTTCATTTGAACCCTGTCAGTCCAAATAGCACAGTGTAATAACATTTCACTTGAGCCCTGTCAGTCCAAATAGGACAGTGTAATAACATTTCATTTGAGCCCTGTCAGTCCAAATAGGACAATGTAATAACATTTCATTTGAGCCCTGTCAGTCCAAATAGGACAGTGTAATAACATTTCATTTGAGCCCTGTCAGTCCAAATAGGACAGTGTAATAACATTTCATTTGAGCCCTGTCAGTCCAAATAGGACAGTGTAATAACATTTCATTTGAGCCCTGTCAGTCCAAATAGGACAGTGTAATAACATTTCATTTGAGCCCTGTCAGTCCAAATAGGACAGTGTAATAACATTTCATTTGAGCCCTGTCAGTCCAAATAGGACAGTGTAATAACATTTCATTTGAGCCCTGTCAGTCCAAATAGGACAATGTAATAACATTTCATTTGAGCCCTGTCAGTCCAAATAGGACAGTGTAATAACATTTCATTTGAGCCCTGTCAGTCCAAATAGGACAGTGTAATAACATTTCATTTGAGCCCTGTCAGTCCAAATAGGACAGTGTAATAACATTTCATTTGAGCCCTGTCAGTCCAAATAGGACAATGTAATAACATTTCATTTGAGCCCTGTCAGTCCAAATAGGACAGTGTAATAACATTTCATTTGAGCCCTGTCAGTCCAAATAGGACAGTGTAATAACATTTCATTTGAGCCCTGTCAGTCCAAATAGGACAGCTTAAAAACATTTCATTTTTTTGGTGGTGGTTTAATTGGTTTTTAGGTGACGACTCCGAGTGTGGAAATTGTGACTACATTGTTGTATTGTGTACTTGTAAAAACGGATGTAAGTGGTAATAGTAAATAAATAAATAATGGTTTATAAAAATTGTATTGAGTTTGAGAGTAAGCTTTTGAATTTAGTGTAAATAAATATAGGTTCCAAACGGCAACTCAACGCCGATATAAATCGTATCCAATATAAAATACGACACAATAAAAAGGAGTGGTTCTAATTGGAAGAAAAGTTTAAAGAACATCAAGTTCACACCTGACGGAACGTAAAATTTGCCATACTAGTTGACGAGTGGTCGCCATAAAGTAGCCACCTACCAGCGGACGGGCCTTGGTCGTTATTGCCACAGCTATTGCTACCGTCAAGAACGTATTTTGAAAAAGGATAATAAAATGGGCTGCAGCCTCGTAGACCTAAGACCTTACACTTGGAACCTTGCCAAGTTGCAAGCTCGTAAACAACCATACAGTTATCTAAACAACAGTGCATCTGTATTCTGAGACCAATTTTTGGAAAACAAAAGGTGGTCCATATTGGCTCAGGATCCAGTTGACTAGAAAAAGGGAAGGGAGGGCTTTGCTTTGCTGTGGGATAATACAGGCTGTCTAAATAAAAGATATCCAATTCTACCTAGATACTATTAAAGTGGATTCTTATATGGCAATCTGATAATCCTTTACGTGTGCAATGTCATGAAAACCTCAGAGATCTAACTCATCAAAATAACACGTTTTTCACGATACAACGAAACGAATTGGGAACTTCGTTTTTCCAATCGGTTAACAACGAATATATAATCAGATCGTTCGCCGTTCGGGCTATAAACAGAAAAACATTCAGAAAACGCTTGCTCGACACACGATTGCCATCAAATTGTATTTTTTTTATGTCGAGCATAAAATTAATTTCATCCGGAGATGCACGAAACAGGAGAGCGAATAATACTACTTACCGGCAAAAATCTGCGTTAAAAAAATGTATTTACGACTTTCTTTTGCATTTATTGGATTTAGTTCCTGTTTTCACTTCTAAATTTAGATTGGAGTAAAACAGTCTAATTGGCTTGTCTCTGGAATCAAATTATTTATAATATTAAGAATAAAGAGGGGCTTGTGACTAAGTAATAACAGCCGCACGGGTCGATCGATCAGGTTAAGCTACGCTTGCCGCGGTTGGTCCGTGGATGGGTGACCATCTTTACATACCAAGACCCCATCGTGCCTCGGAAAGCACGTTAAGTAATTCCAGTCCCGGCTGTCATTCGTGGATCTTTGACAGTCGTTACGGGTCGTTAGAAGCCCGAAAGTCTGACAACCAGTCTTACCAAGGGGTTTCGTATTACCCAGTAACTGGGTTGTGGAGGTCAGATAGGCAGTCGCTCCATGTAAAATACTGGTAATCAGCCGCATCCGGTTAGACTGGAAGCCGACCTCAACATAGTTGGGAAAAGGCTAGGCAGATGATGATTAAGAATAAAGTTTCTGAGAAACAATAAACTTGTAAGTAGTCTTTTCTCGTTTATTACTTCGTTCGACATTTATATTTTTTTCTTTTTGCATTTATTTTGTAAGTAGATTAATATAAATACACACATGACATACGCTTTTTTATTTAAAACGGACACGAATTAGTGCTTTTCAAAAGTCATTGTATTTTAAGAACTACGAATCTACAAATCAGGTGCCACTAACCAACTACAACTAAGGTTGGTACCAAATTCACGGAGATTTTCTGACTATCTACGAGTGGAATAATTAAAACTTTACAACATTATATCAACTTCAATATTTCAATAAAACATTCTTCGATTTAGTACCTTTAGCGCGCACTAGACAGAAATACAAGAGAGCTTGTCACTGAAAGAAATTGGCATCGTAAAACGTACGAGAAGTGGCCTAGCACTTGCATCCCAACATAAAATGCCCGAATACCTAGTACCTACCTACCGACTGCATCCTAATGTGGTTTTATGTACTGGCTGAATATTTAGGCAGAAGTTTTTGAAAATGAAGATGTAGGGGCGAAGAATAAGATGGTCATTGTAAAAACAAAGCCTTATTTTGGAATGTAAGAAAGAAAAATAAGAACTATAATATCCGTTTCTTGAGGTATTAATAATAATAATAACCCAACCGCCGTATCTCTACGTTGACGTCGTGGTTACCTTGCCGGAACAGGTCTGGGTGAGGAGCCAGACCAAGAGAGATACAGAAACCCGCAGGGCAGCATGTGGCGAGCTGTTGGGCAGTAGGGACCCCACGGACCCTATCTCCCGGGAGTGAGTCCTGTTCTTCGCCTCTGGCTTGCCTTAATTGGCCGGCTGGAGAGAACACTTACGAGGAACAGAGCTCCCACCTCTTTCTTGCCTTTATTGGCCGGCTTGAGTGGAAATTAGCAAGAGCAAACGTGCTCGTGGGAAGTGCTCGTAGGGATCTTGACCATCTTCCGGGCTCTGGGATTGTTCTGAAAGCCGTGGAATACCTCCCCACTTCTCAAGCACCTTAGGGCATATTGCCCCTTGTTGTTACGTCACTATGTGCTAGCGACCGTTTCCGGGGGCTCATTATTTAGTGTGCAAGTCACCCCCTGCCACCGTATCCGTGTATATATAAAACATTGATCAGGCAGGAGCCATAGTTCTTCAATAGTTCTTGGTTTAATCCACTTTAACCACCCAAACCCACTGTAAAACATTTTATTTTTCCATATAGTGCAACAGTCCTACACCAACCGAGGGTTATCCGTAAGTGCACTTGCATAGTGCACATAGGGATAATCGTCGGTTGGTGCCGCATTTCATTAAAATTTCCTTAGGGGCCTCTGCGAGTTTGCTTCATCCCCTCGTACGCTTTCTAAAGGTCCGGGACTCCATGGTCCCGAAATATGTAAAATCAAAATAATAATAATAATATAAGCATTTATTTTCACGTAACAAACACCCATACACACACACACACATAACGCCTGTAATCAAGACGCCTGTCATACCCGAAGGGTTAGACAGAGACGTAAACCCTCATTTCATCAGTTATCATTAAGTCCCATATAATAGGGGGCGAGCGTCCTGCCAGCAACTGGGCACAAATACACAGTCCCAAATTAAAAGTACC
Source organism: Eremobia ochroleuca (assembly GCA_949629135.1). Taxonomy (NCBI): domain Eukaryota; kingdom Metazoa; phylum Arthropoda; class Insecta; order Lepidoptera; family Noctuidae; genus Eremobia; species Eremobia ochroleuca. The sequence continues at coordinate 6,553,511 of OX451392.1, forward strand.
TACCAAAATAAAAGTATCATAACATTTGATGTACTCAGAACAAATTCGAGTGCAATGAGAAAAATCAGCTCTCATTTTTTATAGTTCGTAGTTTTTTGCAGTTTCGCGGGTTTTTATGAACATTTACGTTTATTTGAAACCATCAATATACCCGTACAAACGAACGTTTCAATATACGAACGGCTTTAGCTCTTTTGTGAATTTCCATTTTAGTTTGCGAACTAATTTCAGGCGGGTGCATCAATTTTGCTCGTTTTTAGAGCGCTATAAAAGCCTTTGCGTGTTCTAACGATCAACCTCACCTGCATAGGTACTTGACATCTGAGATCAGGAGCTTAACATGATCTTCTACTGATAAATTTAAAACCTAAGCTATCCTACTCCCGCTTTTGCGCAGACAATATTATAACAATCATTCAGCAGCTTACACACAACACAGTATACATTTTTGAGTTACCAATCCGAATTCTAATAAAAATTCCTCGTATGTATCAAACACGTTAAAATATAATGAAGTATCCGAATGAAAACAACGAATCGAATGAAATGTCGAACAAAATATGCGGTCGAATCGGAAAAAATCACAACGGATGCTGTCACACACAGCGTGTTGTTATTTTAAACGCAAAACGTTTAATATCTGGAATGAATACTAACCGAATGTCATCCGATACGACCTCAAAGTTTTAAAAGCATTCCAATCCGCTCTGGGCTTGCAATATTTTGATCTACTTCGTAATACATATTTTAGTCGCCTATAAAATACCGAAAAGGTTTCTGAGAAAAGATTTTCCAGCCAAACTTTTGACAAAGGATGTAGTGTTCGAAATTGGTTTAATGACGGCCAAATTTAATCAGGCTTCCATTAAGACCTTTTTAAGCCATCCTTTGTGAAAAATGTGTCGATAAATAATTTTGAGTGTCTTGTTAGATGGAAGACATAGAAACTTGCCTTGTGTAAGCCTTGTATATCAATCAGATTTTAGGACTCATGTTCAGATCAACGATCGAGATACGTACATTTGTACGTTCTTATACTGAAAAAAAAAACAGTGCGCAAACTGTTGCCATGAATTGTAAAAATGAAAATGGAAATGTTGTTCCATACATTTTGAATGCATAGGTATTGCACTTTTCTATTAAACAGCAGTTTTTTTTTTTTTTTTTTTTATAACCTAAAAATTTCTACGCTAGGGTATCTAGAATCATATGCTGAATTGATAGTTACAGTTGACGCACTGGTTAAAATGTTATCCTGTATAGTGCTTACGCACACACAGGGCAGTGTGACATACAGTAGTACATAAAGTGTGGCATATATTAATAGTGACAGGCTCCCATAGCAACCCCAACATTTACCTCAATAACTTGAGACGGATACTCGTACAATATCCTTCACTATTTTTAGGGTATCGCTGACGTTTCTGACAGTTCCCTTATATGCCCTACATAAAGCGTCTGACGTTTGATATGTGAATACCCGGGAAATCAAATGTTCATGATAGTAAGAAAGAGGGAAGGTGTGACCTTCCCTTTTCATCTCCAAATATGTACTTATTGACTTCATTTATATTTATAGAGATCATAACATAATTAACAATTACACTGCCGCACTCAGAGACTTCACTTAAAATTAATCATTCATTAATTTTTATCAACCAACATATCTTGGCACAAATGTCAACAATTTTTTTTTTCAATCTGACGTATTTTTGACTGACTGCGTTCCAATTTATACTTGTCAATTAAACTTAATGATTGATTAATTTTAAGTAATGACTCTTAGTACCGGGGATAGAGGCAGAGGTGATAATTATGCGGGGTAGTTGTGTAACACACGAACATTAGCAATGGTTTTCATTTTGACAGTTCAACAAGATTCATTGCGTTGTTGAGTAGACAATTTTTTCGAACATATGAAGCAATGGATTAGCAATAAAATGATTCACGCTCAGTGTTACGCATTTAGGGTGCAGTTCTACACTTGAATCCGTCTGACCTATCGAAAATCCATACCGTGTACTGCATCAATTATAGTACCTATATGCTAGCACCCTGTCATATCGAAATGACGCTGGATCGTCTATACAGAGTGATACCTCCATGTGAAGCACTTTTACTGCTTAACTTTTCACGTGGCTGTAATCCAGAAAGCTAAAGACGTCGCTGACATAAAAGACACATCTTCGTCAAAGCCACGTTTCAAACATGCATAGTTCCAAAGAGCCACACATCACTCACGATAGACACTCCTCAAGCTACACTAGAGCTATAAAAATAATATACTCACCGCCTCAGTATGAATAGGATGAACGGCAAACAAGATGGCGGCGACAAAACTCGCAAACTCCGGCAGGAACATTGCGCACACCCTGTAACAGAATAACTAGGTCACTGGATGGATAAACAGGCTGAATATGTTGCCACGGAGTAGATGCCTACAGAAGGCTAGGTCCGTAAAACTAGCAAAAAGACACAAACAGACGCGTACGTACGGCGATCTCAAACTATACAAATGCCAGACGCGAATGTGCTTGTACTCGCTATAAGAAGACGCGTGCCAATGTGTCAGTGGGTTTTCGCTCGTTGTGTGACACCGTTATTCTGTGATGTATTTTCTGTGATGTTGTGGTCTTCTAGAATTACAATGTTTTTGTAAGCCCTACTACTATATTTACAACTGTTTGAACGGGGTTATTAGCAATCAAGAGCGTTATATCAGTGTGGTTTCAGTTACAAATGGATGGATACTCCGTTAGCGTTTGGCGTGGACGGATTGGACGGAAATTATGGGAAAATATGGTGTAGTGTTGGGAGAATTGAAATTGTATTAAATAGCAATGATGTGCGGTTTGCAGTGTTTGTTTGTTATTGCGTTATTTTTATAACTGAATATGTTTGTCTTTATTTTGAAACATACTTTCACATCGCTTTATACGTAAACCAGTGGCAATAAATTCACGTAGGTATAACGTTTAAAATATGATACTCTCTGGATTAGCGGACCGACTCTCTAAGTCCATCAACGAAGATACGGGCCAGTCTTAAAGTATTTCGAAACTACGAAGTGAATCCTACACCCGATTAATTAACTTTTTTGGACGGGCAAAAATACAGCGGGAGTAGGGACGACTGTCAAATCGCGGTATCATTCATTGTTAGGTTGGGTCCCAAACTAATCTTATGTCCTTAGGGGATACGAAGTAGAATTCACCGGAAACTTCGGCTATAACTACGGTTTTCGTGCTTAGGGAGTAGACCTCGAGACTCGCACAGAACAGGCAGCATGGCATAAAAGGGAAGCCTATAAGTACACAGCAGTGAGTGAAACAAGACTACCAAAGATAAACATGATGATTATTTAAAATATTGCCTAACATAAATTTTAAAGAAAATACACAATCACACGTTTCCAAATAAAAGAAAAAAAAAACACCAAATCCAGCCGTTTGCTACACAAAGATTTAAACAATGTTCACTTCAATTTCTTTTCAATACCTGAACTGTAGCCGGACTCACCCGCACGGGTATACAAATAAAACCTTAAAAATGTTTGAAAAGGTAATTGCTAGCGTTTCCAGCGCTTTATTTCTACTGGATAAGCAGCCTTGAGTCGTGAAAACTTTTGTGGTTTCATTTCGCACGCACGCTTGCACGTCAGACCCGCTAAACTTTTAATAGACGGATTTTTATGTTTGCTTCTAGGTATATGGAAAACTTTAATGACTTGTTTGGTGCGGATTAGTATGACAACGTAGAGGAAAAGTTTGATTTTAAATCATTTTGGGGGTGGTTAACGTTAGCTTTGTTGTGAAGCCTCGTTTTTGTGAGATAATTTATTGAAACAACACGAAATCAAAGCGATTACGTTCGTGGTTTTTCTTTTTTATTATGATCCCTATTATCTTGCTTATTTATTTGATGTAGTTGTAACTAGTTCTTTAGCTTTTCGGCTCCGAAGGTACTGAATAAGTTAACAATATTGTCAGACCAAGTAACCGCCCTCACTGGACTCCCTGTAACAACCGCCCTGAGAGAAACCGAGAACCGCACAAAGTGGAAGAGCATCGTGCATGAAGCTACGAAGGCCTTTCAGGGACACGACCTTCAGTAATAAAGTACGCAACCAAGAAGAAGAACAGTTGAACTGTTAGTGGACTAAGTGTCTTAATTAGATTTTAACTTTTGCATAGCTTTAGTTTTTCGAGTTCATATATACACTTAAGTTCTTCAAAAATCAATGAAACCATCTCAAGATCCGAAAAGCTATCTACAACCTATGACATAAGTGAGGTCCGATCGAAGCCAAGTTAATGTCGAATGTCACTTAGTAATATCACCCGGGACCGGTGATGTAATGCCCTCTCAGAGGCGAACGGAGTAAATTAGGCGTCATAAATTGACCACCCATCACACTGACGGTTCGGCCGAGACCATAATTTAATCACACGGATCGAACGATCATATCATTATCTTTACTGCGAACACAGCTTACAAACGTTTACTTCGGTTAGTTGACCTTTGAGAAAACTGGAGCCTGTTAACCGTAAATTAAAGCAAAATAAACGTTCAACTGTATTTATGGGAACCCAAAATACAATGTAGCATTGAGGAACGAAATTGAGAAAGTTATAACAGAAACGGAATAGGTAATAACAACAAACCACCAAGGACTGTCATCTGAGTTATCAACAGCACTTTAAAATTGAGTCGACAATTTTTACCGCCGTTTGCGCTGTCTCGTAAATATATAACGCGGTACGTACGTTCTGACCGTGTGAAATGTGGAAGTCGAATGACAATAATTGGGCAACTTTGTCCAGTGGCGCTGCCTCGTGGCGTGCAACCGCAACTTTGCCGCAGAGGTGGAACAACGGCTAATTGAGACTAACGCTGCGAAGGTGCTCCCGACGGCTAACTTCTGCCGGAATTAAGGCACTCGTTAGTGACTTTTTGCGAATCTGACGAAATCTCTTACGAAGTTGGTGAAAAAACATTTATGGCTAGTTTGTTCGCGGAGAGCGCACCTAATGAGCTCCTCTCTATCGATACGCTTGTGACGAGGATAGTGGCTTGTTTCGTAATTGTGACGATCTGTTTTATGTTCCTCGTTTTATATCGAAACTTTTAATTAAACTACTTGGAGACGTTAGACTAAACGACGTATAAGTAACTTAGTCCAAGTATACCCGTAAAAACTTTAATCATATTTTTGATGTGTGGCTTCATTTCATGTTTAGGTGTACGACGGAGCCTTCACTCTAGATATTGTCAACGTGATATAAATTATGACCCATTGAGTTCCGAATATTCGGGCTATAAATATGTTCATTTACATTCCAAAGGCCTAAATTAATGTAGATCCGATATATTCAATATTTGGAATTAACTAGTGGAGGTATTATTCATTACGGATCGTGTTCTTTTGTTTATTGTATAATGCGTGGATTCTGTTAATTGCAATATTCATCCTATGATCATTAAAATAGTATGTAATCTAAAATTGTATGTGTTGATATTTACATAATATTAAAATAAATTGATATCATGGTCAAAAGCGGACGTTAATTTTACAAAACATAAAAAAGACTAATGAGTCCAATGTGTTCTTTGTTGGTTACAACCAAAATTTTCCTTTTTTCACCGAGTTCTGCTTACATAATGCGGGTCCACCCGACAAAATGGCCGATAAAAATTAGTTTTAAGTATTATGACTGTAGTTATTTTCACTACCCGCAAGCTCCGATGGCAGACACTCAGATTAAATTATTCATTGAATTTCTAAATGTACACGAAAATATCAGACACTCAACCTACTTTCACAAAATCTACAAATAGGTATTAGGAACATACTTCAGAAATAATTTTGCCGTAATTGGATTCAACTTCCCTGAAATAATCAGAGTTCTTGTACATTATGTTTGTTTATTGGTAATTGTTTATGTAGCATAAAATATTTTTTTACTAAAAAAGCAGCAGATAAATATAAGATATGATACCGACATTTAATTATATTACTTTATATATCTATTATTCTTAAGAGTTCAAATACATACATCAAAAGTATCTAGGGATCAAGTACATTTTTAACTATTGTATAAAAAATTATCCAATTAATAATTAACAAATCTAGTCTTCCAGACTGCCTTCTTATTTTAATTCCTACGTTTAAGTTAAAAACTTATCCCTATACTTTAAAAAAAAAAACAACAAAAATAATAATCAATGTTTCCACCATTGACACGAATCACACAATCACAGCGATTTGACATGTTTAAAATCAGTTCATCACAATCACTTTGAGGAATGGCCGCCCACGTTCTTTCTAACAAGTCAAAAAGTTGTTGTGGGGCATGCACGACATCCATACTCGGCAGAGCTCTTCTTTGGAGCATATCCCAAGCGTGCTCGATTGGGTTGAGGTCTGGGGCTTGAGCAGGCCACGGCAGAACGTTCTCGGCTCTAGCCGTGTGTGGACGTGCATTAGGCGAAACGAATCACCCAACCGGCTTCCAAAAAGGATGATCACGTGTGAAATAATCCTCTCCGCATAAATCTGAGCACTTAGGTTGCCCCTGATCCAAATAAGATTGGTTCTTCCACCGATCCAAATACCGGCCTAAACTATTATTGTTCCCCCTCCATATGAATGAACTTCCTGACAAAATTTCAAATGTTCTTGACGTCCAGAGGTCCTCCAAACTCAAGTACGTCTTGTATCCGGCCTCATACCGAAACGAGATTCATAGGAAAAACAAACACAACGCCAATCTTCTTCCTCCCAATTTCTGTATTTGCGAGCCCATTGTAAACGGGCCCTACGATTGCGGGGTGCTATAGGTGGAACTCTCAGCGGCCTTCGGAAACGCTGACCCACTTCACGTAAATGATTTTGGAAGATTTGGTCGCTTATGAGCAAGCTTGAAGAGTTGTGGAGCCTCGTAGCCAACATCATGGCGGTCATGGTACGATTCCGTCGAGCAGTATTTTGGAGGTGCCGGTCCTGTCTGCGAGTGGTGATGCGAGATCGTCTTCCATGTCATTCGGCCACGCAGCCCGTGATACGATAGCGTGTTCAGAGGCGGCTTATGACGCTCAGTGTAATGCCAAGAGCGACAGCCACAGTACGTTGCCTGGACAAAGCTTGCAACATTCCGACGGCTCTCATCATCTCTTCTCATGACAAATGATGTCGTCGCTCCATATCGATGATTTTTTTTTCCAGTTCCGATGCAGAAGTTATAATGGTTTTGTAAAAACGCTATTACACACATTTACAGAAACCCTGATTGTTCGGGGCTCAGGGAGATTAATAAATGAGAACGTGGACTGTATACTATTTAAATTATAATCAGAAAAATAGCTATAAATAGGTAGCGGTACAGTGATGTTTGCCGAAGGGGGACGCGAGTGTCGTCCTAGCCGTGCAATCGAGTAGTGCGACTGCCGCCGCCGTCGCCGCCGCCGCACACCGCTCGCCGCCGCGCCGCGTCCCGCGCTCGCGCCTCAGCCGCCGGTGACGTCAGTCCACATGATCACGCGCTTGATGCGTGAACACTGATTGACAGTTGTTTTTTTGTGTTAATCAAGATTTAAAGAAAATTCTTTATTCAAATAGTGAAATTGACTAAAAAGAAACAATAAAGATCCAAAAAAAAAAAAAAAAATTCCTCAATTGCTGCGATACTCTAAAACACTTTTGATGTGTGTAGATACGAAGCTCTTATACTCGTAACCAATGTTATTATAGATTTTATAATTTTAATTTTAACAAATTAATGTATTGTATAAAATTTGTTACATTTAACATGTTTAAATATTTGTATGCCAGTCCATGGCGAAACATGTAAGATCATAACTATATTTATACGACCTTGATGTACCATGTTTTAAAACAAATAAATATATTCTTATTCATAAACACCAATACGAAAAAATAGAGAATTGCAAAGAAAAACTTAAGTCTCGTCCATGTGAAAAAGCCACAACACGACCATTCAATTTCCATCGAAATTCCACAACACTCGATTATACTGATCTTTTTATCGATAAAATGTTGATCACTTAGAATATTGATTACCCTGAAACTGTTCGTAGGGTCACCTTGTTTGAAGCTTGTCGCGCCGCTGACGTAGCCAAACAACTTGCGTAGCTCTTTCGTAGCACTACGTAGCGCTGTCGTAGCACTACGTAGCGCTGTCGTAGCGATTATTAATACGTACTCTACGCTTTTGCATCGCGGTGTCGAGAGGATTTTCAATAGACGTAGAAAATTGTTTCGTCTGCGGTGGCTTTGTGGTGAGGAGGGTATTATTGGATTACATCAAAAACCAATAAAATATCATAATCAGCCGTACGTTCCCACTGCTGGGGACACAGACGCGCTCTCTGTCAGAGGGAATGGGATATAATCCACCACGCGAGCCCAGTGCCGGTTTGTAACACGTCTTTGAATTTCCTCACGATGTTTTCCTTCACCGTTTTTGAGACCAATGGTGATGAAATAAATTATACAAAGTAGAAGCCTGCCTGGGTTCGAACCTACGACCTACACAACATTGTAAGTCGGGGCGGTTATTACTAGGTCACCGCTGCTCTCAATTTAATATTAAATAACATAACATCATTTTTCGATAGACATGATTTTATATTATTTGAAAACCCTGAAGTAGTAGGGGCTTTATTTCATAGTACACCCATTCGACGGTATAATAAAAGTAATAGAATTTCTTAATGGAAAACCAGACAACACGTGAGCATTCCCGATATTATTCTAGAATTAAGCTGTCATACGACCAACGATGTTATCAACGCGGCTCAACTATACTTAATTACATGTAGGGTGGATTACTTAACGATAGCTATTCGCAGAAGGGTAGGGGGGTAGGGTAGGGTTTGGCTCTCTATTGGACGACATATCGCGTGCCACATACTGCACTAGCTTATTAGGTGCAGAAAATAGGTGTGATTTGCTGCAAATGCGTTCACGTCACTTGTGAAGACGGGACTGGTGTTCAACCATATTCACAGGGAAAATAAAAAGTTATCCAACGCAAGTTTACATTTTTTTTTTCGTTAAACGTAAGAGATTGCTCATTCTGGGGCTTGTGGCTAAGTAATAACAGCCGCACGGGTCGATCGATCAGGTTAAGATACGCTTGCCGCGGTTGATCCGTGGATGGGTGACCATCTTCACATACCAAGATCCCTCCGTGCCTCGGAAAGCACGCTAAGCCGTTGGTCCCGGCTGTCATTCATGGATCTTTGACAGTCGTTACGGGTCGTCAGTAGCCCGAAAGTCTGACAATCAGTCTTACCAAGGGGTATCGTATTACCCAGTAACTGGGTTGTGGAGGTCAGATAGGCAGTCGCTCCATGTAAAATACTGGTATTCAGCTGCATCCGGTTAGACTGGACGCCGACCCCAACATAAATAAATGATAAATGATAAATGATAAATGATTTATTTTCTGTAAGTAGGTTTGTACAAACACTTTTACATGTCAATCATAAACTAGATGAGGTCGGCGTTTCCTATCTGACTACTCTGAGAAGAAAGGCCGAAACAAACTCAGAGGTCACAGTCTCTTTTAAAGTCCAGACATAATCTTGGTCAGATCATGTGAAGACCATGCAGATTGGTGTCTGAAATGGTCTTTTGAGTAAAGAACCACACAGATTGAGCGGACCTGTCCAGTCAGTGCACGCATTTGTCAAAAATTGTGTAGCTCAACTCAGAACTTGAGGAGCCTTACGATTCGACGAACAATACCAATGAAAGGACATTTGGGTAGGCCGCATAAATTACTCAAACTGCCAGACCATGATTAAAACTAACTAAGAAGGAAAAAAGAAAAAAGAAATGACCCACATAGTCTTCACACTCACAATAATAATAATAAAAAATAAGATACTATACAAAGTAAATATCCATGTCATTGTTTTAAATTCATCAATGTCAATGTGTATATAAAAATCCGGACATCATCTTTGATCTTTGAGGACCATGTAGATTGGTGTCTGAAGTGGTATTTTGAGGGAAGAACCACACAGATTGAGTGGACCTGTGCAGTCAGTGCACGCATTCGTCAGTAACCGTGCAGCTCAACTCAGAACTTAAGGAGCTCAACGATTCGACGAGCAATACCAAGGACAGAACATTTGTGTAGACCGCATAAACCACTCAAACTGCCAGACCATGATTAAAACGGAAACAATGACCCACATAGTCCTCACATTCACAATAATTAAAATAATATAAGACTTTAAACAGTAAATGTTCATGTCATGTCATAAATAGATATTTAGAAAGAAAAAAAAATAACAAAAGTGTAAATCAGCAAAATAAAAAATAAACAACCATTCACTGTCTAGACCTATTGGAGCAGCTCAATCCCAAGCGTTTTTGTCCTCAATATAGTCTTTTACAGTATAATAGGCTTTCTGGCATAGTTTTAGCTTTATAAAAGATTTGAATTTATTAATGCTTAGTTCTTGAATGTGGCTAGGAAGTTTATTATAAAAACGTATACATTGGCATCTAAACGAGCCACCTATTTCTTGAGCCTTGTTGTAGGAACAACAAATTTATGTTTGTTCCTAGTATTTATATTATGGATATCACTGTATTTCTTAAACAGATTAATATTTTTATGTGCATACAAAAGATTATCATAAATGTACTGAGAAGGCACAGTCATTATATTAATCTCTTTAAATTTGTCTCTGAGGGAGTGTCTGGGACTTAATTTATAAATGGAACGAATTGCCCTTTTTTGTAAAATAAAAATTATCTGAATTTCGGCGGCATTTCCCCACAACAGAATACCGTATGACATCACACTATGAAAATAACTAAAGTAAACTAAACGGGCTGTCTCTAAATCAGTTAAGTCACGAATTTTCCTAACGGCGTATGCTGCAGAGCTAAGCTTTTTTGACAATTTATCTATATGGGGGCCCCATTGAAGCTTGGCATCCAAAGTTATGCCTAAGAATACTGTGGTATTTTCGGGTTTTAACTCTTCACCCTTTATGAGAACACTAGTTTCTACTTGTCTAACATTTGGTATCGTAAACTTAATACATTTGGTTTTTTTTTCGTTAAGAAGTAAATTATTAACATTAAACCAGTTAACTACTTTTGCGAGGGCACTATTTATACTGTCAGTAACCAGCTGTTGACGTTTGAGAACATGGTTGGGAAAAGGCTAAGCAGATGATGATAATGACTTTTTAAAAACATGTCTATTTTATGGCGACCTCCTGTAATTTTTAACTTTATCTTGCTTTTATATAATAGAAATATACACTGTGAAAATTTCAACTGTCTACCTACTACGGTTCATGAGATACGACCCGACTAGGCAGATGATGTAAGAGATTGCTTATTCTGTGAATAGGTTTGTTAAAAAATTTAGTTTTCTTCGAATTTTGTGGGTGTGCTCTAAAAACGGCGAAGGATAACATCGTGAGGAAACCGGCAAGTCTTGGAACCAAAAATTTGAAGACGTGTGACATCTACCAACCCACACTGGGCCCGCGTGGTGTATTACGACCGACTTTCTCTCACCGAGAGGAGGCCTGTGTCCCAGCAGTGGGGACATTATAGCCTGATTATGTACAGACGCCAGCACATCAAGCTACTACAATCTGTCAGATTTCTTTAATAGATTTTGACCTTTATAGCTAAAGCATAAGGTTCAAAGTTGATTGGGAAATTCTGACAGCTTCGGGTAGCTTGATGTGCTGGCATCTGTACAAGTCTTTCTAAACCAAAAACAAAACTGCACAATGAAACTTTAACCAAATACGCTTGTTACAGTCAACTATATTGCTGAATATAGGCCTCCCTGAAATTCTTCGTTACATCATAGCCCATTATCACGCTACCACATTAGGAACTTTCTGTAATGGTAGCAGTGTTTGTGATAAATAAATAGATAAATAAAAAAAAATATCACGGTACCATCATCCAATTGCTACGAAATTCTAAAAAATTGTGAGCAGCTTCATATGTATTTGGTGGGCTCTAGAATGTTGGTTCATAAACCGCTAACTATTCTGATAATTAACACAAGGGTTGAGTAAGAATATTCCTACGCCTACTTGCGTAAAGAAAGGGGATGTCTATCATTGAACAGCACACATCGCGTGTGAAACGGAATATAGTTGTGATTGGCTGCAGTTGATGCGTTATCAGGCGTACTCAACCTTTCCTTCCTTGGCAGGATAGTAATTGGAAATTAACTTTTTAGTCACACAAATAGCGGGTAGGTACTATTTCACGGATTGTTGTGTTTTATCCATGGCCCAGGTGTATTGGCACCGACTTACGAGTTATAGGTCGTAAGTTAGAATTCAGACAAGCACTTTTAATTTCATCACCACTGCACTCAAAACAGTAGTAACAGCCATACGGGTCGATTGATCAGGTTAAGCTACGCTTGCCGTGGTTGGTCCGTGGATAGGTGACCATCTTCACACACCAAGACCCCTCCGTGCCTCGGAAAGCACGTTAAGCCGTTGCTCCCGGCTCTCATTCGTGGATCTTTGACAGTCGTTACGGGTTGTCAGTAGCCCGAAATTCTGACAACCAGTCTTACCAAGGGATATCGTATCACCCAGTAACTGGGTTGTGGAGGTCAGATAGGCAGTCGCTCCATGTAAAATACTGGTATTCATGGACCGCGTCCTCTCACTGAGAGGAGGCCCGTGTCCCAACAGTGGGATCATTCTAGACTGATTATGTATGAATGGGTTCATTTCTTTTGTTTTGTTTTTCACTTTAATATAATTAAAGCACCGTGTCGTTATAGTCCTACTGCAAGACAAAAAAAAACAACTTCAGCACGCTAGCGCAATGTTGATCAAATTTAGATCTTATAAATCCAGGTTTCGCTACAATGTTTTTTTTTACCGTTGGTATGACAGGGATGTCTGAGCTTTAAGATTAACTTTACTTGGAAAGTAAATGAAAGTAAGGAAGTAATGAAATTAAACTTGCTCGTGCTCAAGAGGCGTACGTATTATAATTGACTTGGTAGGTAGGTACGTACCCGCACACGTGTAAGTTGACAGCTAGTCCATAGAGAATGGTTTGGCTGGTCAAAAGGTCGAGTTTCCCTGCTTTTAGCAGCACTTTTCCTTCAACACTTCAAACGCATAAATGAATAATTTCTTAGAAAAGTAACCTCGTAGTGTTTATTTCTAAGAAATAATCCAAAGTAGATTTCAGATTGCTTAAAATTCTATTTGAACATTTCATTCCTACTACTAGAAATAGACGAAGGCGGATTCGAAGAAATGGTAATGGAGGTGGGTGATATTTTTTTTTTAACGTTCTGGTCGTGTGTTCTGGCTTTTCATGGTTATTATGGTTGCTTGCTATATTTTCGTTATTTTATTATAAACCTTTTTGTTGAGATTTTTCTATCTAAAATATAAGGTATTATTAACATTATTTTGCACGTGTTTTTCGAAGAAGATTATGCCGAAGTGGTGTCAAACTTGGCTATTATAATACAAAAATAAATCTTTATTACTAGTAGAATGGGGTATCCATTCTACTAGTAATATAATTGAAAACAGTTTTGGTCTTATGTAATGTGCAATAAGGTGGCAAAGGAGTGCTTTGCCACTCGTACTAGATTTGCCCTGTATCACGAAAGGTCCGTAGGAAGGTGATGGCATTCATTCATGGCATTCCTTCCTCTAAACAAAAATAGCAATTACTTATATTTTACCAACAAAGATATAAACAGAAGAATAATGTGTTTGTATTATGTAATTATGTAATTTTGCTATATCATGCTAGATGGCGTCACAGAGACATGGGATCAAAGTTATCCTATGAAATTTCTTTTGATAGCCTCTCTACAGTATCTTGAATCTCTTTGGTCCGAATCCTCTATGATTTTTTCATATTTTTTGTATTTTTTATCTGTATTTGCAATTCAACTGTCACATCACTTTATGCGATTACTTCACAAAATGTTACAGCATTTTTATTCATCGTAGCCATTTCAGAGAATTTGGTTCACTAGCCAAACTTACTAGATCGTTACAGCTTACTAAGTATTAAACTATATCTATACGTTTCTCTGTCATCTTCTTGCATTTTTGGCCGTCGTTAATCGGTAACAGGCAGTTAAAGTTCGGTAACTGCAGTAGCTCGGCGCTCTACGACCAAGTTCATGTCAACATTCACTGAGCAACGAATAGTTAATTTGATACTTTTCATATACAGGCCATTTCTATATAACTTTCAATTTGGCAAATATAGAGCTGTGCTTTAGTAAAATATTTGTACTTTTTTTTTTGGCTTACCAAAGCTTTTGGCAAGCATTTCTGGCTGGAAATGCGTGAGAGGATATTTCAGTTAGTCTCTATTTTGCAGTTTGATTTTGTTAAGCGAAAATATTTGTAACTAGCATCCGCCCGCAACTTCATTTGCGTAGAATTCGGAATTCCCGCCGTTTAAATCCTATTACACGTTTTCCCGTAGGAATGAAGCTTTTTCTCGCGGTAAAAAGTAGCCTTTGTTCATCAGGGATAATGTCGGCTTCTAATGGTAAAACATTTTTTCAAATCGGTCCAGTAGTTTCGGAGCCTATTCAATACAAACAAACAATCAAATCTTTCCTCTTTATAATATTAGTGTAGACTATATATTACATTTCGTTTTTACTACCTAGGAGTTTATAGCAAATTCAGCAAATCAAAGGACTGTAATTACAAGTTTAACACATAAAAATATTTACGGGGACAGTAGTTTGCTCTTTACCACGATTCCTAGAAAGTCAATTAAAATTTATAAGACCGCATTCTAAAAGTAAAAGCAATACGATGAACGTGAGGATTAACGTAAAGCTTTTTATAGTTTTTTTTATCTCCTTTGAATGAATTGATAAATTCTCAAGTAATATTTGAAAAAATAAAAGCTTTATGTCTTATGAAAGGCTCTCCATAGTCCATTAAGTGTCATTTATTAAGATTACACTCGGTATGTGAGCGGTGTATTGTAATGCTCTAGAATATATATGTGGCTTTTATTTCCCGGGTTTCGTACCCAAAGGGTACCAACGGAACCCTATTACTAAGCCTCCGCTGTCCGTCCGCCTACGGGTCGTATCTCATGAACCGTAGTAGGCAGACAGTTGAAATTTTCACAGTGTATATTTCTATTATATAAAAGCAAGATAAAGTTAAAAATTACAGGAGGTCGCCATAAAATAGACATGTTTTTAAAAAGTCATCATCATCACCTGCTTAGCCTTTTCCCAACTACGTTGGGGTCGGCTTCCAGTCTAACCGGATGCAGCTGAATACCAGTATTTAACATGGAGCGACTGCCTATCTGACCTCCATAACTCAGTTACTGGGTAATACGATACCCCTAGGTAAGACTGGTTGTCAGACTTTCGGGCTTCTGACTACCCGTAACGACTGTCAAAGATCTACGAATGACAGCCGGCACCAACGGCTTAACGTGCTTTCCGAGGCACGGAGGGGTCTCGGTATGTATAGATGGTCACCCATCCACAGACCAACCGCGGCAAGCGTAGCTTAACTCGATCGACCTGTGCGGCTGTTACTATTTAGCCACGGTGTTTTTAAAAAGTATGTAGTGCTAAATATTGTACGGTGGTACGAAACCCTTCGCGTGTGAGTCTGACTCGCACATGGCCGGTATTATTAGTATGTTGGCTTAGAGTATTCGAGACCGGTTTCTCAAGAACCAGGTTCCTGGCCTGGCTTTTTAGCGCTGTGTGTACTTTCTAAGTTAATCAAAATGGCTACGGCTTCACGGTAAAGACTAACATAGTGTTGAAACTTGGACTAAACAGACCGAAAATTGCCAACTTGCAGTGAAACAAACTTTCGTACCTACCTATTTGTATGAGAAAAAGCCTGAAAGACTTTTCCCTAATAATATAAGGTATTTTCTTTAATATTGTAGCGGTATCTACAACGCTACATGCGAACTACGCGTTATACTGACGTCACGCAAAATCCTGCATCTCGCAAGCAGAGTTTACTGCGCAATTAGCATATATACAACAACCCGATATGAATCACCGGGCAGTTGCCCGCCAGACACGACACCCGTCTGGTCGGAGTATCCTCCCGTTTTTGGAGTATGAGTGAACATTACGCCCTGTTCCTCATACCTCTAGAATATAATAGAGGTGCTCCCTCACCTGGAGCTTTCGCCTGTAATATATTGAGATTCGATTTTGAGCATTACTTTACAATACTGCCCCTGACTGACGAGCATTCACCTGTAATGTAACATTAGATTCGATTTTGAGCATTTAGTTGATTCCAAAATGCCACAAACACACACAACAAAGCCATACAACAAACACAACAACAAAGCGGTTGTTGCGTCAATATTAATTCGATATTCTTCCCTCACCAATGTAATGCTCGAATCTGTAACATTATAGATTGCGCACTGTAATGCTCGGTTCTCCTTCCTCACTGATGTGATGCTCGACGCTGAAACGTTACATTAAGGGCAAATGCTCCAAGTGAGGGAGCACCTTAAGGAAAATCTGATATTTTCTATTTCCAACATTCTTTGTCACCGATTTCCGGGAATAAACATACCATTACATAGCATGGTTGTTCTGCAAGCGCTGAAGATTAATACAGTCGACTCTGGGCTAATATACGATTGCCACCAGCGCCTCAACCAGGTGGGTAACCTCAATAAAATAACCATTCAATGCATAAAAGAACACAGCGGTTCGCTAGGCAACGATGCAGCCGACGAGCTTGCCAGAAGGGGGTCGAGCATAGCACCAGTGGGACCTGAGCCCATCGTGCCACTCCCCTTCGGGTATCTACGCACTCTGGTAAGGAAACCAGAGATCCAGAGAGCACCAGAGCACCAGAGATCAACATGACAAACTTTGGATGGACCAAGGCGAGTGCAGGCAGGCTAAGGAAGCACTTCCCGCAATGGATGGCCGCCTCACGAAACAGGTTCTCCGTCTAACTAAACAAAAGCTGCGTACGGTTACTGCAGCTTTAACTGGCCACGGGTCATTTAATAAACACCTCTTTGTCATAGGAGTAACAAACAGTCCGCTGTGCAGGGCCTGCATGGAGGATGATGCGACAGCGGCACATGTGATTCTAAGCTGCCCGGTGGTCGCCACGTACAGGGAAAAATACTTCGGTAACCCAGGTACCCCTATGTGAGACGGTCAGTAACAGCAAGAGTCCTTGAGGAGCTGGGGTGGATCGGATGATCGATTTTCCCACCCTTATGCAAAATACGCGCATTGACGTGGAGTTGCGGAAATCAGCCCGTATTACCTATTATTATTATTATTACCATTACATAACATAACGCGTGAAATCCCCAAAGAGCATTGCAGACAGAGGTGCGCCTTACTAGGTACACCCATATCTCGTCAGGAATGGTTTAAGTCCCATGTAATAGGGGGTGAGCCTTTTGTCATCAACCGGGCACCAATCCAAACTCCGGTCTTCTACTGAGAAATTCCAGATGGATGAAATCAATAACATTTCGCCCGATCTGGGAATCGAGCCCAGGACCTCATGCTCAGCGGTAGTGCTTGCGACCACAAGACCAATGATGCAGTTTAGGCAAAATGTGGGCAAAATGTGTATAGGTGCCTCCAAAATAAACAAGCATAAGATATCACGATATTTTTTTCATAATTTACTCAAAATATTTTGAAAAATGATGCCGCACGTGATTTGTCACTGTTGGTTGTAAGACACAAATTCAAATTAACGACAGATACGGCGAAAAAGTGGGTGTTCATCACTTTCACGCACACCCTTCAGCTGCCTTTGACAAATGAAGTGTTGGAGTAACGCCTCGTTTATCTTACTCCCGAACTCAGATGGAAAAATATGGTATAAATATAGAAAAATAACGACAAATATATCTAAGATGTTTGTAGAAATATCGGGATGTAAGTCAACCTTATTATTCTTATAAAGAGGCGACGAATAGAATGTTGAAAGAGATGGAAATGGATAACTCATGTTTTGTTAGTCATATCTACTTGCCAATCGGTAAAGATATCCAGTAGAACAATATACAGCGTGTAACGGAAGGGGGGTATCAACCCTGAAGGAGATGAATGTGCTCATGAAACTCAACAACTTTCCCCAAAGAACATAGGTCGAAATATGAAAAAAAAATTTGGCCCTCCCATAGTAAATCAATCAGCTGGTAGTCAGTTTTGTAAGGGAGGGCCAAATTTTTTTTTCATATTTCGACCTATGTTCTTTGGGGAAAGTTGTTGAGTTTCATGAGCACATTCACCTCCTTCAGGGTTGATACCCCCCTTCCGTTACACGCTGTATAC
The DNA here is from genome assembly GCA_949629135.1 of Eremobia ochroleuca. Classification (NCBI taxonomy): domain Eukaryota; kingdom Metazoa; phylum Arthropoda; class Insecta; order Lepidoptera; family Noctuidae; genus Eremobia; species Eremobia ochroleuca. The sequence goes on from OX451392.1 coordinate 6,571,867, forward strand.
ATAGTTCGCCTACAATGTCCCCACTGCTGGGATACAGGCCTCTTCTCTTCGAGAGGGAATGGGCTGTAATCTACCACGCGGGCCCAGTGCGGGTGGAAAGATGTCACATGTCTTCAAAATTTTGGTTCTAGGACATGCCGGTTTCCTCACGATGTTTTCCTTCACCGTTTCCGAGAGCAATGGTGATGAAATTTTTCCCTGGTAAAAAATACGGGCCGAAAATACGCCGAAAACAGGCCGAGGTAGTGAACAAAACGCCGAAAACACGCCGACATGCCGAAAACACGCCAACACACGCCGAAATAGGCCGACACGCCGAAAACACGCCGACACACGCCGAAAACACGGCGACACACACGCTGAAATGGGGCCGAAGTCACACCGAAAATCATTTTTACCCGGGTTTACACGAAGTAAAGCGCCTATCCGGGTTCTGACCTACACTACCTACACTCGTAAGCCGGGGCCGCTATCACTGGGCCACCGCTGCTCTCAAGTAGTAGAACTGTAGAACAATACCCATAACTTTATCTCAAAATTACCAAAACATGCCGGAAGCAAAAGACAAAGTATCGTCGATAATTAAGCGCCATTCGTCATCGTAGCCGGAACCATCAACAATCACGGATCGACCGACTCACATACTGGCCTAATTGGTATCAGGCGTGGGTTCTGCCAAACGCTCCATGTAACCACATAGCAATCAATCAAATAGACATAATGTATTCATTGACGATGTCACCAGACCGCATGTACCATGTAACACGAGAAAAATACGGAAGCAATAAAGGGTTCGTACCGGTAATGGAACCCGAGGGATCGCAAATCGTCACAGCAGTTTCCGTCTTGTCATATAACTTTTACTGCTCCTATATTTTTCTATTTATTGCGCTCTTTTGTTTGTTCTTAGTTTTATCTTCGCGGGCGATTTATGTGTGTGTTGTATGGCTGGGAGCGGTTACAGGTTAACGGCGGACGGCTCTGACGTCACGTGCTTACTTCAAATGTCTGAATTATCTCGGTGGCGTGCTCAGATATATTGCATACTTCCGCGGTAAGATATATTTGATAAAGGAACTTGTTACGACTGTGGAGTCTGCGGATATTTCAAGTTATAACGACCACGACTTGCATTCGTGTGAAATGTATATGTTTTCATATATTTTCTACTGCAGAGGAGAGCAGACTAATTCATGAGACCTATTAGGACTAACTATGAGCTACAAACTCTTTATCTAAAAGGGACAAAGCTGGCATATACATACAAAGTCTTTACACTAAAACGTTTTCGGGTAAATAAAACTGAGTAAAACCAAATATACGTATGCAAATGTGTACAACAGCGAAATGTACCTAACGTTTAGGTTTTTTTACGGTTTTGCCAAATAGGGGGCGCTGTTAGGGTAACTTTTTTTGTCCTTCCATCTGTTTGATTACATTTTTTCTCCCATACGCAGTGCTCACTCCCGTACGATTCGTTTTTCATTGAACAACAGATACATTACGGACACGAAGCGACACTACCACACTCGAACCTTAATAACGCATCTAGGGAGTTTTAATTAATAAATGGCTAAATTATTCCTGAATAACGATACACTCGCATGACAAGTAAATTAATTACTAATTGTAAATGTAATTAATTGCTCGCATGCGAGGATAAGACAAAGACCCGCAAGTAACTATATGACAGGAGATGTACGGGTACTATGAAAAACTAATTTAACTCCGCGGTAAAAAGTTTCGCGCTCTCCAGCGCTCCTCTCGCTCCATTACGTTATGAATGGCCCAAACAGCCTTCGTGTCTTACGTAACAAATTCTCTTGTTTGCCTATTCCGTTACTTTGGCTCAAGTTGCTTTGATTATTATTCCGGCGAGAGTTTAACGGTTATATCTAACTTTCAGGAATATTTAATTAATTAATATTTACGTTATTAACTCTACCTACTGTTTTACTGGGTAATTGCACTGTTCTCGTATTTCCCTGTAGAATAGCTTTTTATCTCTTTAAACATTTTATTTAGACAAAGCTGTTGCTGTAATACTAGTACATCGTGTTTACGTGTCTTGCATCCACAGGGTCTGGAACTCAGGTAAGCACAAGAAGTTTTATATTACAAACATGCATTATTTTAAAATTAGGGTTTCCGCGTTCAAACGGCAGCGAGCCATGAATTCGAAAGTAATTCCATTAGAAGTTAGTAGTTGAACATTTTCGAGTTGCAAATAATGTGGTAGTCTAAAATTTCCGCTTGTACTTTAATATGATTGGAGTGAGCGCGCCACTAAGCACATTAAAAACTTTTGAGTGGCGTAAACAAGTGGTTGTCGTCATGCCTCATAGTACCTATTGCTTACTAGCTCTGCATGTCTCGTAGAGTAACGTTTGTACCTGCCATGTACCCGCATTGAACTCAGTCGCATGGCCTCGCTCCGAGTCAGAACTTCAGCGGATTAGAATGATGTTCGAGCTTCGTTACCACGTTATTGTCGGCTCTGAATGCGTCATTTGCGTGTGAATTTTAACGCCTCCAGGACGCCGTAAAGGGAAATAGGCAGTAGTGCTCCGTGCCCATGACCCGCACTAAGCCCAAATGCGTAGAAATACCGACGATATTCGCTGCCCGGACGCAATGTAAAGAACGGTAGAATATTTTTGGAATGTCGGCACATTTTGGAGGGAGCAATTCTAGTGTATGCCAATATTTAGTTATGGTTTTCATGTGCGGTCCTCTATTTTCTAAAGGTACTCGTGTAAGGAATTGTTTCACACAAAAGCGAACCTTCTCAGAATACGGAACCGCTGTGGACTTGAAAGTTTCCCTTTCACTTGAACTTTGTTATCGAATCGTAACAGTTTACATGGGTTTGCTATCAAAGGGACGTTGTAAATATATATGTAGAAATGAGAACCACAGCGATGTTCTGTAACAAGTCCGCCGGACTAGAATAATAATGAGATCATGAAAATCGTTAATAGGATTATGCTGGCAAATTGGATATTGAGCATAAGCCGGGCTAAGTTGGCGGTGGACAGCAAGTATCCGTAATTAGCAGTAACTAAGGGGATCGGGCGCACGGGTGCCTGATTAAAACTGGCTTAACTGGAGCGGTTGGTGGCCCCCTCGCCTCCGTGCGACCGCTGCAGCCCGACCTAAATCGTAACTACTTATTAATGGCAAAAGTACTGGCATCCTGTTAGGTACACTCCTATTTTAAAAGCAATAACTACCAAATCAAATGGACATTCCGAGATCGTTTACATTAATTAATTATGTATTTTAGTGCTACAGTTAACATTCAGGCGATCTTAATTGGAGGTCGTTTGTTTCTTCGGTTCTCTGTTGCTACAACAAGGGATTTAGGTCACTGCGATCTAAATGTAAAGTTTTTACGTAATATATACTTCTCATTTATTCTCCGAATTTCTTTCAATGTTTACGATTTACATCTCAATGTGTAAAAGAAAAATATACACAAATATATTCCGTAAAAAGATACAAGGCTGGGACAAAGTTTTAAGCCAGCATTTCTCTGTATCAATCAGAATCGTACGTCAGTATACGGTCGTGCGTGCAATTTGTGAGGGACGATAACGAGCAGACTTGCAAAATAAAAACCTCGACACGGCCGGGATTCACAGCACTCACCTTTTCTTCGACCCCACACTGCGACGCGTTAACTCAATTTTACCGTGCAAAAATAAATTAAAATTCACTCTTTGATGGCGTAAACAACCCTCAACCACCAGATCAGGGGTATATTCTACTGAATAATTAAATAACCCACGCCTACTTCGGTTCAAACAGTGGATTATTGAGTCCTAACAATTAAAAGTTTTGCTCTTCAATTATCAATTACGGGTTAACAACGCCGGTCAACTTTGATTGGGCTTTTATTTTAATCAACGTGACGTCATCGTGGAGGACAGTTGTTATAAACTTCTTAAGGATATACTTTTCGACATAAAATATGTATGTAGTTATTAATACTAGGAACTACTAATTATATAATTAAATGAAAACTAACTAGAATAAACTAACCACTTTATTTATATTTGTATGCAATAATAAACCTTTGTGTAGGTATATATAAAAAGATGGACACTTGGACAGTTATATATTTATAACACATGTATTATTGTTATATTATTATCTATACTAATATTATAAAGCTGAAGAGTTTGTTTGTTTGTTTGTTTGATTGAACGCGCTAATCTCATGAACTTCTCGTTATTCTTATATATTTACGTTTATACACAACAAAAGTATACACAAAAAATTTATCGTTTACTAAAGTAAAACAAGTTACCCAATGTAGCAGTCACCGAGCTAGTTTTCTGATTTTACCGAAGATGAGAGCTAAGATTGGCAAAAAAAAACCGTTAACTTTTGAAGGAGTACAATTATATAGCAAAATACCTTCTGTATAAAAAAATACACTCATTCAATGCATTCGAAACTCAATTAGCGGCATATCTAATAACAACTAACATCCTTCCTAAAAGCAGAATGCATTGGATGGGTGTACATAATTAGTATAAATAACTTTATATAATTTATTTGATGTAAGTGACTTTGTGTATTTTTGAGTATAAAGCTTAAATGACTAAAATATTAATAAGAGTACTGATTCTGCGATTACTTGATTATTTTTATACGAAACTAATGTAGAAGAGAGTCCTAAAAACGCTGGCGTGACGAGTTGGACTCGTTTCTAACCGATTGGACGGAGAAGGCACAGTACAAGAAAAAAGTGGAAAAAAATGGGGGAGATATTTGCCCAGCAGCAGGACAATATTTTTTTTCTTTTCTTTTAAAAAACGTTGCCCCACACTAGGAATTTCTCCTGTATTGTGGGTGCGTTTACAAAAATTTAAAACTCACATACACAAACAGCCAGACCCGGAACAACTACTTGTAGGTCATACAAATATTTATTCCGTGCGGAAATCGAACCCGCGATACGAAGCGCAGCAGTCAATCGCTTAACCACTGCGCCAACCGTGCCGTCAAACTCTCATTGCTGGTGGAATAGAACAAAGAAAACAAAACAAAACACTATTATTATGCCTATTTACCTAAAAAGAGTTTGAACCTCTATAGCTTTGTATAATAAAATTAAATATCAAAGATAAAATGAGTTTACAACTCAGTCTGGGCCTGCAGAACCATTAACAATTTCTGTATACACAAGAACCGGGCATGATACAGCATCTCCTTCAATTAAAACTCTTTCCATCACCCTGAGGGTACATAAATATGAAATAATGATTCATTCTCTCAAGCACTAGAGATTTGAAAGGCCTTCTCATCCAATTAAACCTTCCTGCGTTCTTTAATCAATCCCATTTACGTGGTAGTCATTGGAGTTTTAACGAGAACAGAGTTTGGCCGCACTGCCGATATTCCGTTATACAATCAAAAGTTGGAATTTGCCCGCACTATAGAACAAAAAGTTGAATACAGTGGAAGTTCGTGTTGTTATGAAAATCAGGAAAATCTCGACGGTACGTAATTAGTTGTTACTGTGCTAATTTAAAGGTTTAAATTGCATAAATTCATATTATGTATGCGCTGTTGTATGGACCGCCATGCTTCCTAGTTCCGGCTTTGTAAAATACATAAAGGGATGATGAGATATGAACAAATTATAAAAAGGGATCCGGAGAATACTGAGGTGAATGTGTAATAGAAGAAAAGAATAGAATAGAATAGAATAGAATACTCTTTAATTGTGTATTGTGTTTTATTGTGTGTGTCTCTTTTTTTGTGAGTGTTGTGTGTGTGTTTTGCTTGCGTGTACGTTATAAATACATATTCAAGCGAGAGCATAATCGTTTCATCGTCACGTTTGCGAATGCTAGTCGATTTAATTTTGTACGTGTAGTAATCGAAATTTTGTAAGATCACTCATACACCGCCATTGTATGCAGCAGCGTTATTGCAAAACACATTCACTGTCCATTTCGTTTTAACAATTCAACTACATTCATTGCGTGATTTATATTGTCCAGCAGGCGAATTTTTAAACATATGAAGCAATTTAATGGTCTTTGATTGATTGTCAAAATGAAGTGGTAATTAGGGGTGCATTATAAAAATAAGTACTAAATCCACTATACCTGTAATACAGCAATGACACGAGGGCATGTAGCAGCAAGTTCACCAGGTGATAGCCAGCCGGCTGCAGACCGTGGATGGCGTAGTTCCATCGGAAGGTCAGCACCGTCAGCGGACGGTAAGACTTGTGTGATTGTTCCTGGGAACAAATGAAAAAGAAATTAGGACTTCACCAAAAACACAATAAATAATATCGTAAATATGGTGCCCAATTCCAAAATGCCACCGCGGCGGCAAGCGCGACAACGGCAACCTATCAGCTGTTGCGACGACGCCATTTCGCTCCACAGATAACATAGAAACAGCGGTTGGGAGTGAGTCTACGAGTAACAAATGCTCATTATTCAAAAATATTGGACTTATATATGCAGAAAAAAAGTGGTTGAGTTTGAACTTGATGCCGATGGCCGTTTCTGGCGGCCTGCTTTGGAAACTTGAAGTGTGGCGCAGGTCTGGCGAGGTACTTCACAATGTATGGGCGCATTCGAACATCTATTCAGCTCGATAAGCCACTATGAATGAGCAGTTCATTGTTTAAGCCGAAAGTCTATTGTAACTTATTCGAAACGAGATTTCGCGTCCCTATGGACTTAAAATTTTAGTGACGAATCGGAATGAATTCAATGTCTAATTCAATTGAGAGCTGTGGTGGTCCAGTGGTAACGGCCGCGACATATGAGTTGTAGGTCGTAGGTTCGAACCCAGACGGGCGCTTTACTTTGTATAAATTATTTCATCACCACTGCTTTCCAAACGGCGAAAGAAATATTGTAAGAACCTGGCATGTCCTCGAACAAACAATTCGAAGACATCTGAGATCTACCAACCCGCACTGGGCCCGCGTGGTGTATTGAGGAGAGACCGAGACGCGGCCTGTGTCCCAGCAGTGGGAACATTATAGTCTGATTACGTTTTGCTAATTTTATTTGTTTTGAAAAAGTAAGTCAAAATCAAAATCAAAAGTCATTTATTCAAACTAGGCTGAGAATCAGCACTTTTCGAACGTCAAAATTACAAAAGACAGTCCCCCAAAACGCCCGCCCTTCACCACTTCCAAGTGCTTTCGCTGGGAAGAAGTGGCGCAACAAACTCCCCAGCAGCACAGCTGTCTGTTCAGTTAGAAAATACTTGATTGAATACAATACAAGGTATGCAAAGTAATTTTATTAACATTACAAGACACAGAACACTAAATTAAATTCAGTCAATAAGTTTATTTATATATTTTTTTTTCCTTAATTATTAGAATTTAATGGTCGTATTTAGGTCAATTAAAATCTAATAATTAATTTAAACTAATTTCTAGGCCGACTCAATTTATATCGCCATAGAAATTCTAGGAATAATAGGTCAATCAATCTATTTACAACTTCCATTTGACTTGTAAAAGTATAAATGAGCCAATTACCCTATTTGTAAAATCCATTTGTTTTGTGAAAGTATTAATAGGTCGAACGCCCTATTTGTTAATTAGATTTATTTGTAGGCACAGCCTACAAGCCCAACTAACGAAAATTTTATCAAACTGTAAATTAATATCTGGGACTGCTACTGATATATTTAAAATAACTTATTTAACTTTGTTGAAAATTAACACGAGATTATCAAACATAAACATATCATTGCGTATTATAAAACTATAGCAACGCGACTTTATAGATTTACGAGGTTAAGCTGTACTTTGGGCGGAGTTTCTTGCCCGTTCTTCTCCACAGGTACCTACTACGCTTTAGAATGAGCAACTAGCTTCATCTTTCTGACTGACCGACCCCTTGACAATTCAAAAGTGCCTGTAATTGGTTTACTTGAAATAAATGCTTTGAGTTTGAGTTTGGTGAAGTTGGGGAGACAAGTTGGACAAAACAAACGACCAGTGGTGGTGGTGTGTTAATGTTGCTGGTGTCTCCGATGCTCGAGCGCTGGATACAACTGCATGCAGTCCAGTAAAGACGCGCACACATAATGCTATTTTTTGTATTTATCTATTAAAGTGTCTTGTCGTGTCATTACTAATATTAGTTCCTCATAAGCACTTCTGTGCTGCTAACAACTATATGGATGTATTTGGAAATTTGAAAAAAAATGAATATACTAATAATTAACCTTGGATCGCAACTACTGGAAGTCATGGGGAGAGTTTTTGCCCTGCAATGGGATCATACAAGCTAACAGTAACAATAAGCTGCGCTTACCGCGGTCAGTTCGTCAATGGGTGACCGGTATAAGCACATCGAAACCCCTGGTGCCTGATAAAACGGTCGATTCAGGTTGTCATTAAAATGTCTATGGAAAGTTTGACAACAGCCTCTGAATATTCGATGTGGCCTAGAGATTGGGTTGTCTCTTGACATTTGGTCACATCTGGTTACACTGGAAGCCAACTTAGTTGAGCAATGACCGATTTATTTATTACACAAATAACTTTCAAACCACCATGTTAAACACATAATTCCACATAAATAATTGAACTTCGTAACATTACTCAATTTATTTAAACTTCGCTGACATTCCCATTCAGCCGCGAAATAAAAAAGAAAAACCTTATTTTTAATTAAATGTCACTGGCAGTGCATGTAATTAAAAATATTGTGAAGAATTAATTAGATGCTCCACGGTGCTTTTTTTTTAAGGATTTCGTATCCAAAGGGTGCCCACAGGACCGTATTACTAAGGCTCCGCTGTCTGACTGTACGTCCGTCCGTCCGTCTGTCACAGGGCTGTATCTCTTGAACCGTAATGGAACTTGAAATTTTTCCAGAGTGTGCTGCTATGGCCGCTATAAGAGTAAGATTAGAATTTCTTTATTAGAGTAACCAAGAGACGGCACAACAGTGACCCACGTAGTCCAGGCGGCTCGCAACATTGCTTGACACTGTTGAAGCTGCCCCACGCCCTGCGCACCAAGGAAGCGCATGTTTTACGCATTGTTGCGTAAAAGCAATCGACATGCGCATCTGCGAACATCCCTGACAACAAAGAATAAACAGCAAATAATAATAATAAGATTAAATTAAAGGGGGGCACTTTAATTTAATCTTATTTTTACTACTTGTTGTTTATTCTTTAATGTGTTTTGTCTTTAGTGAGTATTTTTAATGTTAAGATAATTTTAATTTATTAATTTTTCGTTTAATTTTAATTTAATTTTGATATTCTACGTATATACTAACAAAATATGGATTGTTATTGTCCGAAATAAACATTTTGAATTTGAATTTAATTTAATTATACCATACAAGAAACGTCTTTTTTTACTAAGGAATTTACAAGAATTTATGTCTAGTGTTAATATTGAACGATGGTACGGAACCCATCGTGTGCGAGACGAACTCGTACTTGGCTGCTCTTATCAAAAGTATGTTTTTCTTGATTAAATTTTAATTAAGGTTTACAGAAAATGAAATGTAAAAGTTTATGTTTTGCATTGGTCCGTGTAATTGTGATTCTTCAGGGTCAAACACTTTATGGAGATATTTTAAGACAGTGATAAGTCGATTCCTAGTTTCCTTATGAGTATTTTGAAGAACTTAAAATAATAATGAGAGCACCGTCCTTTTTTTCGTCGGCTGATAACAGATATTCATTGAACGAAAATGACAGATTGTAGAAGATGACTGTGTTGATGGTCTGTGTTGATCTGCCATTTTGTTTATTCTTCCGTCGACCAATCCCGTTTCTATTTTCCATGGCGGTCACGCTAAGCGCGCAGCATTAAGAAACAAAAACATCTAAAAAAACACGTAGATTCGTACTTTTTCTTTAAAAGAGATTAACTTCAAGAAGCAAAGCATGAATCTTGATAAAGAACAGATGTCTGACTTTCTTATAAGTAGGTAATCCAAGCAAAACAAAGTGCGCACTCAAAACTTTTGGTAAGTTAGTGAGAGTGTACCTACAACTTTCGTGTAAGTTAGCAATACTTATCAAAGATCTACGTGTCTTTGTACAGTCGCCAGCACATCAAGCTACTACAATCTGTCAAACTTTAATAGATTTTCAACTTTATCATTAACGCATAAGGTTCAACGTTGATTAGGAAAATTTGGCAGTTTCGGGTTGCGAGGGGCCCGTGGATAAATAGTAACAGCCGCACAGGTCGATCGATCAGGTTAAGCTACGCTTGCCGCGGTTGGTCTGTGGATGGGTGACCATCTTTTCATACCGAGACCCCTCCGTGCCTCGGAAAGCACGTTAAGCCGTTGGTCCCAGCTGTCATTCGTAGATCTTTGACAGTCGTTACGGGTAGTCAGAAGCCCGAAAATCTGACAACCAGTCTTACCTAGGGGTATCGTATTACCCAGTAACTGGGTTGTGGAGGTCAGATAGGCAGTCGCTCCATGTAAAATACTGGTATTCAGCTGCATCCGGTTAGACTGGAAGCCGACCCCAACATAGTTGGGAAAAGGCTAGGCAGATGATGATGGCAGTTTCGGGTTGCTTGATGTGCTGGCGTCTGTACGATTTTAGTACTCTTGTGTATAAGTAAGACTAGCTTCTGCCCGCGAATTCGTCCGTGTGTGATTTGTTGTACCCCGACCCACCCTGACGCATCGCATCGCCTGCCCGCGCAGAAACTCAGAAACATTGCCTGATCAGGATCCTAGTCGTAATTGCATAACACAATTTCAAACACAATCTGAATCATTCTGAGGGATCATCATCTGCCTAGCCTTTTCCCAACTATGTTGGGGTCGGCTTCCAGTCTAACCGGATGCACCTGAATACCAGTATTTTACATGGAGCGACTGACTATCTGACCTTCATAATCCAGTTACTGGGTAATACGACACCGCTAGGTAAGACTGATTGTCAGACTTTCGGCCTTCAGACTACCCGTGAACGACTGTCAAAGATCTATGAATGACAGCCGGGACCAACGGCTTAGCGTGCATTCCGAGGCACGGAGGGGTCTCGGTATATAAAGAAGGTCACCCATCCACAGACCAACCGCGGCAAGCATAGCTTAACCAGACCGATCGACCTGTGCGGCTGTTATTATTTAGCCACGGGCCCCTCGCGGGATATTGAGGGACATGGCTAATATATTGCTTCATATGTTCGAAAATGATTCTTCATTAATGTCTGCTCAACAACGTAATGAATGTTGTTGAACTGTCAAAATGGAAGCCATTGCTACCCTAATTGCGTAACACGAATCGTTATCTGTTTTGAAAGATATTCATAATTTATTGCTTCGTAGTTCGCAGGTTTGAAAAACTCGTCTATTCAACAACGTAAATAACGCAACGAACGCGGCTGAACTGTCAAAATAAAAGATATTGCGATCAATTGTCATTTTATATGTTATACGCATTTACCTCGCTGGTTATCCATCTAAGATCCACATGCTCAGTAATAACGATGTCTATTTACTATACTATAAGAGGATATGAGTGAGGGAAGAGAGAGTTCATGTCTGCGCACACACTTTTGCACTATAATACCTCCCGCGCCGAAGGCTGGTCTCCGCTGAGATTGGTTGTCATGGCCGAAATTCGGTCTGGAGAACTTTATTTTATTTATTAGGTTGGCAAGTAGACATTTTCAGAATTATCTAGAATTTTACTATTTGTTTGATGAATACTATTTTCTGTAAGTAGGTTTGTACAAATACTTTTACATATCAATCACATTTTTACTATAAGTTCAGTTATTTTAACGTCAATATACCTACCTATATACCGTTGTGAATGTTATAATACAACTGATACCTATGCATGTGTTTCGGTAAAAAAATCTTCAAACAACATAATGTTCGCGTTCATTTTCATTCGTACCGGGATAATTCATTCCGTTACAAGCGAGTGGTTTTCAGGGAGCGTCGAGAGTTTAGGCAGGTGTTATGTTTGTGTTAAAAGTGGATTACGTGTATTACAGCTGTGTTTAAGTCAGTAAACGTCCATTTTTGCGTACAAGCCTCTCAAAGACTGCCATTAAACATAGCTATTCTGCCGTCCTTACGAAGAGTGCACTAACTAGGTTCAAGCTACTTTCGAGAAAAACGCGGTTAAAGATTTTATTATTGATTTGTTTGTATCTTCATTACAATATTATCGATTACTATGTTATCGATTCGTGATAGATACGTAAAACTGTCCAAGAAGAAAATGTAGAACTCGTTTTGGTGATTAAGGATATGTATACAGCGTGTAACGGAAGGGGGGTATCAACCCTGAAGGAGGTGAATGTGCTCATGAAACTCGACAACTTTCCCCAAAGAACATAGGTCGAAATATGAAAAAAAAATTTGGCCCTCCCTTACAAAAGTGATTGATTTACTATGGGAGGGCCAAATTTTTTTTTCATATTTCGGCCTATGTTCTTTGGGGAAAGTTGTCGAGTTTCATGAGCACATTCACCTCCTTCAGGGTTGATACCCCCCTTCCGTTACACGCTGTATAACCCTGAGAGGCCCAAAACCCGAGTTATTGCACTTTTCGTAAGGACAGCAGTACTTATTACCACCAAGACTTGGTAAATAATTGGTGATATTAGAGATAACGGAGGGGCTCTTGGCTAAATAATAACAGCCGCTCGGGTGAATCGATGGTTAAGCTACACTTGCCGAGGTCGGCCCGAGGATGGGTGACCACCCATTACATAAGGAGACTCCCATCGTGCCTCATAAAATACGTTAAACCGTTGGTGTCAGCTGTCATTTGTAGATCTTTGATAGTCGTTACGGGTAATCAGAAGCCCGAAAGTCTGGCAATCAGATTGCCTGAGTAATACAATATTTTATTAATAGGTTGTGGAGGTCAAATAGGCAGTCGATGCATGTAAAATATGGGTATTCAGTTGCATCCAGTTAGACTAGAAGCTGACTCCAGCATAATTGGGAAAATGCAGGTAGATGATGAAAACAGAGAACGTTGCCGGATATTTTCATACAATTTTCTCCAAAAAATCAAGAATGGGGTCTATTGCCTAAATAATCATTTGGGTAATGTTTGGTGAAATAGGTGCCCGATCTTAGTATCTTTTTATTACACCCACTTGAAGAGTGTTAGTTGGTCAGTGGTTTCTCCTGTGTTATGATTTATGAGCCACACGGTTAACATGTTACAGCCACACCCATTCTCTTAATGAACGCATTATTTCTTGTTAAAATCGGGCGTGGTCGCGGGAAAATTTATTGACGGCATTAATAGTGGGTCATTTATAAATGGGCACATTATCAAAAGTGGGCGTGGTTGTATTTAAGGCACAAAGGTCAACGCGTTGAGAAGTGGTGCACGTCATGTTGGCGGGGCATACTCGTGGAGATGAAGTTAAATATGGATGTAAAAAAAAATAACCATACCTAATATATTCTATAATAAAAAGTAAAAAAAACCCATCCGCAAATACACTGAAACTTATTTGTACCTGGATAAATGAAAATAGAGTAGAAACTCGATTATCCGGCCCTCAGTTATACGGATTAAGATAAGATAAGATATTTATTGTAGATTATCTGGACTATCAACCACGACCAATAAGTGCATACACCGTATGTTGAAAAATGTATCTCTTAACAATTTCTTAATAAACACACATTATCGTTCAAATGTATTTGTTGTTTTTAATAAACACATAAAATTATGTATGCACTACATATGCACAAAACCCGCTTTTCTTCATACATTCAATTATCCGGATTTTCTATTATCCGAATCCCTAACGATAACAATTAGTCCGGTCAATCGAGTTTCTACTGTACGGTGAAGGAAAACATCATGAGGAACCCGTCATGTCCTAGAACGAAAAATAAAAGATATGTGACATTTACCCAGTAACAACCCGCACTGGGCCCGCGTGGGGGATTACGGCCCACTCCCTCTCACCGAGAGGAGGCTTGGGTGCCGGTGGTGGGAACATTATTAACTTATGACAATTAACTATATTTTCATTTGCATAATCAGCTTATTGCTTATGCAAATGAAAATACAGTAAATTATCCGATACCTGATAAATTGTTCAATAATATAAAACACTCATAAAAAATAGGCAACCACGCCACAAAAACCAGACAATACACTGGCATCACACAAGCTATATGCCTAAATGATAAATAAATAAATCAGTTTTATAGAGCACGGAGTTACACGCACAAAAATGTGCCTGTCTCATAAAGATGATTCATCGCCTAACAAAATTAGCAAGTGGAACGGAGCAATATGGGCGTCCTTCTTTAAATGAAATTCCATGTCAGGTGTAGAGGTAGTACCATAATGGGAGCACATATATCACATACAACAATATGGGTGTGCTAATAAATATCTCTTGTCACGACTTCCCCAATCCTATTAGAGCACTAGCTTCTGCTTGCGATTTCGTTCGCGTGAAATTTCTTGTGCCCTCAACCCATCCCGTCGCACCACTTCGTTATCGCTTTGCGTTCTTTCAGACTTTTTTTCTTTTTGCTCAGCTCCTGAGGGACTTAGCGTGATGTTAAATATTTTATAGCCTTTCTCAAGAATCGGGCTATCAAATTCAAAAATATTTTTTCAAATCCGACCGGTAGTTCCAGAGATTAGCGCGTTCAAACAAACAAACCAACTCTTCAGCTTTATTATTAATATAAGATTTAGAGGTCGCTGCATACATACCCGGAATTGTTTTTCAAAAGTTTGATGACCATTACAGTTTAGCAACGAAAAAGTTAGTCAGTTACCAAAATGAAAATTCAACTTTACCAAGTTATGTAGTCGTAAAATGTAACGGTGTGTTTTTTATGGGATTACTTTTAAAACATTGGTTTATTTTTACGTTTATGGTCACATTAACAAATGAGGTTGGAAGAGGATGCAGAAAGTCACAAACTTGATTCACAGAAATGAAATTTATGAATGATAAGTTTAAAATCCCTACGAAATGACTAAATTTTCTCGAAACAGTTGAAATCTATGCTAATAAAGAAAGGCGTTGAAGAATTTAAAACTGACAAATTGTGTATAGATCGAGCTTGTTAATATGCTTGACGTAAATGTGAAATGATAAATGAGTTTATTAAATTACCTTAAGGACTAAAACGAGTTGATAATAATGATCTATTTTAAGGTAAAATGTAATAATTTTTGATTAATGTTTAGTATAATGCAAATTATAATAAATATATTCAATATATTTGATTCATAAAAGTTGCAGTGCCCTTACAGGGTACATGTCTAACTAACTACTAACCAGTCTTTTACACGTTAGCAAATAAATAAATGAAATGTTTATAATCTGAAAGTAAATCTTTTATGACACTTTAACACGTCAACATTTTAAAAACAAGATGGCGCAGGAATTTCCTAGCTGACTGATCCCTGAGAAGAAATGCCGAATAAACTCAGAGGTGATGGCCTCTTTTAAAACCCAAACATTATATTATAGGAAAACATTTGTCTGCACCTATTACGAATAAACTTGGGCTCGCGGACCCGTGCGCGCAAACTTTGGGGTTGGGACGCATGCTACAAAATTCCCCAAGGGTTATCATCGGTAATTATAGTAAATGGAGTTCGGTGATTGAATGAGGGAATCCTATTGAAGCCTGGGTGATTGAGTGACAGGTATGTGGATTGTCGATTCAAAATTTGTCGATTCGAAAGAGAAAGCCAACTCACGTAAAAAACGTCAAGTCGTTCAAGTCGCAATCTCATTTCAACGACAATCAATGTCATAAACTTGTCAAAAATATATGTAAATTGGTTGTACTTTAGACAGATTGAGACTGAAATTAGAATGCGAACGTTCTTAAAAATACGAGAATTGCCCCTCAGGTCTTGTTATGTGTTTTATTGGTTGATGTTTTCGTAAATTTTTGGACAACGTTGATTTACAAGTAGGCCTGCCAAAATTGATGACATCAAGTTTCACTGGCACAGGACTAGAATCTTTACGTCAATTTGAGAAAACATCGTTAAATCTAAGATACTACACGGTCTTCACTCAAGGGCCATTCTGCTCCAACTTTTATAATTAAATTAAGCACAATTATTACTTACATAAAATGTGCGCCTGTGGAATAATTATCTAAGTGAATAAATCTGTATTTTTCTCATTTCGCATAAAAATGTAACAGCACGAAATTCTAAAAGAGCTTTCAGGAAATGTGTATGAAAATTTTAAATGACACCACATTCTGCATATTGTGAGCGTCACGTTGTGCTCGTATAAAGCGGGGAGCACGATTAAACGCTCGATTATCTGGCGTATAGCTTGCGGTCTGCGGTGTGCGCATTCATCAGTCACCGAAACAAATTGATGGGTTATGATAAATATTAGACACACGGGCGTCGGGCACCCCAGCCACAGAATATATAGTTACAGAAGGTCGTAAGGAATTAGCGACAACGCACGCACTAATAGATACGGTTCACATACAGCGAGTGGAAGTGCGCTCCCGATTTTCAATTGTTTGTTATCTCCTAATGCGTTTATGTCTGCCTTGCCCCTGTTTTAGCTTGCTGAATGGAGCCCACATTCTGCACCTCTATCTATTCTGTGCCCCAGCCGTGACGTCGGGCATCCCGACCGACGCGTCAGCTTTACCGCAATATCATAGGTCACGGATGACAACTTGCGAATGTTCGAGGGGAGAACCAAGCTCAATCGGGATTTTTTTATCCGCTAATGTTTTTCGTTCCATTGTTCATGTACAAATAGCTGGTTTTTGATGCGTTAATAAAGAAACATTGGTTGTTGGAACGAAATTTATTTTGTTATGGTTGGGAATGCTGTATTTAACAGCAGCTGAGCTTGCGAAAATTAATGAATTATATTCAGGCCGAATCGAATTCATCTTAATGGCCAGGTTTTTCTGTTCAATATACGGGTTTCAACGATTACATACTCTGTAATTAATCATTACTGGACTGTCGGCTACACAATACTTGTCTATAAGATCTGTTTTTCGTTCCGTATCCGATAAATATCTTATATATTTCTTAGTAAATACATCACTTTTATTACGTGTTAACTCAACACATCATCGCCAGGTCCAATCACAATAAAATCGAACAGTTCTATTTCCATTTAAAATTAGCTTCCCTGATCATCCCAAATTATCTTTCCGTAATTAGGTAGGTACTTTTTTAAAGATAGTCTACTCAGTCCCACTTCTGAGAAAAGGCCTCCCACAAATCCTTCCATACATCAGTAATTACTGCATTAAAAAAAAAAAAAACACGCACAAAATAAAACAAACGAAAAAATATTCAAAGCTCAATTAGCCGACGCGATGCCCTTCAAAAGCAAACACGACACTTCGAGGTACTTTATAATATTTGCCATAAAGCGACAGGCAGATGGCAACACAGTCTTATATTTGTTCAAGAGATTAATGTCTACCGTTGTCGGCGTGTAATAATAGCAACTGAACTGAGGTGACAGAATCATAGGCGAATAAGGGCCGACACACATCTACCCACGCAAGGTCGCAAGCGATCAATTTCCAAAGCATATTTGCTTACGGGACACCTGATCCTGTAAATTAATTTTGACTCTGGAGTCTTGACCTCGTTGAAACTGTTAGTACTTTATTTGTGTATTGGTTTTTCAATGTTAGCTTTGTTAGAAACACACGTTTAGCTTCAGGTTACGTAAGACATTTATTGATTTATGTAACTAACCTAGTGCTCACTGCATTTGGCGACGTTAAGTAGTTTAGGTTTTCATTACCGCTGCTCTCAAACGGCGAAGGAAAACATCGTGAGGAAATCGGCATTTTCTAGAACCAAAAGATCGAAGAAATGTGATATCCACCAACCCGCACTGTGCCCGCGTGGTGGATTATGGCCCACTCACTCTCACAGAGAGGAGGCCTGTGTCCCAGTAGTGGGAAAATTATAGACTGATTATGCCAAATAGCTTAGGTAAGTACAGTAACAAGCAAAAATATGAGAACTTGCGCATGATTTAAAAGCGATTGTCTCCTTACTATATTATGAAATAGGCATTTTCTTAAAGTTGCAATTTTTTTATGGCCTTGATTTTACCTGTGTTTGAAGTATCGTAAGCCCAAAATAATGTAGTCAGCTACATTAATCGTGTATACTTTCAGAACAGCAGAGTTTATGTAAAGTAAGTATACTGTTTCATTTCGGAGTCCGCATATATAGTTTCCCCGGTAGCCGCCAATAATGTGTAAATCGACTCTAACTGAGGATCGAGGCGGACGAATGTAGATTTCTTATTTTATTTATTTATTTTATTATTTATTTACAAACAGTAAAAAACATATGAATATGAGATAATTATAATTTGAGTACAAAGGTACTTCGTTGTTTTCGAGTTCTATAAAAGCTTGAAATGTAATTCTTTTTGCGTGGGAACACAATTTCCACAGTTTTAGGCATGTACGAATAGATTGGAGTGGAAATGTTGTCATTTATTTGCCCTAATTAAAGATGGAATCACTTTTTCTTGGAAGACGGGTTCGTTTGATGTACCTACATTATTATAAGTTAGGGAACGTATCAAAATAAGTCAGGGCTGATGACTAACAAACTGAAGCGTTATTATTATCTCTGTGTTAACTGAACACAAAAGTCAAGCAATGATTCATGTCATACCTCCGTTGCCGCCTATTTTTGAGAAATTAAATTTGATACTCAAATAATTAAAATGATTACACAATATTTCAATGTTCGTTAGCATTATGACGGCTTAGTCATAATTATGTAAATTTATATTAAAATAACAAACAAGAAGTATTTAAATTCGTGTTGTTAAAGAAAATTATAAAATTGCTCTGTGTATAATTATGTAAACTGAAACCAGCGAAAAAGTTATTCTCCTTGCTACACAGACGTGCTATGTTTTTTTTACAAAGGAAAGAAAAACGTCTAAAGCCAGGCCCTGCCCGCCCAAAGCGCTGCTGGGCGGGCAGGGCAAAACCGCCTAGCCGCGCAGGTCGCCTTTGCGTAATCCCTGGTTTCGGAGCTTTCGCTACTACATAGAGAAAATAGCAATTTAGGTCTCCGTAATACACAGAGATTGAGTTACGTATATTATTGTAACAATTATTACGAAGATAAATATGTTTTAACAACTGTTCATTTTGGACGATTTACTTATGAATTGTTTTTTAGGACTTTTTGTTATTTAGCCACTTGTCACTCGCATTAGGTAAACCTCGAACTTTCTTCCGATATACTTAGTCGAGAACTCTTGTCAGTAAGGTAGTTAAACAAGTCTTTGATTGAAATAAAATACATAACACACTCTTCATCGAATTGGACATTTTACACTCTTTATGATCAAAAAGATGGCTATTGAATCTTTAAATGATAAATGATAAATGATTTATTTTCTGTAAGTAGGTTTGTACAAACACTTTTACATGTCAATCATATTTTTTTTTAAAGTAGATGAGGTCGGCGTTTCCTATCTGACTACTCTGAGAAGAAAGGCCGAAACAAACTCAGAGGTCACAGTCTCTTTTAAAGTCCAGACATAATCTTGGTCAGATAATGTGAAGACCATGTAGATTAGTGTCTGAAATGGTCTTTTGAGTAAAGAACCACACAGATTGAGCGGACCTGTCCAGTCAGTGCACGCATTTGTCAAAAATCGTGCAGCTCAACTCAGAACTTGAGGAGCCTTACGATTCGACGAACAATACCAATGAAAGGACATTTGGGTAGGCCGCATAAATGACTCAAACTGCCAGATCATGATTAAAACTAACTAAGAAGGAAAACCGAAAAAAAGAAATGACCCACATAGTCTTCACACTCACAGTAATAATAATAAAAATAAGATACTTTACAAAGTAAATATCCATGTCATTGTTTATATAAAATTCATCAATGTCAACGTGTATATAAAAATCCGGATATAATCTTTGAGGACCATGTAGATTGGTGTCTGAAGTGGTCTTTTGAGGAAAGAACCACACTGAGTGGACCTGTGCAGTCAGTGCACGCATTCGTCAGTAACCGTGCAGCTCAACTCAGAACTTAAGGAGCTCAACGATTCGACGAGCAATACCAGGGACAGGACATTTGTGTAGACCGCATACACCACTCAAACTGCCAGACCATGATTAAAACAGAAACAATGACCCACATAGTCCTCACATTCACAATAATTAAAATAATATAAGACTTTAAACAGTAAATGTTCATGTCATTCTGTATATAAATATGTAGATATTTAGAAAGAAAGAAAACAAAAAAAAAACCAAAGTGTAAATCAGCAAAATAAAAAATAAACAACATTCACTGTCTAGACCTATTGGAGCAGCTCAATCCCAAGCTTTTTTGTCCTCAATATAGTCTTTTACAGTATAATAGGCTTTCTGGCATAGTTTTAGCTTTATAAAAGATTTGAATTTATTAATGCTTAGTTCTTGAATGTGGCTAGGAAGTTTATTATAAAAATGTATACATTGGCATCTAAACGAGCCACCTATTTTCTTGAGCCTTGTTGTAGGAACAACATATTTGTGTTTGTTCCTAGGATTTATATTATGGATATCACTGTATTTTTTAAACAGA
Source organism: Eremobia ochroleuca (assembly GCA_949629135.1). Lineage (NCBI taxonomy): Eukaryota > Metazoa > Arthropoda > Insecta > Lepidoptera > Noctuidae > Eremobia > Eremobia ochroleuca. Next base: position 6,592,461 of record OX451392.1, read on the forward strand.
TTAATATTTTTATGTGCATACAAAAGATTATCATAAATGTACTGAGAAGGCACAGTCATTATATTAATCCCTTTTAATTTGTCTCTGAGGGAGTGTCTGGGACTTAATTTATAAATCGAACGAATTGCCCTTTTTTGTAAAATAAAAATTGTCTGAATATCGGCGGCATTTCCCCACAACAGAATACCGTATGACATCACACTATGAAAATAACTAAAGTAAACTAAACGGGCTGTCTCTAAATCAGTTAAGTCACGAATTTTCCTAACGGCGTATGCTTTAAAATAAAACATCCTATACCTATTATTTCAAAAATACGTACGAGTACTTCTTACCTTTCTGTATAATTAACGCAAACATTAAATACTACAATATGTAAACCATATATTTCGCGGACATTGGTTTGGGTTACAAGTTTACTTAGTTTTTAATTTATTCTGTCACACTTAAATTGTAATGTGAAACTGTTTTATGACCCAATAAAGTAAAATAAAAACCGGCCAAATACGCGTCGGACTACGCACAATGAAGGCTTCCGTAGTTGGAATTAATTTATCACAAGAACAAACTTAACTTTGTAGTTGAAAATCAAGTTCTCCCATACAATGCAGCTGCGAATGTAAGTTAGTCGACTATTACTCGTAAACTTGTAAAGCCTCCTTAGCTGTGATAGTTTTCCTTTTAATTTCGTTATATACACTACTGCCGCGAATTTTTTCACATATTATGCAAAACCAACCATTTAGCTGGCAGGGGGAAGGGGGAACACGACTCAAACAAAAATTTGCACTTTAAAGCTTAATATTTCACAAACGGATCCCTGAATCGAAAAATGGCTTAGACAAACCCACAATATTTTTAAAATACCTATTCAATGATATCCCACACCATGAGATAGACGAGAAAAAACCTCCACACTTTACTTGTAGAGGAGGTACTCTAATTTTTTTTATTTGACCACTTTGTCGGCGTGATTAATATGTATATCCATTCCAAATTATAGCTTTCTAGAACTAAGAGTCTCTGAGCTAAGCTGCGAACGGACGGACATGGCGAACCTATAAGGGTTCCTTGGGGTATAAGGGTTGACTACGGAACCCTAAAAAGGGATAAACTCATCGATAGCGGGAGCACCAAACAACTGAAGGCCAATTCCCGTTATTAAAACTGTTCAAAATCTTCTTCGCAATCTCACCTCAGCGACAATCAACATCGAAAACTTTTCAAAAATGTAGAATTATACGGTTTTTATTTTTATTATTTGTGAATTTATAGGTATTTTTGACAGATTGATAGTGAGATCAGACTGTAAACGTTCTTAAAATTACGAGAATTGTCCCTCTGATAACTTTTAAATGAACTGGATTTAAAACTAATTTCTTATAGGCATCTACACAAAAGGCATATTATACTCTACGTATAACAAACATTATGTACGCGAACAAAGTAGTACGAACCATTCCTTTCCTTTGCTTAGTGGAATCGTGTCGTCACGTAACGATGTGTCAGTTTTCCTTCAGTGTCGAGTTGCCGACGGTGACTCCACCAAATTGGACTTTTTATTGAAAATGGGGAAGAACTTCAAAGGTCTGTAAAATGTTATATTTTCAGTCCTTCAAATATAATCATACAGTTTAAATCAATGGAGAATACAGTGATACTAGCTTCTACCTGCTTCATTTGCGTGAAAGTTGTAAGACACCAGAACAGCCACATAAAAATATGTAACTTATATTTATAGAATTTTCATACACGACCTTTTAAACGTTTAATGTTACATAATTTTGTTATGTCTGGGTACAAAATGGTAAAGGGATTCTCTGAACTTTACAATCATACGTGATTTTATTTGAACAAATACTCAAATAAAGAGTTTCCAAGAATAAAATGCTTTGATATTTTATTCGAAAAATGCGATATTATGCTCTAATAAAAACGCCGTCAAAAGCAGACATTAAAATATTAAAAGGTTAGAAATTCAAATAGAAATCGGGCCAAAATAACGTTACGACTGTATAGAAAAAATATCATGAAATAACTGGAAAATGAAAGGCGTATTGCCTAAATAAATAGAAACTGCGAGCTTACCAAGTCGCGTATTGTTCAAATGTGACGCCGGAGGTTAATACAATGAAACTTTTTTCATTTCGTACGAAAAAACTGAACTCATAGAAACGAAAATAAGCGAATGCAATTAAAATCTGTTATTCTTTTAAATTTGTTACTTCGTCTTAAACTTTAGATGTCGGGAGTTTGTGCGTCAGTAAATTGGCTTGCTTTTCTGTTTAAAAATCTGCATTTTGCGTTCATTCATTCAGTACCGTTCGCAGTAGAATTCTGAAGAGAAATATACAACGTGTAACGTTAAATGCGCAAAACCTCAGACACCCCAACTGATTTTTAATTCAATTGACCTATTTCAGAGAGAAAATAAGTCATTAAAAAAATTGTAAACGTTTTATGTGCTGTTTTAGTTTTACTGGCCATTCTGATCGTTTCTTGCGTCTGCGACGACGCTTTACCGAGGGAGGAGTCGTCACCGGGCCGCTGCGCCGCGCTGACATTGGCTTGCTTGACCTATTAATAAATAGACACGGCAACGTTTTTAATGAAGATTTTTTGAAAAATGTGACCTATATTAAAAAGTGGTTCAATTAAATTGTGCTCGTTATTCTGATCAAACTATTTTCAGGTTTTGCGCATTTAATGTTACACGTTGTATAAGATCAACGGGAAAGTAAGTAAGTTACCCAATGTTTTGTAGCCTTTACGTCATTTGATAACTGGAAATCTAGATCAAATAAGACATTTCATTATATCACTTATAATACTTAATTCTTTGTAATTTGTTAGGTTATATTGACCGAAAAAGACCTGCAGGGTAATTATTTAATACACTAAACAATGACAATGGCGCCAATTCCCTTGTTCAAAAACTAAACTAAATTTAAGTTCAGTGCCTCTTTTTCTCTCTATTTCGTTAAGAAAAAGACAGAAAACAAATATTAGTTTAGTCCTGTCAAATTAAGATACTCCATAGACAAGTTTAGACGCGATTAAAAAATTGGCTACTAAAAATACGTCCATTTACGTCAGGCGCTGACTATTTTGACAGGACTAAACTAATATTTATCTTCTGTCCTTTTCTTAATGAAATAGAAAGAAAAAGATGTACTGAACTTTTTAGTTTAGTTTTTGAACAAGAGAATCGGCGTCAGTGCCTTTCATTAAAAAAAAATCAAAAACATTAATTGTGTGATTCACTTTAATAATAATAATAATAATAATTATTATTATTATTAAATAATAATAATTATTATTATTTAATAATAATAATAATTATTATTAAATAATAATAATTATTATTATTATTATTATTTATTATTACATTTCATTACAATCTCCTAAGGGGCCTCTGCGAGTTGGCTTCGGCCCCTCGTACGCCTTCCAAAGAACCGGGACCTCATGGTCCCGAGATATGTAAAAATAAAAATAATAATAATATTCCACAACTTTCACACAACGCCATCTAGTCCCAAACTAAGCAGAGCTTGTGCTATGAGTACTAGACAACTGATAAACATACATATATATTTCTAAATACATACATATTATAGATAAATTACACCCAGACACAGAACAAATGATCGTGCTCATCACACAAACATTTGTCCTGGGTGGGAATCGAACCCACGACCTTGCGTATAGCAGTCAGGGCCACTGACCACTAGACTAACAGGCCTGTCAACTTTATTGAGCCGGTGAATTTTTCGAACATAATTGTGGAGCAAAAGTTTAGCAATACCCTTCAAAATCCTTCGGATTGTCATTGAAAGAGTGTTACGGAATTGAGTTGCCGAATAAAAACAAGTTCAAATCAAGACGTAATTCGCGATTCTATTTCTGTTAGTAAAGTATAAGCATGTAGGCATCTCTTACTACAAACTTTTTCTAATCTTGAAATATCTTTACCTAATTTTGTTGCTATAAATAAGAGCTTTTGTTTCTGAACAATTTCGTATTTTCTCAACATTACGCAGCGTAATGTTTATAAAGTAATCTAGTACACGTAACAAAGATAAATAAAAATGTTGTTTGATAAATTTTTAAAAACAAATTTGTCATTGTCTTCGACGAGAAAATTAAGAAAGACATTAAATATTTCTCCATGTTTGTTGAGAGGTTTTTTTTTCAGAGAAGAATAAATAATAATTTATGTTATCCAAGATACTTTGATGGATGATCACAATTAATTCAATTTATGTTTACTCAATGTATATATTTACATAATTCTCGTGTAGGCGTTTCTAGTGATTACGATATTATGGCGAACAGCCGTGCGATTGCGTGAAAGCTTGGGTGAAGTGAGCGTGGAGTGAGCTGTCATTCGCTAGGGATTAACACTATTAAGTGCTCACTTCATTTATGATTTCAAAGTGAGATTTTTACAGAATCGACCGGCTGGTATCTGATATCTGTTTTTTTTTGTTGATATTATGGATATTTTGTGCTGCACAGCATTTTAGGGTAGTCATTAAGTTAATGAGCCTTTGAATTTATATGTATCTACATAATGGTAAGGCCAAGGTAATGGTCAGTACATTTAGTCCCAATAGTAGGTACTAGGTATGAGGTATGAGGGGCCCGTGGCTAAATAATAACAGCCGCACAGGTCGATCGATCAGGTTAAGCTACGCTTGCTGCGGTTGGTCTGTGGATGGGTGACCATCTTTATATACCGAGATCCCTCCGTGCCTCGGAAAGCACGTTAAGCCGTTGGTCCCAGCATTCATTCGTAAATCTTTGACAGTCGTTACGGGTAGTCAGAAGCCCGAAAGTCTGAAAACCAGCCTTACCTAGGGGTATCGTATTATCCAGTAACTGGGTTGCGGAGGTCAGATAGGCAGTCGCTCCATGTAAAATACTGGTATTCAGCTGCATCCGGTTAGACTGGAAGCTGACCCCAACTTAGTTGGGAAAATGCTAGGCAGATGATGAGTAGGTACTTAATTTTAAAATAGCTTATTCTATTTTAAACTAGCTGAGACCCGTGGTTTCACTCGCATAAATCTCGATCGCATAGGAATATCGTGATAAAAAGTATCCTATATCCTAATCCAGGTCATGATCTGTACATTTGCAAAATTTCATAGAAATCCGTTCAGCCGGTTTAGCGTGTGAACTAAACATACAAAAAAATCAAATTTTTTCTCTTTATAATATTAGTTTAGATTTAAATTAGCTGCATTGGTTTCTGCTTGCTGTTGTATTGTTGTAATGGTTAAATAAGCATTGGTTAGTAAAACCATTAATTTTCAGACCTAACCCTTAATTGCATGGTTTTTACTTTTTAAGCAAATTAAATTTATTTGAACGTAACATTAGCTCTATAGTAAAGAAAAAATATTTAAAAAAATATTGTATTCATAAAAATACTTTTTATTTTTTAATTTTTTAAGTGGCCTGGTGGAAATTTACATCTTTATGTAATCAGAACGACTGGGAACAAAATGAATTGAATATCTCTAACAATTGGGAAACCCCCGTGCTCTGTGGAAACGAAAATATGGGCATTGGATTGGTTGATGGAAATTTCCATCACGATGCATTTAAGGGTTACAAACTTGGTTTCAGACTAGTATTTTCTTTGTTAACATACACAATAGAATGGCGAATTCATGTTTAGCAAATTAGAGAAATCATATTCCTAACTAAGTACATATAAGTAACGGTTCAACTGTGTCTGTGGTTCGGTCCACATTCCGATCGGGTGTTGTGGTTTGATTCCCGTATTAGAACTAACAGTTGTTTGTTGTGACTGGTCGCGTTCACGATGTGGGTAAATCGTGGCTTCCACGTTGAAGAGAAATGGATCCACTAAGTCTCATATACCAAAATGCGGAATGTAGACTGGCGGAATGTTACAACATCATATATTTCATGTTTATACCATCTTTTTGTTATGCATATCTTTATATATAAAGATCACGTGTCACGTTGTTTGTCCGCGATGGACTCCTAAACTACTGAACCAATTTTAAATTTGATTTCCACACCGTGTGCAATTTGATCCAAATTGAAAGATAGGATAGCTTACATCTCAATTTATAGTCGCAATATTATTTTATTGCAAATTATTTGTCTAAATTATCTGTTAGCTCCAAACGATTCTAATAGATGGCGATATCTATTGACTGGATTGAGTAAGTATTCGATAGATGTCGCTATGTTAAAAATACAAACGTTTCATATAATCTAAAATTTAATAGCATAACCACCACGTGTTGTTGAAGCAGAACCTTAGCCACACAGCAACGCGTGGCCGGGTCTGCTAGTTTATTATATTTCTTATTTTGATTGTTGTTTTTTATTTTTATCTTATCGTATGCTGCACCGGTTGACGTCATCACTTCAACGCCGGCGGGCGCTGAAAACCAGCGCTGGGGCTCTGTCTTGTATAGGGTCTTAGCATTACGCTGAGCGATAGCCGTTTTGCGTGGATATGACGCATGCTTTCCCCCAACCTTGTAATTTTTTTTGGTGTTTGTGTTCTTTTATGCGTCATGTTTGCCGCAAATAAATGTATTTTCTTTATTTATACATATACATTTTCGTGATAAACCATACTTCCATACAAATACAATAATACTTTTTCACCCCCAACTCTCATGATTTCAGTAGAAAGAAGGACAGAAAGAAAAATCGATCGAATCGAGTCGGATTCGCGCACGAAGGGTTCCGTACCATTATCTATAACGAAAAACGGCAAAAAATCATGTCTGTTGTACGGGAGCCCCCTTTTTTTTTTTTTTTTTTTTTTGGGTGGGAAATTATCAAATAACTTCTCCCGTTCTGGGCGGAACGGGAGGGTGTGTCAGACTTTTACTGACTAAAACCCACCCGTGTTCCTTCAGTTGCCTGTGCCAAGGGCCACGGTAACTCTTTCGAACAAGTACGGGAGCCCCCTTCAATATTTATTTTATTCTGTTTTTTAGTATTTGTTGTAATGGCGGCAACAGAAATACATCATCTGTGAAAATTTCAACTGTCTAACTATCACGGTTCATGAGATACAGCCTGGTGACAGACGGACGGACGGACAGCGGAGCGGGAGTTATAGGGTTCCTTTTTACCCTTTGGGTACGGAACCCTAAAAACAGAAAACAAAGATTATAATGCCAATAATTTGAGAGATAATTTTTATAATTATACGTAATTCTATAAATAAATGTTTGTTAAGGCCGTGAATCATATTTGGAACAACATCCAACCTAATTCTGACTTGCAAATTGCAAGAAACGTAAGAAAATTTGAATTTCGGGGACTACCCTGAGGTTTTCGCCTTAATTCTGACTTCTAGATATTTTAATTATATCTTAATGATAACACGTTTGGTGACGAACCCGAATATGTGAAAAGACAATGATATAAAATAAATAAATTAAGGTGAAAGTTGATTCTGTGAACATTTTACCATTCTGGTTTTGATTTATATTTAGTATCAAAGGTAAATATACTCTGTAAAAAGTACGAATGGGCCTAAAAAAATACCTATCTCAATAAGATTTCTTTAGATACGAAACACAAACATAATTATGGTAGGCTGTAAATATAAAATGGAAAATACTTGGAAAAAAATATGTGGAGCTTTCGAGAAATTCGAGGAAAAACTTGTTTTAAACACAGATCTGAACTTAATAATATGTGTAAAGTCAGGGAATTTAATTGTTTACCGAATTGAGTACCAATTTAAATTGCCCGTATATTATTATTATAAACTTAAAGCACTAGATTTATAAAACATTATAACTTAAGTTAAAAAACCTAGAACCTTGTCCAAAAACTTTTTTTTGTTTTTATAATGCCTCTAACTTCCATTGCTACTTAGAAAACTGAAAACAAGTTTTGAGCATATATTTTATATGTCTATATCATTCAAAGAAAGAAATAAAGAAAAAGTGTTCACGCATACAGTGACAGGCCTGTTAGTCTAGTGGTCAGTGGCCCTGACTGCTATACACAAGGTCGTGGGTTCGATTCCCACCCAGGACAAATGTTTGTGTGATGAGCACGATCATTTGTTCTGTGTCTGGGTGTAATTTATCTATAATATTATGTATGTATTTAGAAATATATATGTATGTTTATCAGTTGTCTAGTACCCATAGCACAAGCTCTGCTTAGTTTGGGACTAGATGGCGTTGTGTGAAGTAGTGGAAAAAAAAAAAAAAATACATTTAAGTACCATACCATTTAGCATACCTAGATACAGTCGGCAATAACTAAGTTAATTAACAGTGAAACCCGCCATAAGCAATAATTACAATCATTAATGTCTCAAAAGCCAGCATAATAGCAGCAAAACGTTCAGAGTTCAGATTGAACGTAGCCAACAATTTCGAACGCGTGACAATTTTGATGAATCGCCGTGACGTATTTAATTTTAACTATCGATAGCACAGACGCACGCCCGCCCGTTTAAAACACGATCAATCATTTGGAATATTTGGAATACAGGCACATGGGTACCTAGGCAGACACACATTTCAAATATAAATGTTTGTGAGCCCTGAAAAGTTAGGGGTGTGCAACTGTGGGGATGTACAGTTGACAGATATGCCTGGGAGGTGTTTGTAACGTGTCGCACTACGTTATTATCGATACTACTTTTCAGAAAAATCTCTTCTTCAAGTGAAACCTTCATTAAAATACGTCTTATTAGAATGGAAAGGTTTTATATTTTTGGGTTTCAAAGAATGCAATGCAAAAGTGACATTCAAGCTTGATATTGGAATATCAATCGATCTGCCTAGCCTTTTCCCAACTACGTTGGTGTCAGCTTCTAGTGTAACCGGATGCATCTGAATACCAGAACTTTACATGGAGCGACTGCCTATCTAACCTTCATAACCCAGTAGCTGGGTAACACGATACCCCTTGGTAAGACTTATAAGACTATAGGGTTTCTGACTACCCGTAACGACTATCAATAATCTACGAATGACAATAGGGTTCAATAACTTAACGTGCTTTTCGAGGCACGGAGGGGTTTGGATATGTAATGGATAGTTACCCATCCACGAACCGACCGTGTCAAGCGGAGCTTATCTTTCGATTGACCCTTGCAGCTGTTATTATTTAGCCTCAGATATTGAAATATCATAAGGTTGAATTTTGATTTTGTTTTGCTCAACAGATTATGTCCAAAGTAGAAGCAATGGGGCATTGAACATATTAGTTCATTGATAATGAAAACGTCGTAGAATGCTTGTAGCACAAATGTTCCGTAAACTGCAATACTAAAACATTACGTGCAAGTTGTTTCACATCGCCTCAGAGCTTTAGCATCGTGATTTATTTGCCCCCGTCCGCCCCTGCAAGTAGCGTGGGAAAACAGGCATCAAAATGTTTTAAATTTATTTGTAAGATTGCTGAAAATGTACTAATAATATTTGATATTACTGTAGGTTTGAAAAAGAATGATGTAAGCTCTTATTTATGTATCTTCTAATCCTTCGACAGATGAGTAATTACGGATGTAAAAGTCAAATAATCGTAATAATACACGGAGTCGGATAATCCGAAATACATATGTTGCTATGTACTGCGTAGAGAAATCGCAATTCATTCGAATAAGTCTATATGGGGCTTTATCGATTCATCCAACATCCAGTGTGAGTGTGGTGTTCCTGACCCGACTGTGTCCCATCTGCTAGTGTCCCAAATGTTTGTCCACCAGCACCCTCGACAATCTGAACAACGCCTCTGCAATAAACGTGGCCACCTACTGGGCCAAAGCAGTATAAGCAACAAAGATGTACCGTCGAAACGAAAAAATAGAAAGAAGATCGGATAACTTCGCAACACTATGAGTTTTTGCAAGGATTGGAAGATCGCTTTACTTTTACGTACTAGTACGAGTATAAGAACGAGGCTTACAGATTTTTCTATATCGTGTTCGCGCTTACAGGCAACAATCTCTTTAAAAAAAACTCTAAAACCCAGTAGAAGGTCGTATTCTTATTGGTTCGGTTAGAATTGAAATTGCGAACTATAACGCCGAAACCTATCAAGCCGTTCCACCCACACCAAAGGTACTTTTTTGAAATGTAGGTCTTATATCTTAGCACGGAAAAATAATCCTTTGTGGAAAGCAAAGACAGCTATTTTCTCTTTAAAATCTTGTCGTCTAATACTACACGTCTTAGGCGGATCACACACTAAAACGCGCCATGCGACGGGAGGCGGGAAACGGAGAAAAATTCCCCGCGCGGAAGCGCGTTTTTATCGAATTTGTATGTCATGCTCGGGACGCGTTATCTGCGCCCCGTCGCGTGGCGCGTTGTACTGTGTGATCCGCTTTATTGAAACAAAAAATGCTTGGATACTCTAGTAATCTACATCATTACTTATAGTCAATTCCATCCAAGTATATTTAGTTAGTTTCACTTACTAGTTAAAGACGATCCGATGTAGAATCGATGTAGCCCGGTGTTCCGGTTAAAGCGGAGCTGTGCCAAAGCGATTAGTCAGGCGGCTATAACAGTACCTAGTACCTGATATTGGCGCCCGCACTTAATTGTTATGGCATCTCGAATATCTCTGGGCGGTGTACTCAGCTTTAGGTCTTGTTGAATGTAGGTTAGTTTAGGTACTGAATTAGGTGGGTGGTTGTAGGTCTTGTAATGTTGTATGTGAATTTTAATAGAGATGTGGGTATTCTTCAACTTTAATAGCGCTACACGGTTATTTTGGCGCGTGCCCAAAATCGGAACTAACGCCGCCATCTTGTTTTTTGAATACATTTAAAGTGACATTTCATAAAACGATTGCGAATTCGAAATTCGAATGCCTATGGGTAATTATATGCCGAAGATGCCTCACTGCGATACCTCGAGTTCGCGGTTTAGCTCGCTAACTCTATGTCACCTACATGTAAAACAAATGCATGCTAATAGACACGCACGCACATGCCGAACGATACCGCTCACTGCGGAACATCGCGAACTGCTTGGGGGTCTACGTCGATGACGGAGAGCCCTGTACAGCCCATCATCATCATCTGCCTAGCCTTTTCCCAACCAAGTTGGAGTCGGCTTCCAGTCTGACCGGATGCAGCTGAATACCAGTATTTTATATGGAGCGACTGCCTATCTGACCTCCACAACCCAGTTAAGTTACTGGGTAATACGATATCCCTTGGTAAGACTAGTTGTCAGACTTTCGGGCTCCTGACTACCCGTAACGACTGTCAAAGATCCACGAATGACAGCCGGGACCCTGTACAGCCCATTCAGTGTTAAAACCACTGTGAATGGGTTGTACCTCTGATTTTCCATTACTGTCAAACAGTGATCTTTATTCTCATTATAATAAGGTTTCTGTTAGGTTACTGCCATTGACAAGTATGTCAAAATTACAGTGATCTTTATCGTCATTATAATAAGGTTGCTGTTGGGCTGCTGCTGTCAGAGGTAAAAAAACTATGAAAAGACGGTAGCAGCGTATAATCGTATTCAGTAACTCGACATTTAAAAACAAAATAATATTACCATGCTCAAACCAATAGTGTTAGGATAGTGAACGAATCTGCGAAAAGAATGAACTGTAAATATAGTTGAATTTGGAATAAATCTCAAAAAATATGTTCGTTCTACTGGACTATTGCAAATTAAATAATATTCAAATAGCCTCTTAGACTCATAATTAAAAAAATGAGCTGTAATTTTTAAAGGAGGATGGCGAGGTTGCATGTACAATGGGACCCACTGTTAGGAGTATCGTGCAGTACGGAAACTTATACCTAGTTGTAGAACTATATAAAACTAGCAAAAAAGCAAATGGGCAGTAAGTCGTAGAGGCTGGGAGAAAAAAGATATGCAATGTAAAAGATTATAACCTAAAACGAATCTAATAGTGCTTATTTAATAATATAATACAATATCTTGTTTATATATTATGTAGTTTCAAAAAGGTGATCAAACAGAATAGAAATATTTACCAACACTACCATCGTGTTTCTGTATCAGTCTCTCTGGCAAAATATAGGTAGGTACTTACATACCTACTCAAAATAAAAAATACGTCTGGAAGCTAGGAACTAGAAAATAGTGACATAGTCAAAACGAGATATGAAAATGAAATTAATACTGTAAGCATAGACTGGATTGATATAGGATGAAACTACTCGTATAATCACCGACTTCTACTCCTAATACGAAACACGGTGCGTTTAATTACTGCATGATGACTTATTTTTATGTAAATAAAATTCTTTTCTAACTTTTAATTCCCATCATCTAGTGACTCAATATTTTTTATATAATCCTCTTATAAACTCTTAATTATAGTAAATATGAACTTGCAAGTGAACGTCACTTGGTTAATTTATAAATAATGTGGGTCCAAACTCGCCATCCTCCTTTACGCAGATAAGTGTACCTAATATTATTTTCAATTAATTGAGTTTTTATAAACATGAAATCGGTAATTAATCATTTTTAGGGTTCCGTACCTCAAAAAGAAAAAAGGGAATCCTTATAAGATCACTTCGTTGTCCGTCTATCTGTCCGTCGATCAAGACCCTTTTTTCAGGAACGCGTGGAGTTATCAAGTTGAAATTAATATCAAATACTCAGGGCTGTAATCCCTTCAAGCAGTGAAAAAATCAAACTTCTAAGTCAACGCAATCAAAAGGAACGGGCGTTTATGCTCCATTTATGGCACATACACAACATTCACACTCGAAAAGGAATCAAAATGTATAGGGTACTGCCCGTTGACCTATACAAATTAATTTTCGCAAGCAGCAATGTCATGTAGCACAAGTAAAAGAAAATCCAAAAACCGTAAAGGAGAATGCCGTCAAATATAGGGTACCCTGTACCAAACGAAAAGTCCGCTGTCACAACTAAACCTAGTCTATTTGGAGGAGAATTTAATGCCCTTTCTATATTGCTAACTATCTTTTACACGGATTCCCGCAACTCGTATTTAGTTACCATTTCCTACTTAATATTTTGAGGTTACGGAGAAAATGACATGAACGATGACGACAAATGATGGAGGCATCGCTACGGATTATCACACAAAGACTACGCTATGGAAAAGCACCTGAACGTTTTCGTTAATAAGGATTTTAAGTATATTGAAAAAGTCGAGATGAAACCAATATTGGAAGTAACGTCATCCGTGACAGCGTCACAGAATAAATCCAATACATCACAATAAAAACGGTCTCGTATCGGTCCTCTTTTCTTGCTTAAAATGTATTCCAAAATAATAATTTTAATTAATACGGCGCAACGCGTGACCTCTTAAAATTTTTGGACACACAAATAAGTATGCCTTATATTATAGTAAATCGGGGTCGGTAGTTACTCACAAATTTATCTTCTTCATTTAAATGTTTGTTGGCAGGTACCTATATTTTTTGAGTCATAACAACATTCGGAAATGAAGTGCAATGGCAGTGACATAAGAGAAAATAAGTACAAAAGTAAATAAAAATACTTTTATTTTTGATGTCCGAAACCAGGGAATCTTTTTCATAACAAAAACGTAAATCTAATTAAAAAATAGGAGTAATTTTATTAAATGCATTTGATTGTGACCCACTCCTCGCAAGTTGCTACGGTTCCTTGGCATTCTCCTTTGTAGTTACATACCTACAAATTTGTACGGAACCCTCGGTGCGCGAGTTCGACTCGCACTTGAATAGGTTTTTTTTTTTAAATTATGTTCTACACGAATACTGTAGTTTAAGGTGTAAGTTATTAATTCAATTAAACAGTGCATTTATGGCTCAGATTGTTGGATGTAGACCAAGATTTAAGAACAGTTTGAATGAGAAATTGGACAGAAAAAGCCGGAAATAGGTCACGTTGAAGAAAGGCTAAGGTCCGCCCGAGGCTTCAAGCCTCAGATCATGATACAAAGGTATTTAAAATTAGTATACGACTATTTCTAGCCGACAACATGACAAGACAATACATAACGTGATTTTGTAGTACCTAAGTTTGTAAGTTTATCAAAGACGCATCAAACACGATGCCACTCTGCAACGACGAGGACGGTATAAAGTTTAAATGTTAAATACAAAATTATTGATGTAATAAACCATTTTCTCGGAATTATTCATTCATATTGGCTTTGACATTTGCCGCTACACCGCAGATTCCGCATCGCTACTACAAAATATTATGGCGATTTTATGATATAGTCTGTTTGCTCTTTCGCGTCACTTAACATTAACATTATATTAAAAGGAATCATTTGTTTATAATTAATTATTGTTTACCAAAAACGTTTGTGACAAAATTATCGTTGAAAAACAATCATAATGTTTTGTAAGGCATTGATCGCTTTGAAAACGATTGTCAACTGTCATCTCAAATTCTATAAACTCTATGCCCTGTTTGTTTTGTTCTATTTTCAAACCCATGTGAGCATGGTCACTATCCGCAGTAGTATATACTTCAACCATAGCCACCAAGTTTAATCGATTTAGGCATAATAAATGAACCTAACCCGTTCCACACGCTATTAACGAGTAAAATACCTCTTTTCTTTGTACAGTCCATGTTTGCTTAGTAGTGATGGCTAAATATTTTCCTTTGTACTGCTTTTCATGCATTCGATATGATTGGGAGTTAGGAACATTGTTCCCTTGACGTTTTGTGTACGGTAGTGTTACAGGCTGTTTTCCTGATCGACATTCCTTTATGGAAGCTTCTTGTGTACTCTGTCAGCTTTCCCAACAAAATAGAAGAGGAAACCGAACAGATAACAAGACAGGCTCCCCTACAAGCTATTTACACAAGAATTTATTTAAAACTAAAATATAAAATTGTTATAAACAAAATGAATAATAATAATAGTTTTATAGTCACAAAGAAACATGCATTAGTATACACTGATTTACAAGATGCTAACTACGCTTCAGAAGTTTGTATACAGAGAAAACAAAAACTGTAATTGGAAGTTTCTAGAATTTAAATATTAATCTCAGAAGTAATCGCTATGAAATTCGTATGCCTATCTGAAAATTAGTTATACTCCGCGTCACTTCATTTTCTTCGCCGAAGCCTAAATGAATTTCCGACTTAAGTGAAACAAAAATAAACATTGAATTTCACATTTTCCGAGAGTTCAAAATTAAAACATCTTTCCAGCAAAAATTACGTAAGAATTTCACTCCGCCATGATTTCTCATAATTGTCGGCGTCAGAATTACTTTGCAGTGCTTCTAAAAGCGAATGCCCACAGCTGCGTCAGGGTTTCAATCCGATAGAGGAGGAGTGGACAAACCTGTAAAAACATTCAAATATCCGGCGACCAGCTTAATTACATAACGATAACATCAAGTTGCCTTGAGCCAATTCGTTTCGCCAAAATTACTACTTAGTGATCGCAGTAATTTAATACAAAAGGTCAACTGTTGTTTTTAGTGACAGCGGGTCATTTTCATTATGTCGAGCACCTGTCGGCCTTTCGGCTCTCCTTGAGGGATTTTCTTTCTTGCTGATAAAAATCAATTTGGGAGTATTATTCTATGTTCTTATCTAAATCAAAGAAAAATATTGGAAGGAAAAGCGAAATGCGATGTGATTTTTAATCAGGATTCCATTTAATTTGGTGTTGTTTTTTCGCATCGTTGCATTTTTTTTTGCTTCTTTAGGAAGTGGCAGTGCTGTTGCCAATCTCCTTAGAATATTATTTTTATAGTCATAATACACATTGAGCGCCGTGGTGGTCACCGGTGAGCGACAGCAATTATTTTGTTAATTCTTTGGATAGTAGTAATAAATAATTATTCAGAGTGGGATTTTTGACTATTTTGAACCGTATGAGCCAGTAAAATATAATGTGTAAAAGTCGAAATCGCGAATCAGCGTCAGCCCATATGAAAAGTATAGTCACGGCGTTCAACGTGTTAATAGATGATAAGTGAGAGGAGGAGGAGAGATGGTTTACTGTGGGTGTACGATGTAGGTACACATCTGCCTGGCTCTTATGGGTAAACGGCGTGTTGTTATTTTATGTCATGTTAATAGAGGATACCTGCTGGCCTAGCAATAGCTACCTAGTCTACCTACCTATCTTTTAGTAAAGATTGTATCGACATGACAAAATTTAATAATGCAATAATGATAGGTAGGCAGACCTTGACCTGAAACGAGCCCGAAACAGTTCAAATTACGGCTGAAACCACATAAAGCTGAGGTATACCTGTAATGATGCTTGAATGAGTCACTGGAGAATAACTACATACAACAGTGAGCTAGGTAACCTGGTTGTTAGCCTTTATTATGTCCAAGTAAACACCGCAGTCCTTGCCTTTATATTTCTATTTTTCTTCGAGCTCAGTTTTTCAGACCGCATGCACGAGTAGTTCGCGTTGGTTTTCTTACAATATTAGCATACAAATTAAATCGTCCGCCATTTTCCTGGCAAGACCACTAACGGGGACCACGGTCGCGATTAATTCTTAAAGATATCAGGGAATCGCTAGAATCAATACTCTCTAGGGCTCATAAAAACAATGTAGGCAGTGAAGGGTTGAAAATCTAAGTTCCAGTAAAGAACTTAATTTTTAACGATAGCAGAGGGATGTGACAATCGCTTTCAAAGCGTTTCGTATTTCTGCGACATTGAAGAACGACTTTCAACAGAATCCGCGAGTTGACTAATTTTTTTTTATTATTTAAATTGAAGCTTTTTGACCTCGCTAATAGCTTGGTATAAACAGTTTTTTTAATATTTTTAAAAATTGAAAAGATATGAGCGTTCAAAACTCTCAATTAGACAGAGAGGGAAATACTGAATTGTGACGTCATAGTTCAGTATCGCCATATAAATTACATGCAAAACTTCGTTTTGCGAGAAAGAGATAGACAAAAAGTTTCTATAAGTTATAAGTTTTTTATTTTTCGACCGATTTCAAATTTGATTTCGAATTCTATTATTGTATTACATGTGTGGATATATTATCTACTAGAATATATAGTATTCAATATCATGCAACTACTCAATTGACATAAGCTTTTCGGTAGCTTATGCCAGTCCCATAAACATTTAAAGTTTTTCGTCACTATCACTGATGAGGGAGTGGTCCCAAATCCAACACGCGGGCCCGTGCGGGTTGGTGGATGACAGGTTTATACCTATCTGGGAATTTTTGTTTCTAGGACATGTCGGTTTCCTCGTGATATTTTCCTTTACCGTTTTGAATGCAGTGATACTGAAGTAATTTTCACACACTAGTAAAGTGCCGAGTTAAATAAAGGGCTCGAACTTACGACCTTCAACTCGTCAGTCGTGGCTGTTTCCACCACTGCTCTCAAAGGACCGTAGGGATTTATTATTTATTCTCCAGCAATTATGAACTTAGCCTTGAACTCTTAATAGCCATGAAGCCTAGAAACTTGTGTTCGAAACATAATTTACTGTGATTGAAAATTGTAGGTTTCCTTTAGGCAAGTTTTTAGGATTCCGTACCCAAAGCGTAAAAAGGAACCCTATTACTCCGCTGTCCGTTCGTCCTTCCGTCTGTCACCAGGATGTATCTCATGAACCGTGATAGTTAGACAGTTGAAATTTTCAGAGATGATGTATTTCTGTTGCCGCTATAACAACAAATACTAAAAACCAGAATAAAATAAATATTTAAGGGGGCTCCCATACAACAGACATGATTTCTTTGCCGTTTTTATGGATGGTACCCTTCGTGCGCGAATCCGACTCGCGCTTGGCCGGTTTTTTATTTTTTTTTGTTTTAAAGCAGCACTGCTTATGTAGGAATATTGTGGATTTTTATGAAGTTCGCACGCTCCAAGTGTTTTGCACTTCACTTTGATAAGGATACCTAAAAGATTTTTATGAGCTACTTTGATAATGTTATTAGGATAAAATTCCGGAAAACTGGGACCACGGGTGAAGAAATCTTGGAAATTGAGACTTTTTTAAAAAAGTTAAGATAATAAAGTACTAATGCTTATGCTTGATACGTTCCGGTGAATTAACTGGATAGTTTACATTATAGAATAATTAAGTCTTTTTACGTCCGTTATTGTATATAATCATTTTAATGTTTATAATAATAATCACTTAATTTCCCTGACTTACTCACATGATCCTCTACAAAGAGATGTCAAATACCAGCTTCAACAAGCTTAACTAATTATGTTTCAAACGTAATTCCATGACAAAAAGTGTAACGGGCATGGACCTAGTTGGGAACAGGGACAAAAACTGTTGAGGTCGTTGGAAACAGTTGAAAGTGTGGTGAATGGAGGCTCATACATACATACAGTGATGTGTATGTATATTCCCTGTGTACTGCTGGAGTTGAGTAGATATTATTGCGGTTTGAGAGAGAAACGGTGGGGTGACAGGAATTTAATTTTAAATATTGTTACATTTTAGCATTAAATGAGGAGGTTTTTGATATGATGAGGTTTTGAGGTGTTAGAAGCATGTGGTTGTTTCTAGAAGCATCTATAATAGGTTTTTGACAGATTTTAAAATCAGCCAAGCGTGCGTGATTTTCTGTTACGTTACGTTTATGTTTACGTTGCCTGTGTGTATGAACCTGGATCTAATTTATAACGAACCATTATAAAGCAGATGATAAAAAGCGTACCTAGGATATACCTAGTTTGGAACACGGGCAAAAACTGTTGAGGCCGGTGGAAAAAGTTTAAAATGTTTTTTTTGGTGGCTCATGTTTACGTAAGTGAGAAGTGAAGAGGGGCTTGTGGCTAAGTAATAACAGCCGCACGGGTCGATCGATCAGGTTAAGCTACGCTTGCCGCGGTTGGTCCGTGGATGGGTGACCATCTTCACATACCGAGACCCCTCCGTGCCTCGGAAAGCACGTTAAGCCGTTGGTCCCGGCTGTCATTCGTGGATCTTTGAAATTCGTTACGGGTCGTCAGTAGCCCGAAAGACTGACAACCAGTCTTACCAAGGGGTATCGTATTACCCAGTAACTGGGTTGTGGAGGTCAGATAGGCAGTCGCTCCATGAAAAATAATGGTATTCAAATGCATCCGGTTAGACTGGAAGCCGACCCCAACATCGTTGGGAAAAGGCTAGGCCCAACATAGTTGGGAAAAGGCTAGGGAAAAGGCTAGGATGATGGTGAGAAAATAGTACATTTTCAAACACCTAATAATAAATTCTCTTACCACAACACTATATCACATCCAAACTAAATTAAAGAATACCAATGAACCCCAGATTCTTGAGATCGAAAGCTAAGTACTAAAAAGAAACCAATCGGTATCTTACGACCTCCCAGCGTTTACTTTCAGTCATAAATCTCAAAGTGAATGCCAAGCGAACTTTGATGATAGAAGGAGCTTCGACGATAAAATATAAATGGGCCTCGTTAACTGTTCACTATGACGGTTTGGTATAGGAAAAGAATAGAGTTTATCTATACACTAGCGACCCGCCCCGGCTTCGCACGGGTGCAATGGAGAAACACTGATAATTTTAGAGCCATTATTTCTCGTAAAAAGTATAGGATAAAAATGGTTATTGTGGGTTATCCCTAAGAGATAGACATATACCATCGCGGATTTTTTGTAGACCTTTTTAAGGTGTACAATACTGTAGTACATTATTTTGATCTATCTCGATGGGTTCAGCCAGCGTTTACAATGTAAGCGCAAAAAAATGTGTTTATTTACGACATCACATTAGAAACCTCTAAAATTATCAGTGTTTCTCTACTATATTATGCATGTATTATACATATAAACCTTCCTCTTGAATCACTCTATCTATTAAAAAAAACCGCATCAAAATCCGTTGCGTAGTTTTAAAGATCTAAGCATATATAGGGACAGACAGACAGGGAAGCGACTTTGTTTTACACTATGTAGTGATATGAATATATAACATTCAAGTGTCTGTTTGTAATATCAAAATATCAGCATTTTAATAAATGCTTAAGAAAGCTTAAACAATTTTCTTTTAAAGCTTTGAATATTATTAAGATGCTTCTGGCTCATCACCACTGCAGAAAATTTCTATCATCGTTTGACTAAATTCTGACGAAACTATTGTTTCAATCATTCAATGCCTCTTAGAAAGAAGTGGTAGGCACTTGTTTTCTTCTTCAATGCCTGGACAATTCAAACTGTACGAAACTTCATAACCAGTCAAATAAACAGTAATTTACATCAGCTGATAACCAAATAGTAACTTGCTTCTCTATTCGCAATTAAGTTGTAATTAGCTTGTATAATCTAAAACAGTGTTATCTTGACTCTGGGCGCCATCGAATAACACAGCGTCTTTTGAGATAGCATCTGATCTATAGTCAATGTTATTGTTTTGCTCCTCCAGGCGAATTCGGGACCACACTCCTCGTATATTAGACGGAAACCGTTACAGCTGTTTAGGGGAGCGTGTAGACACGTAGATATACAGCTAGATAAATAGTTTCCTTCAGTATTTAGGAAATAGTCAGAAGACCAATAGCAACTCTCAAAAATATTATGTTTATCGCATTAAATACTTGAAAAGATCATTCGAATAAATAAGCAATTACTGTTAAACACAGCAAAAGAATTACTGTTAAGCACAAACAATAATGGTTTACGTATTTAACCGTCTCCTACTTCCATGGTAGTGAAAATAAGGGAAAAAAAATTAAGGGAAAAGAACGGAAACTGTGTAAAAGCAGAGTTAAATAAAAATTATACAGATATAATATAGTACGTAAGCAATGGGTAAGGAAGACCCGCAAGCTCAGAGCAAGCAAATAACTTGTGCGGTCGAGGGACCCCCGTCAGGAACGAAGTTCTTTACGCGATACACGGCACATACTCGTTTAAAATAGAAAGAGACGGAAAGAGAGAGAGAGAGAGAGAGATACAGAGATAGAAAGAGAGAGGGCGAGAGAGAGAGGGAGAGAGAGAGAGAGAGAGAGAAAGGTAGAGAGAGAGAGAAAGAGAAAGTGAGAATTTAATACGCGTTTTTAAGACAGAGCCATCTAGTATAAGTTATTAGAAGCTCTCATAAAGTTATGGCCATTTTGGATTTTCATTTCGACCTCTATTGACTTCAGCACCCTCGAAAACAATGAAAACTACACCAATGATAAAAAGAAATCGCAGCTCCCGTGTTCGATTTTCATTTTGGTCTTACAATCGGCTTTAGCATCCTCAAAAACCATGACAGTTATCTCTCTCATAAAACAGTCACGTGGAGTTTACGAGTTACGTGACAATTTCTACCATCACCTCCTCACTTCTACGCAAACCGCGTTAAAGAACTTCTTTCCAAAAAGGCAAATGTTTTATCGACTACAGTGTGTTATGTTGACGGTCAATACGGTACGACAGGACCAAGTCTTGTGATAATTCTTAAGTTAAAGAAGAATGTACCTACGTAAAAGAATCGTATATACCATAGTTCCTATCCCCACGACACCTACCTCTTCAATACTAATCTCCGCCACGTCCTTGGCTTCATCTAATTGAAGTTCAAGTTTGTACGGATCGCTTCGCAAAGGATTCCTTCGTTTTGTTTCCCTCAGTATACGTGCGCTTGATTCCTCGACCGTTAAGGCGTCTATTAGAACAGGTATCCTGCAGTGATTTCAATAAGCGCTTTATTGCTTTACGTACAATACGACAGCCTTTCTTTTGCTGATAAACGATGGAGCAGATTGCTTTTGAAGACGTGCTTGCGTTTTTTAATATTTTTGGGTTGGGAATAGTGTCTAAATATGTTTAAGAAAGTTGAAAGTCAAGATTTCACTGTGTACTGTGGTTGCGCTTGATAAATGTATCTAGTTAAAGTCATTAACCAGGACTAGTAAATTATCAGCAGGTAGGTACAGACGCCAGCACATCAAGCTACCCAAAACTGTCAAATTTTCCCAATCAACTTTGAACCTTATGCTTTAGCGATAAAGTTGGAAATCTATTAAAGAAATTTGATAGATTGTAGTAGCTTGATGTGCTGGCGTCCGTACATCAATAAATTCATCTTTACAAGAATTCTCACTTGAGATTAATTTATTTACAATTTTAAGATGGCTTGCATGTAAAATCTTTTTAATTTTAAAACTTGCGTTACCAGTGAGAAAACCATGACTTTTAAATCAAGATTGTATTAGTTTTTGCAAGCACTAATAAATCACTGCTACTGGCAACTTAAAATAGTGATGCTATAATTTTATTCTCAGGTACGAGGTCAGTAACCTCTACAGAGTCTTCGCCACACCGCAAAAACTATTGTCAAAAATAAACTCAAGCTCCACACTTCATATTTTAGCACTTACAGCTTCTATTTCTCAGCAAACGAGAAGAAACTTCAGTGAGACATAAACGCCAAGCACGTATGTAAGAGCTAAGTACGTGTACATACGCTGTGTTAAAATGGCGTCATAATTATAATGTTTCGAATGTGTCGTACTAAGTTTTAGTTATAAGGTCGTTTGGACACCATTGCAGCATTGCCGCGGACGCGGTAATGTGACGGTAATAAAACAGAATTAATGAAAACTGATTGCATTTCGCGGCGGAATCGAGGCGGTTCTTAGCATGTTACTCGTATCTATCCCTTACAGAGACTATTGCACAGAACGGCTAAATTATTTTGAATTGGACTCAGTGAAGCGACTAAGGGTCCTAAATGATGTGACAACACTATACAACGTGTAACGTTAAATGCGCAAAACCTGAAAATACTTTGATCAGAATAACGAGCAGAATTAAATGAACCACTTTTTAATATAGGTCACATTTTTCCAAAAATCTTCATTAAAAACGTTGCCGTGTCTATTTATTAATAGGTCAAGCAAGCCAATGTCAGCGCGGCGCAGCTGTTCGGTGACGACTCCTCACTCGGTAAAGCGTTGTCGCAGACCCAAGAAACGATCAGAATGGCCAGTATAACTATAACAGCACATAAAACGTTTACAATTTTTTTAATGACTTATTTTCTCTCTGAAATAGGCGAATTAAATTAAAAATCAGTTGGGGTGTCTGAGGTTTTGCGCATTTAACGTTACACGTTGTATATTAAAGATTACGTGTCACGTTGTTTGTCCGCGATGGACTCCTAAACTACTGAACCTATAATTAGTAGGTCAAGCAAGCCAATGTCAGCGCGGCGCAGCGGCCCGGTGATGACTCATCCCTCGATAAAGCGTCGTCACAGACGCAAGAAACGATCAGAATGGCCAGTAAAACTAAAACAGCACATAAAACCTTTACAATTTTTTAAATAACTTATTTTCTCTCTGAAATAGGTCAATTGAATTAAAAATCAGTTGGGGTGTCTGAGGTTTTGCGCATTTAACGTTACACGTTGTATAAAATTGTTAACGGGATGACTTCAACCCCGATTTGCTTAACAAAATCAGTCTAGACGTACCTCGTCACTCTCACCTCCGGTAGAAGCGTACTACTCAGAATCCCATCGTAAATGTCTGTACATGTCTTATTTGTAAATAAGTTGTTGGTGTGCCTATATCAAATAAATAAATAAACAAATCTATGCTTATCAAGGTGTTTATTTATCATCTTCCTGCTCTTCTCCCATGGTAATTGGTCAGCACAACACGTTTTCTTCTTCCATTCTATCCTCTCAACCGTCGCGTTATCATTCACTCCTTTCTCTTTCAAATGATTCCTCACACTTACTTAATTAATTTCAAACAAGGTGCTGAATTCACGGTTACAGTTTGCGCGTCAATGTAGCTACCTGCCATCCTGTATTTGATAAAATAAAGCTGCCATATTTAATTTAAATTGTAGGTACTCGATTACCAAGAAATGCCCGTTGTCTAGAAATTACAGCTTCACTATTCGCCTCTAACTTTTTGGAAACCTTGTGCGAAGAAAAGCAATTATTATCAATACATTCGTATCGTATCACAAATTAATAGTAAAGCTGTTCTAATCCCATCTATCTGTTTAGCTCATATTGAACATACATAAGCATGAAAGATAATGAGCATATTATTCAAATATATCTCATTTATACACGATAATTATTTAATGGTAAATACGATGCACATTCCGGTAGCGATGCATGTAATTTGCATAAATATGCATAATTCCTAATATCAAAATATCAACAAATTATCGTTATGGCGCATCTGGGCCCTGGAATACAAATAGATTCTGTGTATATCGTGTTTGAATGCTTCGCTATTGAGTTTGTTTGTGTATAGTGAGTTATGAGAGTTGTTTTAAAGTAGATAATAATATAGCTACTACCGAAGTAAAGAGAATAAACATGCTTCAAGTGTTTTACTGCAACGCTTCTAGGCTGTACAAAGTAAAGTGTCTGTCTGGGTTCGAACTCACGGCCTAAAACTCGTAAGTGGGGGCGGATCCCATCAGGCCATCACTGCTATAAAGCCTATAGGCACTCACAGAGTCGAAAGCATTCAGAGGGACTACATGAAACACCTAGCGTAAACCTTCGGTAAAATATTTCCCCGGTGTCCATATGAACAACGTGTTCGATGATACAATTGAGGAGCGTCGGAACAAAAACCGATATGTCTTAATTAAGACATTATTTTTTTTTTTTTTTTTTCTGTTACAAAATGTTTAATTATACACCCTTCAGGAAAGAAATCAATTAAAAAACAGTTACATCCATCTTAAAAAAAATATCAAAATACTGTGGTCAAATCAAAACCGGCAAATATTTTTTTTAATTCAACATGTTCTTGTTGTTGGATTAAAAACCGATAATTCTTATTAAGTTTTACACAATTCAACAATGGTCGGTTCAAATTCAATTCAGTTCAATACCGACATATCCATTTTGGTTTCGTCAAAAACCTATATATCCAAATGATTGCGTCAAAAACCGATATATCCATACTTGTCCGCCAAGTTTATAAAATTTCCCTAAATTAAGTATCTACCCTCCGTCAAGTTTCACACATCAATCGATGTCACTTTAACTACAAATTGACATGCTATAATTTTCCACTTTTGTAACATTAAAAAACTTACAAGCTTTTTTTTAATTTGTGAAAAATATGGTAAATTCGATATATCGGTTTTCGTTCCGACGGTCCTCAATTAGGATTCTCTGCGCGACTGTTGACTGAAACAGGATCTAATGTTCCTTTACAAATTTGTCAATAATAAATTTTGTCTGTGACAAGTTAGTTGAGCGTATTGGACTAAAAGTTCCTTACAAAATGCCCAGATGCCCTGTAACTGATGTATTCCACACTCGAGCATCCATGACAAATATTGGAGTAAACTCACGACTAAGCAGACTAAGGCCTCGTTTACGGAGACGCGTGGCTTCGCGCGTCGCGTGCAGTGTGGCGTCTAGCGTTGCCGTGGACGATTTTTGCGTTCACAAAGAGACGGCGCGTGCAGCGGTCCGCGTCTTCGCACGCACAAAAACATATGATTAAGTACGAATTCGTTCATGGTGCCGAGGGTCATGGCGCGTCGCGTGAAGTGTAGCTGCGGACGCGGCGGGCTACGCGGCGGCGGACGCGGCGGGCTACGCGGCGGCGGACGCGGCTAACCCTGCGGGGGGTAGAAAGGGGATTTCCCCAAATTGTTCCCGTTCGCCTTATGTAAATCTAGGTGCTGCTCTAACGGTAAATAACAAACTTTTTAAGCAATTATTGTCTTCGAGCAATAATAAGTCTAAATCGTCCATATTTACACACACGTTTGTTCGTTGTTACTATTCGAAAAAGACTGCCCAGGACACAAGAAAGCTGGCGCTGCGCACGACGCTGCGATCGACGCCGCGTACGACGCTGCGACCGACGCCGCGTACGACGCTGCGACCGACGCCGCGTGCGGCGCTGCGACCGACGCCCCGTGCAACGCGGCGTCGTCATCCGCAAATACATTTCAAACAAACGCGTGTAAAAACGCCTCTCCGTAAACGCTCTCATACAACGCCGTAAGTTTGAATTTAGTGCGGGTCGCGCCTCCGCACGCGACGCTCGAAGCCACGCGTCTCCAGAAACGAGGCCTTAGAGCCGGTTTCTTGATCCGTGGTCAAACACCGTAACAATTTGTTAGATTAACTATAGTCAACTGGTCAACTAATAGTTATAGGGCTATTTCGTTTTTCAAAATCTATTTTAAGTATAGTCAAGTTTAACCATTGGCTATTATATTGCCAGTGTAATGAGAAATCATTTCCTGATAATAGTTATGTTTTTTGGGGGTAATATTTTTCTATGTGACAACACTAGCCATAATGGTGGATTACGTGGTCTAAAAATTTTCGGCCTTCTTTTGAACACTTACTCTGCAAAAATATCATCGTCTGATGAACTTTCCGACATATAATATCCAACTATGTTTAAATCCATGATAAAAAATACAGTCAAATGTCTTGTGTGTGTGTGTGCTCTGTGTATGTAGTCGTATCTATTTAATAGTTAGTCAGGTGATTCTATCAAAGTTGCGTGACCCATTTTGACACAACATTGCTTATAATGACTTAAATGCTAAAGTGTTTATATGACGTCAGAAATCACATCTATTTTTGGCTCACCGCAATACCATTTGCTTCCACATTAGCGGTGTTTATCGAAATACATTCCCCAGTCGAACTCTGTCGCGGTTCCCTGCGTGTTTCACTGAAGTAATCTGTCCCCTGGGGCTGCGAACATCCGTGGACAACTTACTGTTCCGCGCATACACATTCCAGACGTTTTCACTTGTTTGGATAAGTTCGCGGGCGAGTCGAGTAGGTTAGGATATTTAGGTATATATTATAGTAAAGACCTCGTAAACGTAGTTTTTAATGTAATAACATTAAAAAAAATCTGTGCTTTGAAATATAAGTGATATGCAATCACGATTTGGATTGAAAGTACAATTATTGTAATTAATCCAACACACACTCCAATAGTTTAAGCATAAAATTAGCATATTGTGATGAATTTCTTTTCCGAATTTCACTCGAACAAAGTCCCTGGCAATGCTAGTCTATACGAAATATAAGAACAATAAAATTTATTTTATAGATAAAATAAAGTCGGAATTTTTGGACTACGCAGAAACACTACTAGAACTTCGGTATTGAGTTAACTTTATTTACTTCGGTACTGAAAACACAGGCAATACTCGAAATTGAACGAGAGAGGCTTCTATTCGATATTATGGACGTAAAAGTTGAGGTTATATCAAGTATCAGAATAATTGGAAAAACACCTAGAGATCTCCGTATCAGTTTAATTAAAATTTGTTCCAGGAGTAGCGCTGGTTACTTACACGTGGCACCCTAGCGCCCTGGGTAGTAAATATCATCATTAGCGTACGGCAGTCCATTGCTGGACATCTCTTCTTCTTGGTCGCGTACTTAATTATTGAAGGTCATGTCCCTGAAGAAGAATATGCTGGACATAGGCCTCTCGAATTGCACGCCATTCAGCTTGACTCTCAGCAACTCTTATCCAGCTGCCACCAGCCACCTTGTTAAGATCGTCTTCGTATGACATTCGACCTATCTAGCGTGGCCCACTTCTGGGCTCCATCTTCTTGGCCCGCCTCCAGGCTCCATCCTTCTTCGGCGATATCCGGATGCACTGTGACATCACCACAATTCCAGGGACCACTCCAGAACACGCATACCCCAACTGTCATCGATTTTTACGGCTAATACGGATTCTATATACAAAAATGAAGTTCCTTTATTAAGCCACTGCTACGAATCATTTTCCTTATGACACGCCCGTAAATAGGCATCAATGAGTAGGCAAATAAAGGCGCATCAACAAACTAAAACACTTCTCACAGCTACGGGACGAGAGCCTAACTAGGAATATAACACACTCCGCACTAGCAGTATACTGGATGTTTTTTTTTTTACCGTCGCCACATTTTTATGTGTTCTACCCATGAATATGAGCGACTTTCACTATGGGACTAACTGTAAAATCACGAAAAAAAATCAGCTGTGTAATACAAAGTTTCAATACCTACTTGACCAAAATGTATGAAACAGCTGATTTTTTTTCGTGATCTCAGAGTTGGTCCCATAGTGAAAGTTGTTCATATTCATGGGTAGAACAGTCTGTAATCTGGAGCCGGTAAAAAAAAATCATGCTGTATTATGCGGATTATGGCGCGGCAGCGTAGCTATTTTTTTCCCGTAATAATGAATTGGCGGGGTTTTAAACCCCTTTCAAGAGTAAAGTTGCTTTCAGTGGTTACAGGATAATGTTGTTGACATTTAGTAGAGCTCAATTTTCTAAACAATACGTATTAAGTGCGACGGTGAATCATGTAAATGATATAATAGTAGGTTCCCAAACGCGCCTATTAGTTTGTGAATCGAATTATAGCAAGTCTCTAATCGAAGCTCATTACCAATGTCTATAATTAGCCTAATCATAGTGTATAAGCATGATAATTGACTGCGAGGTAAGCTTAGATTATCATTTGGTGACATCGGACGTTGAATGACGTCACCAAGGATACTCTGATAACCGATAGCTCGGGAAAGATTAGACTTGATCCTCGGTCATAACCTCGCTCGTAAATCTTGAAATAAATCCGTGACATTAAATCTGAGATAGTCCCAGACAAGAGAATGTACTAACCCATTTTGACTCAATCAAGGTGTCTGAAAAATTCAATTCAAAGTAACTAGCTCACGAGTGAATAGTACAGTAAAAGGCAACTGACTGATGTGAATGCGCCATTCGCCTGAGGGAAAGGAGACTGATATGCCGTTGTTGAGTTTCACTCCTGCCTTCAGGCGAAGACATCTAGGCAATTCGTACATACTAAAGAACGTCTACCGTTCTTTTAATATCTGGATTCTGTTTGGTAATATTCTTATGTGAATAATCCAGACACAGTATATTTTCATTTATTTAGTGCAACTTTCACAAATTATGATTAATGAGTTTTGCGTTGTGTTTTGTTCAATTTGCGGAGATGAAAGAAAACGGGTGCTAATCTTTGTGTGTAAGTAATGTGACTTTTTGAGGAATGTTTTGTGTTTCCTTATTGTTATTAGAGATGTACGTATCATTTGGATGTGATATTTTCCAGAATGAAATAATAAGAAATTAAGCTGTAACCACTAACGCCACCACCATTAAGCTGTTTGTGTATGTGAGTTTAAATGTTTGTAAACGCACCCACAATACAGGAGAAATTCCTAGTGTGGGGCAACGTTTTTATTAAAAAAAGAAAAAGAAAGAAAGAAGCCTTGACGAAAAAAACATCGAACGGTAGGCAAAAAAATAAGTCATATTTGGAACATAGCCATTTGAAGCCACTAATAAAAAGTCAAAAAGCTTTATGCATATTCTAGAAGTCCGCTTAATCCTTCGTATTGAACGTGGATCCATGCGAGACGCAATGGTTTTTTAATTGTTTCTGTAATTACAGTTTTCAACCGGTAAATCGCCAATCGGTTTCAATTGTATGTAGATTAAAAATCAAATCAATTGACAGCGAATAAACCATTAAAAATATCGAGTAAATCTGTAAACATCCCCGCGTCTTTAGACATTTGCATTCCTTGTAGATTTATACGACAAGACATCATTACTCACGTAAAAAAACTGGGGATGACAGTAAAAAATGAAAAAGGAAAGACAGCTCTTTGTTAAAAACGTTTTATATTTCGGAGGAAAATATTGAAAACAGCCCGAAGCGTAGACTTTGCTCGTATCTATAATTAAACTTTCAAAAATAAGCTGTCACAGAAATGGAAAAATATATTTCAATGGTAACATTTTTAAAATACTCCGGGTGGAGTTGTTTCAGCGGAATCACTTAATAAAGCGGACGGCGCGAGTTGGAAGTCTGTGGGCCGCACTAGGTAAATTCGACCGGTTACTGGGTAGGGTCGGGATGTCCCTCACGGCTTCATCCCGAAAAAAATGTCAGATCGCCGGATCTTTATGTACTGTTTGCAGCCCGACCGTCGATGTTTCAACCCTTCAAGGCTTCAGTACCTATAATATAAAAAGTTATTTCGCGTTCCGTCCTGACAATTTTTCATGCTTAGGGTCGGACAGCGGAAAATACGTATTAGCCTTCACCAGTTATTTCGTATTATGTTTCTATTTTACACGATTTCATTGAAAAACGGTACAATACCTTGTGTTATGTAGCGCACACGTGCAAGCTTTGAGGCTTGATAATGAGAATTCCTATACAAATAAACGTTTGAACACTAGAAACAAATTACTTTTGCTGAGACATTGCGACAAGAAATTGTTTTAATGATGTAGACAGATGAGGTCCTGTGATTATTTTTATGATTCTCGCATGAGACTTAAATCATTCTAGTTTAAGACTATTAAATGGAAAAATAATGAAACACGCATAATCAGCCTATAATGCTTCCGCTGCTGGGAGAGGGAGTGGGCCATAATCCACCACGCGGGTCCAGTGGGGGTTGGTAGATATCAAATGTCTTCGAATTTTTGGTTCTAGGACATGCCGGTTACCTCATGATATTTTCCTTCGCCGTTTTGAGAGCTGTGGTAATGAAATTAAATACCAAAGTAAAGTGCCTTTCTGGGTTCAAACTCACGACCTACACCATTCAAGTCGGGGCCGATACCAGTGGGTCACCATTGCTTTTGAAACATGAATAGAGATAAACTAAATAAGTATCAGTAGGCACCTACATCGAGATAAATCAACTTGATGAACGTTGTCATCATTTCGGATAGCTAAAAAGAAATTTTGTGGCAAACGGTGCGTAAATCGAAGCATGATCATTATTACTTACGTTTGCTATCGACAGTTTAATTTATTGTGAAATGGCGGCTGCCTTGCTTTTGTCTCTCCTAGATTGATACCATCACAAAAGGGAATAACTGTCTACCAATCCCTTTTGTAAGCACATTCCCAAATTCAAAGGGAGGCGGTGTTCAATGCTGAAAATCAGAGCTTTGGTTATACGCAATCTATTTGTGTACCTGAGGGATTTAACAGAATACGTAAGCTGAATTTTGCGTTAAAAGCGGACAGATAAACCGTTTATGTCACGATTAAACTGCCACATAATTAACATTACGAGTTGGTAGTCAACTGCAACTTGACCGCTGTAACTGACGTTTTGACAACTTGAAACTGAAATTAGCTGTGAAACGTTGTTTTTCATAAAACACGCTCGAGCTACGATGTATGTAGTGAACATTTTCAATGGTATCATAATTTGGGGTCGGTTTCGAGTCTAACCGTTTGAAGGTGAAACCAGTATTTTACATGGAGCGACTGCCTATCTGGCCCCCACAATCCAGTTATTGGGTAACACGATACCCCTTGGTAAGACTGATTGTCAGACTTTCGGGCTTCTGACTACCCGTAACAACTGTCAAAGACCAATATGACATCCGAGACCAACGACTTAACGTGCTTTACGAGGCATGGAGAGGTCTCAGAATATAATGGTTGGTCACCCATCCACGGACCGACCTTGGCAAGAGTTGCTTAACCTTGAAGATCGATTCATTCTGCAGTTATTATTTAGCCAGGAGCTCCCTCGAAAATTATCTATGTAATCTAATGTTATTTACTCATACAAAATATGGCAATTCATTGAGCGGTAGGTGTAGGAAAACACAGCTAAAACGTTAGGTCGGTCGGGAGGATGTGTTCCGGAATTTTCCGACAAATGATCGGTCCCACTCGGAAAGTTTCAAATTACGGTTGGCCCCAACGCTTTGCTTTTAGTTCACTGAAATATTATACGCAATCACTCGTTTGAATTCGAAATTACTTTTGTAATTAAAATTCCCAGTAAAATGTCTAGAGCAGCCACTCCAATTTAAAATTGACGGATATGAGAGTTCAATGTGCAAAAGTTAAAAGCAGATTGTTGGAATTGGAGAGCTGAAAAAATCCGGTTGCAGTCGGAAAAGTCTTAAATTCGCTGACGAGGCGCGCCGTGGGTGCTCTCGGGCGCGCATACCCTGACAGCCTGATTACAAAGTTTCAACAGAATGATGCCGAGAAAGATTTTTTAATGAATATTAATTCCTTTCAAGTAAAACAAAGTTTGTTCTCGGCGCGGATCAGTAATTGCTTCGTTTTTCGTTTACGCTGAAATTCTTAATCTCCTCCCGTTGTCGAAATGCTAATACAGCTGAATTGATTTTCGCACTCTGAGCCTTTGTTTTGATTGATGGAATCCGGTAATATTATAAACCTGTCCGGGGTAACAATGTACTTTCCGGCGCTCAATGGCATCGATCCTTGTGAACGTAATATCCATCCTTCCGTTTTGTAAATCTCAAAACTGTTTAATGAAAGCGGCTCAAGTTTGTATCTAAAACAAATAAAGTCCTCCAGACCGTATTTCGGCCACGGCAGACAATCTCAACGGAGACTAGCCTTCGGCGCGGAAGATATTATAGTGCACAAGTGTGCGCGCAGACACAGGTGCACTCCCTCTTCCCTTACTCTCATAGTCCGATGGGACAGCAATCCGACACGACCGGAGATAGATCAGGCGAAGGACCAACGGTAACGTGCTTTCCGAGGCACGGGGGGCAACTTCCAAACTCCGGGTTGTTACTAAGAAATTCCTAACGGAAAAACTCAATAATACTTTGCCCGACCCGGGAATCGAACCCTGGACCCCACGCTCAGCAGCCGCGCTTGCGACCACGAGACCAACGAGACAGTTAAGTTTATATCTACATATCTACTTATTAAAACTACAAAACATGATGCCGTAAAATAATTGAGGAAGAAAAACGGGATAAAGTAACTACCTTGAGGGCAGAGGGGGATATAGTCTTGTAATCATGATGAAGGAATATTTTTTTGTTTTATGTTTGTGAACAGGTTATCGCAATTTGGATAGTTCATTAGCGTACCTACTCAATTTTGTTTTGTGAATAAAAGACAAAAACAATGCGCAGAATTATAATTCATTCTGCACTTTATAATACCTAAATGATAAATGATTTTATTTCTGTAAGTAGGTTTGTACAAATACTTTTGCAAGTCAATCATATTTTAAAAGCATGATGAGGTCGGCGTCTCCTATCCAACTACTCTGAGAAGAAAGGCTGAAACAAACTCAGAGGTCACGGTCTCTTTTAAAGTCCAGACATAGTCTTGGTCAGATCCTATGCAATCATTTACAATTTTCATGCGTTTTACAAAAAATATACGAGCTAGCATTTAATATTTCTACATATCACTACATAGTATAAAACAAAGTCGCTTCCCGCTGTCTGTCCCTATGTATGCTTAAATCTTTAAAACTACGCAACGGATTTTGATGCGGTTTTTTTTAATAGATAGAGTAATTCAAGACAAAGGTTTATATGTATAATACATGCATAATATAGTAGAAAAACACTGATCATTTTAGGGGTTTCTAATGTGATGTCGTAAATAAACACATTTTTTGCGCTTACATTGCAAACGCTGGCTTAACCCTACGAGATAGATCAATATAATGTACTACAGTATTGTACACCTTAAAAAGGTCTACAAAAAAGTCCGTGATGGCATATGTCTATCTCTTAGGGATAACCCACAATAACCATTTTTTATCCTATACTTTTTAAGAGAAATAATGGCTCTAAAATTATCAGTGTTTCTCTACTATATTATGCATGTATTATATGCATATAGACCTTCCTCTTGAATCATTCTATCTATTAAAAAAAACCGCATCAAAATCCGTTGCTTATTTTTAAAGTTCTAAGCATACATAGAGACAGACAGACAGCGGGAAGCGACTTTGTTTTATACTATGTAGTGATAGTGATCAGCATTGCACCCGTGCGAAGCCGGGGCGGATCGCTAGTACGATATAAATACACATTTAATCCGTCGGGACAAGAGTCGTGATTGAACTAACTTTTTACATTAACAACGGAATGGGAACTGAATTAACTTTTAAATAGAAAAATTTGTTTCAAAAGCTGGAAATCATTTCAATTAAAATTATATTTTCATATTTTAGTAGGGAATTTAATATTGAAGACATTTTTATTGTAGTTTGAACAGTACTTGAAACTAAATGGGTCCTGACTGGGGTTATGTATGGTACAGTTTAACTCGTAATTGCTTGATCACCCTAAGGTTGAATGTCACCTGCATGTCATAAAACGACAAGGTCTATTTGTCTATGTGACATTTAGATAGTTTCAACTTAAGGATAATTACATGCCGAAGATGGATAATTACATGATCTCAACGCGTTACACTACCTCGTTATCACTTCCATGTTTAAAAACAAATGCATGCTTAATAGATACGCGCGCACATTCCAGGCATCGAGGTAAACCCCCAAGCAGCCCGCAATGTATCGCAGTGAGGTATCCTCAGGTATGTTGAAGTTTTAATTTACTGGGAATGGTTGTCCCCGGAGTCTGTATTTGTGCCCGGTTGATGGCAATAAGCTCGCCCCCTATTAATTGGAACTTAAACATGAGTAAATATGTACAGAAGCCAGCACATCAAGCTACCGGAAACTGTCAGATTTTCCCAATTAACTTTGAACCTTATGCTTTAGCGATGAAGTTGAAAATCTATTAAAGAAATCTGACAGATTGTAGTAGCTTGATGTGCTGGCGTCTGTACCTTAACTTAACTTGCAACCTGTGTCGATGCCCTTGCGCCATCTCATGATCCTAGCACGACGGGCTGTGCTGGCGCCGCTGCTGCGAATGCTGAGACCCTCAAGCGGCGCAAACACTGTAGCCTTAAGGGTAACTATAGCTTTGAGCTCGAAATCGCGTTTGGGGTCGAATGGCTCGGGTGGTGGGGCCCGAGTGCGCGTCTCCTTTTTAAAGAATTTGCCCGTCGACACTTCACGTGCCCATAGGGCTGGGTCATTCTTTCGCCAAAGAATTAGCAACGTGGCAATCCTTCCAGTCTTCTGGGCACGTTTCCAGATGACAGCGATGCGGGCAAGTACTTCGATGCCTAAATATCCTTTTGTTTTTATATTTATTTACAGACTTAGTCTTTTAATTTAATAGTGTGAATAGTTATTTAAGAGATTATGAAAATAATTATTATAAATTAATGATAACGTAACGGTGAAATGTGTGTGTACCTATTGTACGTCGCCTGACTCTTGGAAGAAAAAGATGTGATGTTATGTTGTGTTGTCAAAAGTGGTCAATCAATTACGAGGCAAACTATACCTACGGGAATTCCATGAGGCTTTTGGTCCATGTGTTACAGTTGGCATAGTGCCTAATGGCTGATGGCCGAATGAGCATAGAAAGGTACATGCCTCTTAATGGATCGTCCATCTTGTGTTTATGTAGGTTCACGTCTACAGTCATGTCATTTATTATGTTTCTGCAAAGATACAGGCTAAGCGTAACTACGTTTGCCTGGCTTTTTTTCCCAACTATGTTAGAGTCGACTTCCAGTCAAACTGGATGCAGATGAATACTAGTATTTTACATGAAGTGACTATCTAACCTTCACAACCCAGTTGCTGGGTAACACAATACCCCTTGTTAGGAGTGGTTGTCAGACTTTCAGGCTAAACATACGTAAAAGCATAACATACCCTCCCTATAATGTTCCCACTGCTGGGACACAGTAGACAGTGACACACAAGTAGCCTTATCCTGAATTTAATATAAATATATTTTATACAACATTATTTTTTGTATAATTATGCAAAACCCAAAATACGTGTCTAGTATTTTATGTAATGAATCTATGTACACAATTTCAAAACTGTATCATGAAAAATCACGAAGTTATAAGCTTGTTATGTTACCTGCTAGTCCGTAAAAAAAAAGTTGGTTACCACTTAACACGCGCCGCCGGCCGACCGGCTGTGACCTGTGTTTTGCGCATATGATTGCGGATATGTACTCAGTGTCGCATGTCGCTCGGTGTCCAACTTGTTACGTTTTTTAAATATTTTTGGGACAAAATATAACATGTTGTAAAAATTATTGCAATCGATTCAGTTACTTATTCTGATCAAACTATATTCAGGTTTGCAATATACTAAAAGTGATGTTATATATAAAAAAATTATAATACCTTAATTAATGTTTTATCAATCTCCGTAGGCTACAATTAACAAAGACATTAAAAAGAATACTTAGCTCCCCGTTGATTGCAACCCGGCGTAACATCTTTTGTAAGAAGAAAGTATAAAAAAGTAATGTTCAGATATTAGGGGCGGCTTAACTCCTAAAGAAAAGCTTCCCTTAATTAGGTGCTCAGTATTTTCCCTATCATTTATAATCTCGAATGCTCTGAGATTCGTCAGTAGTCAGCTAAAAAAACCGGCCAAATGCGTGTCGGATCACGCACAATGAACGGTTCTGTAGTTGGAATGAATTTATCTCAAGAAAAAACTTAACATTGTAGTTGAAAATCGTGTTCTCCCATACATTGTAACTGCAAATGTAAGTTGGTCGACTATTACTCGTAAACTTGTAAAGCCTACATAGCTGTGATAGTTTTCCTTTCAACTTCGTTATATATACTACTACCGCGAATTTTTCCACATATCCAAAAACAACCATTTAGCTGGCAGGGGGGAGGGGAGACTTCACTTGACTCTAACAAACATTAGTACTTTAAAACTATTTTACAAACGGAACCCTGAATCAAAAAATTATTGTTCATTATATAATTTTACAAATTTGTCGGCGTGATTAATATGTATATCCATGCCAAATTATAGCTTTCTAGTACCAAGAGTACTCTGAGCTAAGCTGCGAACGGACGGATGGACGGACGGTCAGACGGATATGGCGAAACTATAAGGGTTTCGTGTTGACTACGGGACCCTAAAAACAGGGTTCGTGCACCGAGGGTTCCAACCTTTGGAAGGAAACATATTACTCCTTTTTTAGATTTTCAAGGGAAGGGTATTTTGTAGTCATCTCTATTTCAACTATGCTGCATAAATATAATTAAAAACATATCTGGTGTTGTGCAAATAAAGCCCTTTTATAAGCCGAAAGCGAATCGGAAGTCGTAGCGTTGGAAGGCTTCCCGGAACAAGGTGGACCGATGACGTGTTTGCAGGAATTCGCTGGATACAAGAAGTACAGAACCGGTGCATGTGGAGCTATGTCGCAAAATATGCTCCACCTACCATCCTGCCTTCTGTGTCCCAAAATTTGCAGTCAGTGACCTCTGCACTGCCACCGAAGATGCCCTGGAAGTGGCGAAGTTTGGGACCAACAAGATTTGAGAAAGTCGTGCCAGCGACACGAAGAAGAAGAAGGGTGAAATGATGATGATGATGATAAGATACCTGTGACAGACAGACCATAAGGAAGTCACTCCATGAGGGTTCTATTTTTACAACTTTGATACGGAACCCTAAAAACTTTGATGCGGACCCTAGCCCGCCCGTGGCTAAATAATAACTGTCGCACAGGTCGATCGGCCAGGTTAAGCTACGCTTCCCGCGGTTGGGTGACCATCTTTACATAGCGAGACCCCTCCGTGCCTCGGAAAGCACGTTAAGCCGTTGGTCCCGGCTGTCATTCGTAGATCTTTGAGAGTCGCTACGGGTAGTCAGAAGCCCGAAAGTCTGACAACCAGTCTTACCTAGGGGTATCGTATTACCCAGTAACTGGGTTGTGGAGGTCAGATAGGCAGTCGCTCCATGTAAAATACGGGTATCGAGCTGCATCCGGTTAGACTGGAAGGCGACCCCAACATAGCTGGGAAAAGTCTAGGCAGATGATGATACGCAACCCTAAAAATGTTCCTACCAACCCATTTACGTTTGTTTTTACAAGAATCGTAATTAAGGTATTCTTTGAAGCTCGGATAGCCAAAGGCGGAATAATATGTTATCTTGAATTCCAAACCGAAACAACGTTGAAAGGAAGATTTGTAGGTAAAGGTTGCTAAAAGAACAGCTAGTTACAGAGGGAACAAAGCCATTGATTTTGGCAACAAAACATCAAAGGGTAACTACTGAAAAAGGCTGGAAAAGAAAGAGGATAGGTATTTGGACTATAATCACATAGTGCCTTTAGTTAAACTGGCTAGAAACTGGATAGGGATAGAAAAGGACTGAACCGAGTAATTATGATAAAAAATCACTTCCTCTCTCCTTAAACAGCAGCATTATATTTTCTTTACTCCTGTTTCATGTCTATTGTTATATGTATATATTTATTTAGATTAGTATAATATACTTTATGTATGTATTCATTTTATCGTGTAAATAGTACACCACAGACTACCTACAGTATTTGTCTCTCCTTCCCTTTTCAATCCATCCAAAGGTTGTCTTTAAAAGATCGCTCTTAGCGATAAGACCGCCCATTGTGTCACCCTTTGTAAAATGTCTATATTTGTGTCTGTAATTTATATGGTGTACATAATAAAGAGTATTCTATTCTATTCTATTCTTTCTATTCTACGATGTCAAAGAAAAAATCTAGTCATTCCGACAAAGAAATGGGTATAAAAATATCGCGAGAATATCCATATGATATATGGTCATATTGTGGAATGTGAATAGTAAATATTGATAGGTAATAATGATGGGTAGTCTGCCAATATAAATAAATATTCCCTCGAATTAAAAATGAAATGAAACGAAACCCATATTATAATAAAAGCACAAAGGCAGCTAACATTTAAAATGTCTCCAAGATAAAAAGTGTTCATTACAGCGTCCACTAAGATTAAATCAACGTAGCGATATAAAACTTGGCTGAGATAAGATTCCTATTGTGATCGAGATGAAAGTGCGGGAGTGCTGGCCCACAATGGCCGCCGTGCTGTTCCATACCGTACACAATGGAGACCACATCTCTCATTTCTGAAAACAACGGATTCAAACACTTTTATTGTGCGATAAATTGGAACAGATGGAAATATGCGACCATAATGAAGTTGACGTAAGGCTCATTTTCCGTTGCATTGTCTTTCGCCGATCAGGTTTTGTGGCGTGTGAATGGGCCTTAAATGTATTGAATTGTGATAATAGTGCGCAATGTTTTGAGATGAAATATTGTTGCGTTGAATGAGACGGTATTGTAATTGTTTTTGTGCGATGGAATAAAAATAGACGGAATTTTTGAATCAATATCAATAAACTATATTTTTATATGATTTCGTTCACTGCAGGATCAGTTCCGGTTATCACAATAGATATTATTTTAAATTAAAATACAGGGTGTCATGGACATCGACGCGCACAATGAAATCATGAATTCAGCACATGATTTTAGACCCCATAGTGTAATTTCTCGGTGGTTATCGAAAAATCAGCTGTTCCATAAAAGTGCAATACCTACGCGGTCAAAATTTGACACTAGTGTCGAAACACATGGCGTTTTTTTTTTTGGTGGGAAATTATCAAATAACTTCTCCCGCTCTAGGCGGAGCGGGGTCTGGAGGGGGGGCGTGGCAGACTTTTACTGACTAAAACCCACCCGTGTTTCTTCAGTTGCCTGTGCCATGGCCCATGGTAGCTCTTTCTTTCTCCTTCTAACTCTTTTAACTCTTTAACTCTATATCCCCGCACCCTGTATATTACATGATCGAACAAAGACAGAAAATAAACAAAATAACGAAATTGTCGTATCATTTCCGATATTAGTGAAACATGTGTAACTAGAACAGCCAAATAATATTAAATTCACTACTTCCACAACTTTTTTATTGTATTTCCCACTTCACAAAAAACGTACTCTATTTAGGCAATAAGGCACATCTGTACTCACCAACACCAACAAGACGTTTTTATACAACAAAGGGGAAGACCATTATATCAAAGTGAGAAAATAATAATACGCTCTGAGAGGCGGACGTTGCGATACACTCGCGAATCATGTCTCTCTCCCCATAGGCGCATTATTTTTGGTCGATAATATCGGATGCGTTATTGCGATAATGCTTCCAGATTTCTTGCCACACAGTTGCGTTTTTACCGTCCGATATTTCTAACGTGTGGATGTAACGTACACTAAAGGCCTCCCGTCCGCACTAAACGTCACTAAGTTATTAACGTAGGTGAGTAAGATCGTATGCGTGCTAGTACAAAATGTTCTGAGAACTTATATGATGACGCAGGACGGAATAACGCAGGGATCCTACTTCTAATGCGTCATTATTATCGTAGGAGTGTATCTTCGTGGCCATCCTAATTAAAAATTTACTTAAAACAGATATCCCAATAACGCATGCGATATTATCTACCGCTAATAACGCGTTTGTGGGAAGAGTCTTTATCGTAATGCGTATATCCTTACCGAGTAAAACATTTAGATCTCAACTCAAAGAGGTGAAAGAATCTGACAAAGCCGTGAGGTAACGAGAGAACACCAATCACGGATTGCATAACAAGGGCTTCCGTTAGGTATATTACAGCCGGGTAATCTACACTTAAGTTCCGTGATTGTCCTTATTCTACACAATACCTTGTTAATGTGATCTCTTTTGAGGTCCAGAATAACAATGCCCGTTTCAATGGATTATCAATGGTTTAGAAATGATTTCCATCGCATTATAGGAATTGACCAAGTTTAGTATCACATTACAACGGATCGGAAAGGTTTTGGAAATTGTTCGGCTTCCCATCTATTTAGAGAAAAGGAAGCCCTACGCAAATATTTACGTACTTTTTTATTACATATGTGATTACGAGTAAAGAAGAATATATAGTGCTATAAATTTTTCGTTCGGAACAAAAAGCTTTCGGGGATTATTTGAAGTTACGATAGGATGTAAAAAATAAAAGCAAACTGGAACTCGACGAAAGGCACGTGTGAAATCTTTATTTTTCTAACTCGCCGCGAATCGGAATTTGCAAAAATGCCGGCTGGCCGAAAATGGGATCTCGCCGCTTCCCACACAGCGTTTTGTGAAGGAAAAAGAAATAAAAACGAGTGTAGCACGACTGACTCATAAAAATTGTAGTAGCAGTGGCCTACGGACGCCACGGGAAATGTCGGAAAATGGGGAGTCTCCGAGATATTATGCCGCACTAGTATGTCATTGAAATCACTTCCCGCCTCCTAGTAATAAAGCAACGACGACCCATAATTATATTTGACTAGAAAAAAATTGACATGGCCGTGCCGAGAAATTCGCAATGTTTGCCAAATTGTTTGATGTCATGTTTTCTTTGAGTCTGTGAGTTAACGTGAAATATTGCTTAAATATTTATTTTCTCGACGCTGTTATCTCAGACAGACACGGTAGCGATATGGAGCAAGTAGTGGGAGGTTTTGGTTTCAATAATTAAGTAAACATTTTGTATCTGGTAGTTACGTCACGATTCATAGCGGTGCTCGAGAATTTACATAAATCTGTATTTCATTAAAATAGTTGATGCGGATACCTAGTTAATAATAAATACATTTACGTATTACACTGTAGGATTAGGTGGGAAGCGGATTTTCGTCTCGGTGAATAATTCCATATCAGATGGTGAATATATCCATACCTTAGGTCTTCTTCTCAAGTTACTTATCAAAGCCATAACTTCAAAGAAGATTAGACGTGCGTAATATATTTTCAGTTAAATGTATATTCTCTTTGATCTAGAGTTAGAACAAAAAATATATGAAATGTGTAGCATTTCAGATATATTTTTTAATTTTTTTTTTTCAATATGTACGCAGTCAGGAAATACTATAAAATTGTATAATACTTCCTCGACATTTTTTAATTATCCACGCACCAAAAAGCGTTTAAACAGGAAGTGCTACATCAAACGTTAGCCAGTAATTAAAATTCGTCCATTAAGAGCTCGAGTCGGCGTTAAGATGAACAAATAACTTGATTTCTATTCAAAATGAAGTCAATAATTAAGTTACGAAGGACACAGGGGCCTAAATTAAGTGCGAAATTAGATTTGAACAAGTAATTGTAAGTTGCAGATAAAGGTACTAGTCGAAGAATGTAGTGGGGGAAAAGATATTGAAACTTGGTTTTAAGGGCTAGGTAACGATAGGGAACCCCAATTCCAATTACCGATTTGGTTTTCTCTCTAACCGCCGCGTCTGAGAATACGGAAAAAATAAAATAATAATGATATCCTAGTTCAGGCTCATTCTAGTGCCGAAACTACTAATGATTTCCGAGGCTCTTTAAGTAACTGACATTTTTGCCTCACAATTCCTTTATTTATAAAAGACAATGATTTCGTTTGTTTTAGCGTATAAGATTTAACGAGCTGAGCTCTTCCGTCTTTCAGGGCCGTATAACTTAGAGAGTATGTCATCACGTATTGTCTGAAACGTCCTTGAAGAGAAAGGATTTTGTTTATCATGCAAATAAGCAGTTTAAACGTTTATAAGAGGATCTCCAAAGAGGCTTTATAACGATGCTGATACATTGTACTCACTGGCGTAAAATTAAATTGTTCATTGCAAAACAGTTTCTTACTAAGTTGTAATTTTATTACGTACTTTGTGGGATATGAAGCAAAAGGAAGTATAATTAACGTACGTAATAAGTCCCATAGATTCATGTGTGTCTAGCAGACTAAGTTGTAAATAAAGATAGAAAACGTGGTTTCTAAGAGTAGATTAACTCACAGTGAGACAAATTCAGAGCGTACTAAAGCTGCCTTTGGCAAACCAAAAAAGAAATGGCTTACGTCAGCAACCCGAGTTATTACTCACTTTCAGAAAACTCGTAAGAAAATGCTGATAAATAGGTAATTACTGGCGTAATAAGATGGCTAGAAAATTAATGACCACCCTTGACCGACGACGCGGCTTGTGGCCCATTGGTTGCCGTTTCCACCAGGGCTGCTACCCCTACTATAACTCCAGCCTCA
Source organism: Eremobia ochroleuca (assembly GCA_949629135.1). Classification (NCBI taxonomy): domain Eukaryota; kingdom Metazoa; phylum Arthropoda; class Insecta; order Lepidoptera; family Noctuidae; genus Eremobia; species Eremobia ochroleuca. The sequence goes on from OX451392.1 coordinate 6,635,181, forward strand.
TAACATCCCAAATTATGTTTACGGGTCGATTTTTTGATGCTGTAGATTCCGGTAAAGAGGTTCATAAACGTTGATGTTTTAAAATGTGGTATTTATTGGCTTGTAGAGTGGAGTTAGTCCTTTTTATTGGTAAATCGCCAAGGTTTTTCTTGATTTTTCTTTAAGTATTTACTGACTGGACTTTTAATACTTCCTGTATTCAATAAGTTCAGTTATGAAAATGGATATTGTGTAGTTATAATGATTGTGCGAATGTTTGTTAATAACTAGTTGCGCCGCGCGATTTCACCCGCATGAGTCTCGATCCCGTGGAAATATCGGAAAAAAAATATTTTTAATAGATAGAGTGATTCAAGAGGAAGGTTTATATGTATAATACATGCATAATATAGTAGAGATACACTGATAATTTTAGAGGTTTCTAATGTGATGTCGTAAATAAACACATTTTTTTGCGCTTACATTGTAAACGCTGGCTGAACCCGTCAAGATAGATCAAAATAATGTACTACAGTATTGTACACCTTAAAAAGGTCTACAAAAAAGTCCTCGATGGTATATGTCTATCTCTTAGGGATAACCCACAATAACCATTTTTTATCCTATACTTTTTACGAGAAATAATGGCTCTAAAATTATCAGTGTTTCTCCATTGCACCCGTGCGAAGCCGGGGCGGGTCGCTAGTATTATATAATGGAGCTTCTAAATGAGAGAGTACATCAAGAGATTAATAATGATGCTATAAACTCCATTACCCATTTTGTAATTAAGTTAAATTGATAAAATTTCGCCAAGCGCTGAAGCAAATAATTAATTTTTCGACTGAAACATTTTATCACGGAAGTTTTGGAGTTGTGACCTTTTTGGATTAGGTTGGTGTGGCTTATATAGTGTGTTCAGCCGATCAATTCTGTAAAAATCTCACCGTAAAAACTCAGGTAAAGTGAAATTGATGTGAGCATAAAGAAATAGTGTCAATGCCCTAACATCAGCACGCGTAGCATGACCACCACAGAAACGAATTTTGGTTTTGTCGACGGAAGAATAGACAAAATGACAGATTGATTTAAAAAAAAAATCTGTCATTTGGTCAATTCCATCCATATTCCATCTGTCATTTTGTCTATTCTTCCGTAAAAAAACCCGTTTCTATGGAGGTCACGCCCATGAGGTCACACATGTTAAAAACTGGTTAAAAATTTAGGAAAATTAAGGTATTGCGATTGAGATCAGATTGTGAACGCTCTTAAAATTACAAGTAATGCCCCTCAGATCATTGCCATCATCTTTATAAATTATGTAAAGACGCCAGCACATCAAGTTACTACAATCTGTCAAATTTCTTTAATAGATTTTCGACTTTATTGCTAAAGTATAAGGTTCAAGGTTGATTGGGAAAATTTGACAGTTTCGGGTAGCTTGATGTGCTGGCGTCTGTACTATCCGAGAGTCGGAGAGGTCTCAATATGTAATGGACGGTCACACAATGGACATACACGAAACGACCGCGGCAAACGTGGCTTAACGTTTCATCGATCCGCTGTTGGCTGTTGATTGTACTGAAAATAGTAAAAATACCTGTTCCAAGCTATGTGGCTACGAATATGTAGGTACTTCATATTTGAACTTGACTGTAATATGTCTGTGACTCGAGCACTCTGAACTAAATAGCTGCCATCTTTACCTGAAACAAATGAAATTACCTTTTTCAGTATAAATTAAGAAAGTTGAAAAGTGACTGAAAAAACATTTGTACAAAAATGTTTAGGTTTACAGCTAAAAAGCTTGTCGTCTTCGTCTTGAAAAAAGGTCCGATGCTTTGCTTCAACATGCTGCAATACATTAAGAAATATATTATTTATAGGGCGGCTAGAACCTAAAGTAGGGTTATACAGGGTATTTTTTATTCACACCTTGTAATTGGTACAGTCAGGTATACAGGGTAAAATTCAATTAGCTAGCGAAACTCTGCAGACGTGTGCAGATGTGGTATCGATGTCATCATCATCTGCCTGCCTTTTCCCAACTATGTTGGGGTCGGCTTCCAGTCTAACCGGATGCAGCTGAGTACTCGGTATTTTACATGGAGTGACTGCCTATCTGACCTCCACAACCCAGTTACTGGATAATACGAAACCCCTTGGTAAGACTGGTTTGTCAGACTCGAGCTTCTGACGACCCGTAACGACTGTCAAAGATCCATGTATGACAGCCGGGACCAACGGCTTAGCGTGCTTTCCGATGCACAGAGGGCTCTTGGTATGTAGAGATGGTCACCCATCCACGGACCAACCGCAGCAAGCGTAGCTAGATCGATCGACCCATGCGGCTGTTATTACTTAGATATCTAATCCATTGGTATTTGACTGAGACCTCTTTCATCTAAAACTTTTGATACATACGAGTATCATTGCTAATTTGCTACTGTGATTACTAGTACAGTCACCCCCCACATCAGTTGCAATAAGAAAATCGCCTTTAGGTCCTGCTACGACATAAAGGCGCTGTTAATATGAAATGGTTACCACTTATGTGAGGTTGATTGTACCTAATATTATCACCCATTACTATATTGAATTCTATCTTGTATGTCTTAGGTGACTGCCTACGAAGAAAATGTTAACACATTATTTAGACAGTGTAGGCAGAATGCCTTCTGATCTTCTTTGATGTCCTTATGAATAAAGTAATTCATAGTATTCTATGAAATGTAACCTCGATGCCCTTGTCTGTGTGAGTTGAGTAGGGTTTTCTTATTTCGTTTGTTCATTAAATATTTTCGTTATAAAGGTAAGTTTTAATATAGAATGTAGTATTTTTGTAAGGCCATTTGAGAAAGTCTCGATGCCCTAATTGACATATTTATTGGAAGTCACTATACATGCTTGGGGCAAAGATTTTTATGGCTTAATACATTATTAATGTTTTTACTTTTTGGGAAAGTGTTAAAAATCATTTTGGCAGACCACATCTAAACCGCGTTCAAGAGATGTTAGTGTCAATCTAACTTAATCACACTAATATAATAAAGGCGAAAGCTTGTGAGTGTGTTTGTTACTTCTTCACCTACAAACGACTGGACCAATTTTGATAAAATTTGGCAAACAGATAGTTTATAACCAGGTTTAAGACATAGGGTACTTTTTATCCCGATATAAGATCTAAGGGATCGAAACTTAAGCGGGTGAAACCACGGAGCGCTGCTAGTAAATTATAAGCGCGAAATTTTGTGTCTGTGTGATGTTTGTTACCTTTTTACGCAAAAACTGCAATGCGAATTTGGATGACATTTAGCATACAGATAGTTTATAGCCACGATTAACACACAGGATACTTTTTATCCTGATATTCCCACGGGATTGAAAGTTATGTGGGTGGAACCGTGGGGCGCTGCTAGTGAGTGACGCAGCGTTGGAAGGCCTCCCACAAGGTGGACCGTAGTCCTAGGCCCCAGGAATCCGCTGGCCGCGGGAAACACAGAACCGGTCGAAGTGGTGGTGCTTGGGGATGGCTAATGTCCAACAGTGGACGTCTTTCGGCTGAAGTGTTGATGATGATGAATGACAGTGACAACTCTTGAACGCAGTTTAGATGTCACGTTCAGGTTCATTGGGGAAACTTTCCCAATAGCAGTTATAGCAGTCCACTAACAATCTTGCTAACAGTGAAATATTTTTAGAACGTTTCACATTATTCTCGTATACGAGTAGATCGTACCGACACGAGGCTTAAAGAAGAATCACCTTCTTTAATACTTTCTATAATTTACAGCACTTCTTTGCAATATCTTAAAATTAACTTTCTGAAAGTTCCAACTGCAGATATACGAGTTCTATCGCACAGTCTTTGCCTCGCTGGCAAAGACTGTGCGATAGAATTTACCGCAACTATCAGACAGGCGCGCCGCCATTTTTTACTTTCCTAAAACGTAAACACCGCGCCCGCGGGTTTTTGGTAAATAATTAATCTTGGAGCTTATCGCATTAGCCCCCCCTGCTCCCCTCCACGTCCGAACTATTACAAGGTGGCGTAGGTGCGTGCACAAGGGCCAGTCCACAGATTTATGCGCCACTAACATGCCCAAAAATAATTGGATCGCGACCGAAAAATAAATTGCCGCGGACCCCTCCCTACCCACTAGAAATAACTCCAACAATTTGTTATTGAGGATCCCTGAATTACAAGGTACCTATCGTGACGTTCCTTGCGATATTTAATAACGTTTTTGGGTTATCAAATAAAGTATACTTCGGTAAAGTGGATGGAAGTTTGCAATATCGTCGTGATTATCGGAGAAATATGGAAGTGGAGGTAGGCGGTGGAAGGGAGGTGGTATTGATAAAAAATACCTAAGTTTTTCTATTAATACGACGACTTATTTTGTGCCTTTCACCTTGTCAATGTAAGTTCTGCCTATTAAATTCTCAACTAACTTGATGAAACTACATATATGCTGTCAATCTTTACAGAGCGTTCGGAACATATACCTAACTCCGAGTAACTTCGAGGTTCATAGAATTATCTGCCTTAACACTTACACACATACATATTATACGCACGGTAATGGAAAACCAAACAGGTATAAGAGTAGGCACCTAAACCTTTTGTCACCTATTCTTAGTATCGTCCTACGAGGAAGGCACGAAGGAAATCTCACGTATATATACAAAATACCTTTTCTGAACAGTAGTAGTGAAGCGAAATTCGCAATAAATAATTCAGATCCACGTTTGTCCTTCAATCCATTTGTCTGTCACAGCGGATTACCGCTGAAAAGGACTAAGCTACCAACACACACATATTGGCAGTTACTCAGCCATCCACCATATATATCTTCTATGTTATTGGTTTGGTTTCCGCACTTAGTCCTTCAAGTGGACCACTGTGCGTGGAATACATTCTATAATACTCAGGTATTATTAATATGGATAATAGCAATCGTAAAAAGTGGTGACAGGAAAATAGGGATGCAAAGTAATCCAATTAATAAATTCGCAGCGCTCTCGGCTGGAGCCAAAGTGAGCGCTGAATAAAGCGGGGTTCGCATAAATCCTAAATTGTAATACAATTTACATTGCCGTTATAATCAACCGCTTCACAATGCACACGCCTGCAATTGGTATCACACAATCCAATTTAGCTAAAAGCTGATACTGTCCGTCAACATTTCATAGGAGTTTCGTGTGTGGTTTTATTTATATTTGTGAGGTTGCCATTTATTTCAATATTCTCAGTTAGTTTATACAAAGCGACAATATGAATGACTGAGTAAAGTGCATCTGGCTTTTAAAATAATTTTTATTAAGTATTGCGACTAACATTTGCTTGCATATTTTGATACTGATTTTTTTTTTGTAGTCCGCATAAATCTGAGAAGCTTGTGGCCCAGTGGCAACGGCCACGACTTACGAGTTGTAGGTCGTAGGTTCGTACCCTGACAGGCGCTTTACTTTGTGTAAGTCACTTCACTACCACTGCTCTCAAAACGGTGAAGGAAAACACGTGAGGAAACCAGCATGTCCTTGAACCAAAAATTCGAAAACATATGACATCTACCAACCGGCACTGAGCCCGCCTGGTGGATTACGGCTCCTTCTCTCTCATCGAGAAGAGGCCTGTGTCCCAGAAGTGGCAACATTATAGGCTGATTATAAAGAAAAAGTATTTATTGCGACTCGTACAGAAAGATCACAAACTGAACTAAACACAGTTAAAAGTAAAAAATAAAAATATATTAAAAAAAAATAACAAAAAGAAAAATGAAACAGTCCTATACGAGGCCAAAAGGCTATGTACTCGTATGTTATGTACAAATCCGACCAAAGATTTTTAGAACACAATCAACAATCATCTTCTAAAAGCATTTCACGACACCCAAAATTCTAATATAAACTCTGGCAACAATGCTCACACACGTACCATATGCAAATAATAATCAGTTAATTCATCGAGACGCTTTTATTACGTCATATCGGACGTTATTCGAGAGGGTCTCTCCGTAGTCCGTAGCTTTATGGATCATACGAAGGAGGAAATTTATTACATCGTCATTCGACTAAATTCCTCCCACAATGTTGCAAGCTAAAAGGAAATGAGGGTTGGCAGATGTTGCTCGATATATAAAAAATGTTGAATATTAGGTCCTAAAGATGACAGTTATTAAATCTATAGCCGGTGTCGAGGAAGCAAAAAATTCTAACAAATACTTATGAAGGCGAAAGATAATATTGATCAAGCTCGGTCGTGTTGGGAATTCGAGCTCAGTATTGGAATGGAATCCCTAAGGTAAGCGATTCAAATAGTCCGTACTCGGTAGTATGACTGCGGCTGGGAAAATTGGTCTCAATGCAGTGGATCGTGCAATCACTTACAGCTGGGAGGTCTCTGCTCCTGTCTGTTGCGAATTGAATCGATTTGACAGCGGTAGGCTGTGCCATATTCTGTACGTAGCGAATACGTCGTCGGAATTTATACTAATACGTTTTGTTCAACATTGTACCTACATGAATTTATTTTAACGGGTGTATAGGAGAGGCTCCCGGTTCATATTTGGGAGGATTATCAAGTAGTGAAAATTCATTGCGTTAACAATAAATAAATACATGCATGGATATGCATTTGCAGACTTATTTTTTTCCAGATTTGGGATGAACGAAGAACTGGCGGAACAAACTGCTTTGTTGTTTGCTTTGCTTTCTTTTTTCCACCAGTTAGGTTGTCTACATGTCTTTTTATATGTTTCCCTATCGCAGGTATGCTGGAAGAGATTTCTTTAGAAATAAGCACCACCTTTGGGTAACATTATTATTGATAGAATCTTAGGTATAACACGTATATATACATACATATTTTATAATTTCGGAAACATTGTCCATTTTGGACCAACTGCGAATTGGACATTTTTTTAACATTGGAACAATCGCGCCTAAAGGGTATAAGCGTGTAACTCTGCATCGAGTACGGTAGTATCGCCAGGAAAACAGATAAGCATCATTGAGCGCCAATTTATCTTCGTGTTCATTTCACTTGCGTATTCAATTGAACTAAATTTGAATAGTTCCGATATCGAGCGGTGTCGATCGATAGTGTGCTTTATTGTTTCTTGCCTTAAGAGTTTATATCGGACGGGAAATTGACATCTTGCTTAGCATAGCATAATGACATAACATCACGCCTGCATTTATCGAAGAGTTAGGCAGAGGTGTACCTTTAGTACACCCACACTTGCCGGTTATGTTTAAGTACAGTCGCCAGCACATCAAGCTACTAGAATATGTCAAATTTCTTTAATAGATTTTCAACTTTATCACTAAAGCATAAGGTTCAAGGTTGATTGGAAAAAATTGGCAGTATCGGGCCATCAACCGCGTACAATTGCAGACTCCAAGCTGCTACTAAGAAATTTAAGATGAAAAAACCCAGTAACACTGCCCGACCCGAACCCAGGACCTCATCCTTAGCAGTAGAGCTTACAGCCACTAAACCAACGAGACATACATCATGCTTATCAAAACACTATTGAAAGTAACGTTGATAAGACAAGAAACATATCTTTCTACGACACTGATGTAGACACCTTTAAAATAACTTTTACATGGTAGGCTCTTTCTGTACGGTATTTTATAACAATCACTACGAAAACAAAACGTCTCTGAAATAACAGATTTCTTACGATAAAGCAAATGGAAGGAGTTTACTCTAAGCCGGAGGACGTTTCAGAGGTTCCCAATGAAGGGCGGGTGTTAAAATTAAGTTGGACAGATATGCGACATGGTGACAAGGGTCGACTGGGGCAAAGGGACACTGTCTCCGCACCCGAACGTACCCAACCCTGCCATAGCTTATACTGTGAAAACATTTTTACACGTATATATATCACTTTATCTTGCTATGTTGAACTTATTAATGCTGATAAAAATGAAATACACGCTTGTTTACAACGCGCCGAAAATAACACGAAACCAGAAAATGTAGCCGAACAAAATGTGTAGGAATGCGAATTCTGATAAAAAAAAACATGGCTCAATTAACTTTATTCGTCGCTAGAAACCGTTTTTCAAATCTTTCTCATTTACACTTACGTATTTAAAGAGATTATGCTACTATTCTCTCTTGGGGCCCTTGGCTAAATAATAACAAACGCACAGGTCGATAGATCCGGTTAAGCTACGCTTGCCGCGGTTGGTCTGTGGATGGGTGACCATCTTTATATACCGAGACCCCTCCGTGCCTCGATAAGCACGTTAAGCCGTTGGTCACGGCTGTCATTCGTGGATCTTTGACAGTCGTTACGGGTCGTCAGTAGCTCGAAAGTCTGAAAACCAGTCTTACCTAGGGGTATTGTATTGCCCAGTAACTGGGTTGTGGAGGTCAGATAGGCAGTCGCTCCATGTAAAATATTGGTTTTCAGCTGCATCCGCTTAGACTGGAAGCCGACCCCAACGTAGTTGGGAAAAGGCTAGGCAGATGATGATGCTATTATTCTCTCTTACCATAATACCTACTTTCGAACCCTTTTTCGGACTAGAACCTTAAATCTCGAAGGTATTGTACAAAACGGAAAAAATAAATAATAATTTGTAGCTAGTCCTGCCAAAGCAATCTCTCGATACATTCGCGCTCATCAATAATGAAAATATCTCCTCCGAAGGATATTGACTCTGATTGCGAACATCTGAAGATATTTCTCGAACCGTCTGTATATCTACTAATATAGTACGAGACAGAATTTGTCCTCATCAATTTAGAATACTCATACATGACCCACATATATCAAATGTATTCGATCCGAATTCGTTTGGAGCACTCCGTCAAATGGAATATAAATCAGTGTAAGAAAATATTTAACGACAAGGGTGTTAGAGGGTATGAATCTGATTTACCGGATCAGGAAACCGTGAAGCAAGATCTAAATGGATAAGTAAGTAAGTACAGTCGCAGGACGTGTACACTTAAAAGGGTTTTTCTAAAGAAAAGGTTAAAGAAATAACAAAAGTTTGTGGCTTATTCCGCCAAATTCAACGAGGGTTTAGATTCGGCCCCTTGTTATGGTTGAGCAATATAAGCACAGTCTAACTGCGACGAAGACTTCAAAGAGATCCTTCAAATCAACGGTGCGCCTGTCGTGTTTATCGAATAATAAAAAGGTAAGGAAATCCATTAGGCTCCAAACTAATAAAAACTTTACGTGACGGAGGAGTTCTCCAAGCACTATTATGTGTACTAACACGTTTGATTTTATGAGCTGAGTCCATAATAGCTACCGCCACGAGAAAATGAAGTGGTTCAATATTTTAAAGCCGGTTTACGGCTGCCTCAGTTTGCCTTTATTGTTTTTTACACGAAACATTGTATTGTGATCGACTCATTTCTTTCTACAGAGTTCCCGAAAAGTAAAGAAGGAGCGGCGTAACGGCAGGATTACCGACGATAAAGTCCGCTACATTACACGCCCGTAAGGGGCAAAAGTCACACGATTTAGATGAGAAATGGGTAATATGCCATACCGCACTTTAGGTACGTATGTTACGCCGGGCGCGGAGGCAACACATACTCGCTATTACTTATTCTTTTATTCTCTTGTTCGCTTTGACGTTCAAGAGCAACGTAAATGCTTCTATCACAATCTGGTGTAATCTTTATTTATGTGTCTTAAAATGTATCCTAATTATTTAATGCGTTTAATATTCTGCAATTCCCTTATCAAGTACAAAAATATAATGTCCCTTTGACTCAGCCCAGTAGATTTACATGTCACTCACAAGTTCACCCTCGTTGTGCATTTAAGGGTTTGTTGGCTGCGGAGAAAATTAACTGCCTAAAAGGTTTCCCTTTTTTAAACATTTATTCATGAAGGCTATTTATTAAAGCAGCAGCAGTTACATGTTAAACAGTAGATAGGGAGTGGGAGACCATGTGGCGGACAGTAAATATATCAGTCTGACAAGGGCATCCATCTTGAGGATGGAGAACGCCCAACCTTTAAACGATTTACGAGGGGCAATGGGCGCTGCTGGTAAACACCAATGGATCGAGTTCAGACCTATAAATAACACCACTCCTCTAATCGTTACTGCGCGCCTCTCCTCTTAAAGTTGCATAATATTCACGTAGTCCGTGAATAAATGCAACATACATGGTGAGGAAATGCAAATCGTCGTCCAGAGTACCGGTTTGAAAATGTAAATTGAATGGTCAAACTCAGCATAGATTCATGAATTAAGCATACCCTTAAAATTCCACATTTAAGAGGGTACATAAACAGGATCGGTTGGATGTTCTAATTTAATTTGCAATCTGACGAGCCGACCTTTGTTGTCAAGTGACGAACGGATAATGACGTTCGGGCCGCACTCGTGGGTTTTCAATGTGAGTTCCTTTGTTTAAGCATTGTAAATTAGACGTTATTAATGACAGCGTACAGAAATATAAGGTTTCCTATGTCGTTTAATTTGGGTAATAAATTATGGAGCGCAATTGTTTCGACCGCAGGACACTCAAAGAAATCGGTAGTATGTGGGCGGAATGTTGCCTGAAAGCTGTTTGTATTAACTATTCCCATTTCATTTGTATGTAAATTTGGAACGTTGTTATTTTTCAATCTAGTATTGGAAATTGGATAAGGCAAAAGACCCGTCATTGTTATTCGGATGAAATATGAGTGGAGTCGCTATTCGGTGGGTATTGTCTAGTGGGACAAAGCGGCCGGCGGGACCTCCGCGCGAGGGCGAAGTTCTTCCGAGATACAAAATTTAATTTCTATGATTTCGAGCTCATTTCTTTCTTGAGCGGGACTCCTTTGTCGTCGATGCCCTTTATGTGCTTCAAGTTGGATTTCAGTCAATGGAGACGCGATATTGTGCAGCGTTTGTGTGAAATGACTAGCACATTTTCACTGGTTGTGAACAGTCGCAGCCACAAGTGAAATAAAGTGAATTTGTTGAGGTAAGATGTGCAATACTATGTGTTCCATTTGTCTGTTTGTGTTAGTACTAGGCATTGTTCTGACAGCGAACGGCCTGTCCTGGTTGCCCTTTACTTTCTTTTGTTGTATCCTCGATTCCTTTTGAAATCCTGCCGCTATTAAAATCTGTAGAAACAATTTTATGTCCTTTATTTTTTATAAAGTCCTTCATTATTCTAACTACATTCTGTTATGTGCGTGTGTAATACAAATGAATATATCGTCAAAACAGATATTTTAATTATAAAAGGGTCTTTGATTCTTTTCTCCTGAAGGCAATCGAGCTTACACGAACAATTAAGCTTACACAAAAGGGTTTGATCAGTACGTACATTTTAATCTCATTTGCAATCAATATATCTATATTGGAGGGTTTGGGAATGACATTGACTGTTCCACTCGAGGCTCCGTTCTGTCTATAAAGGCAAATCTTCGTGAGCTAATATTTTCGAAAGCTTTCAATGTGAACAATAGCCTTTGGAAAATTGAATGTTGGATATTCCAATATCCTTTCTGGATCTGAATCGTAAGGTTTTTCGTTTTATGAGGCCATTAAAAGAGTTTTACGTTTTCCTTACCTGTGTATGGAATTGTGGTCTATTTTTAGATACGAAGTTGGTACTTTGCATAACCTTAACTTTGCTCTGCATGGTAACCCATTTCTTGGAACAATCGCTTCATTTAACAGCGTTCTGTCTGAGACTCATGAGAGCTCGTGCTTTTAACAAAACTCGGAAGTTATGAAACTTTATAACATGTTTCGCAAAACAAATATAAAATTCTAACGTAACTCTTGATACTTTGCTTGAAATATTTAAAAGAGTAATGAGCTTTGAGAGATTTTGAGACTTTACGAAGAAAACTTTTGGTCTTTATTATACCCACGGTACTGCTAAGAATAGTCCAATTTATTTTGGTTAGGAACTTAGGACTCTAAGGCCTTAAAATAAATTGCTCTCGTTTGTGGATTCTGACGTAAGATGCTGTTTTATCTCATGAGACGTTATTTAAAAAAAAAAAAACCTTCATTTATTTAATCAAATCATCATCTATGACACATCATCATGTGTGATATTATTAATCTACACTAAAAGTGATTTCTCTAATTGCTCAGAAATTCCTGATTTTACGGACTCCTCCTACTTCCTTCTCTCCGTAATGAAAAAAACGACTTAAATGCCAAAATACGTAATTGCAGATTGAAACAAAACTTTATACAACTTTGAAACCTCTCATAACTCATTTATCGTTGCAAAATAACATCACAGCTTACGCGACGTAATAAATACGCGACATGCAAACTAGGTTGACTCCGCGTAATACAGCGAGCAGAGCGTTGCTATTTCCTATTGGAACAATTCTATTTACTTGTATAGAGCCAGCGCGTCTTGAGTCCGAAGCGCTGCAGCGCTCGCAAATGCACCGAATTGAATTTAAGTTGACATAGGATTCGGTGTTTATTTATTGCATCGATGGAAATGGCAAATTAACTGTTGGATAATCAGAATTTGGATGTATATTGCAAGTAGATATTGGGCTAAAATAATAGTCTAATAGATGAAAAGTATAAAAGAAAAAAATTAAATGAAAAGAAAAATTATTAAAAAGAATATGCTTTTGTTTGGTGTTTATTTCTATGTCATAAACAATCTATGAGACATAATAGAATAGAACCAATCTATTCTATTATGTCTCATAGATTGATTTTTCTGTGTTCTTTCTTCGCCACTTGGTTTATAATAAAATATAATGAACAATAATTCATAAATCTATGATGAAACCAAATGGCGAACAAAGAACACAGAAAAATCAGTTAGTTAGAATATCGAAATTCGAAATATTTTATTTCACACAAACTTAGGTTGTAGAAAAATCACATAGACACAAAAATACATTTTTCACACAAAAACTTACATCATTACTGCAAAAACTTAGTTGATGATGATCAGATTGAAAAAGTTGACTGCAATATAGGTAGTCCAGGTTGGTAGGGTCCTGAGTTTCTCGGCTCCTATTTAATTTGAACTGGCTAACTACCCAGACCGGCAAATTTAGTTCAGCACATAGCTTAGCTAGGCTTAAATCCGGCCCGAAATACGTAAAACTAAAAACTTTTGTCATTAGTCCGTGTTGTGACCGTTAACAGGTATTTTAATTACTTTGAAACATCGCCGTTAATTTATATTATAACTATCTGAATTTGATGCTATAAGTTTTGATGGCGGCTCAGGTTTATTAACATGTTTAATATCATGAATAATAATACTATTATGTGAAATATATATAAATATATAAAGGTACATAATTTATAAGCTAACAGTCTTTTTCATCATCATGATCATTTCAGTCAAAATACGTCCACTACTGGGTACTGGGCCTCCGCCAATTTCAGTTATGAGTTTTAAAATAATCATATTAATAATTTTGGGCACTTTCATAGTGCATACAGGGATAATCGTCGGTTGATGCCTCATTTCTTTTTTAAATTGACTGAGAGGCCTCTGCGAGTTGGCCCCTCATACATCTTCCATTTTTAAACTGTGTTTGACGTATCTCGATAAATGATAAATGATTTATTTTCTGTAAGTAGGTTTGTACAAACACTTTTACATGTCAATCATATTTTTTAAACTAGATGAGGTCGGCGGTCGAGACCCCAAAGTCCCGAAAGATAAACAAAAATATTATCAACTAGCTGCGCCCCGCAGTTTTACACGCATAAGTCTCGATCCCGTAGGAATATCGGCATACAAAGTATTATATGTGTTAATCCTGGTTATAAATTATCTGTGTGCCAAATCTCATCAAAATTGGTCCAGCCGTTTAAGCTTGAAGAAGTAACAAACATACAAACACACACACACACACACACACACACACACACACACACACTCACAAACTTTCGCCTTTGTAATATTAGTGTGATTATTATACGTAAATGTACAAAAAAAAGGTATGGGGAATAATCAAGAAAGTGCCCAAAAGGCTGGCAGCATTGCCACGAACAATGGCAAGACTGATTATTTTGCAGAAAAATAGACCAGTCCTCTGGTCTGTTCAAAGATGACACAGATTTAAGTACTTAACAGAATTACCCATCTATTTAACTTTGCTTGTCAATTTAACTACTTTTAAAAAGGTTAAGTATTTGACGCTTCCTTGAAATAAAAGTTCAGGGAAAATAAATTGAATCCCCAAAACAGAAAGGAGTTTTAAGCTTTCAAAGTCTTTGTCCTCAACCCCCCCCCCCCCCCCCCCTCCACAAAAAGAGGATTTGCGCGAGTTTTTATAGAATTTTGTATTGTAACCTCATTGCCTTGGAACCTTGCCGTGTGGTTTGTGGTAAAAATAGATTGTCTTCTTTATTTCTAGAGGTGCCTGGTAAATTTGTTATTATGGCCGGGGGACAGGCAGCTAACCTCGTTTTGTGAACTAAAATACGATCAATCGATATTTTAAAAGGTTGCTTATGCTTAAACAGGAAAATATCTATGTATGATTTAGGTATCCGTAGTCTTGTGTGTATTAGTCTATGTATTAGTCTAGTTTTTTATTTTTATCATCGTCCTGTCAACCAAGGCACCTGCCATCTAATCTCTTCACCACCCTTAAATAATAATAATAAATAATAATAGTATATTCCACAACTTTCACACAACGCCATCTAGTCCCAAAATAAGCAGAGCTTGTGCTATGAGTACTAGACAACTGATAAAGATACATATATGTTTCTAAATACATACATATTATAGATAAATCACACCCAGACAAAGAACAAATGATCGTGCTCATCACACAAACATTTGTCCTGGGTGGGAATCGAACCCACGACCATGCGTATAGTAGTCAGAGCCACTGACCACTAGGCCAACAGGCCTTGGTTGACTGGTAGAGAATGCCTAAGGCATTAAGTCCGCCTTCGTACCTTTTGTGCGAAAAGTTAAAATAAATAAATACAATCATTCATCTTCCGTCTCAAAGATGTAGAAGACAGTTATTTCTAGCACTCAAAGCTGAATTCGCAGTCAAACTAAATACAATACGAGTATAACAAACTATGGATCCTCATTTAATTTGCAGAAAAGGCAAAAGGGAGGATTGAGATCCCTAAATGTTTTCGACGTCCCTATCTATTTACAAGTCACTATTTACCGGAGCCTTACGGCATTCCCCGCTATTCGTATTCAATTTACCGTCAAAATGGACGTTAGGCCTCATTTGGTATCGTATTCCGAGCTCTATATGTCCCTACATAACAATACAATCACATTTTCAAGTTTTTAGGAGTTGAATCGGAATCAAGTGAAAAAAATAGTTTGGCTATACTTTTGGGACACTTAGAAAGAAAAACGTTTATTTAACACAGTACCAATATTTGAACAAATTAAAGGTGATATTTACATAATATGAGCTAATAGATTTAAAATAATAAATAACAATATGTATATAAAAAATAAAGGGGGAAGTATCATAGGGCATCAAAAAATTCGTCCGTATCGCTGTCAAATTAGTTAAACGTTGATTTTATCATGTACTAGTGACCCGCTTTCTTCATCGAGATATTTTCTTTATTATATGTAAGGTATATTCAAATTAAGTATTTACATAATTTAAAAAGTTAACAGTCTTAAAATAATAATAATATGTACAGGAAGGTAGGTAGGCCTTTGGAATGGGATGCAACGTGTGTCGACATCCTTGCGCCATCCCATCGTCCAAGCACGGTGGGCTGTGCTGGGGCGGCTGCTGCAGGTGCGGAAAACCTCAAACGGCGCAAATACTCCAATCACTTTGGAACTCATAATTATGTTCGAGCCGTTTGAGGTTGAAACACTAGGGCCATGGGATCTAAGTGCCCACCTAGTATTATATTTCGAGACATCGCCCAGCGGTTGGTCGACTCTTCACGTGACCAGAGGGCTAGCCTATTTTTTCGCCAAAGAATCAGCATTGCCATCCAACGTGGCAATGCTGCTGCTAGCCTTTTGAGTACGTTTCCTATTGACAGCGATGCGGACGAATATTTTGATGCCCTTTGATTATTTGCCCTCCTTTTTTAGGGTTCCGTACCCAAAGGGTAAAACGGGGCTAAGACTCCGCTGTCCGTCCGTCCGTCCGTCCGTCTGTCACCAGGCTGTATCTCTGGAACCGTGATAGTTAGACAGTTGAAATTTTCTCAGATGATGTATTTCTGTTGCCGCTATAACAACAAATACAAAAAAAAAAAAACTGAAATAATAAATATTTAAGGGGCTCCCATACAACAAACGTGATTTTTTTTACCGTTTTTATGGATAATGGTACGGAATCCTTCGTGCGCGAATCCAACTCACAATTGGCCGATTTTATATACTTTTACATTTAATATGTACGGTTAATATTAATGTATTTTATAAATAAACCTTTCGGAATAAATTCTCTAAATGGTGTTGTAAACTGCATCAAAATCCGTAGCGTAGTTTAGAAGAACAACCCTGTCACATAAACACGAACAGCGGCTTTAATTTATAATAATGTCTAAAGATGACTCATATCGAGGTAAAGCTACGAATGTGCGTAGCCGTAGCAATAAAAGCGTAGCAAATGGGCTACACCAGTTTTAATTGACGTCAATTTATAATAGTTTCAAGTAAAAGTTTCAGTCGTTTATAAATATTTTAATATATTTTTGAGTACTTATAACTACTTCCACGTATGTAAATTGACACATTAAAACAAATACCCGTTTATTTAGAATGTTTTTTTTTATTAAGCCATTTTATACCTATCTTTTTCCACTGTATCTAAAGGTATTCGGTAATCACTACTGCGGTGGATGTTTTATTTCCTGGCTCAGGTCCGAGCGCTGATAACAGGGGCCTTGGCTTGATAGCATCGCGTCTTAGTCACGCAATCCGTAACCCAGGCTTTACACAGTGGCCCCTAACGACACCGTTGATTCCAATGGTGGTCGGTGGACGTAACGTACCCGGCTTAGGGTCATAGATTACCGAATCTGTGTGATTTGGTATTCAATGACCCTAAGCTGAGTTCACACGGTCTAACGTAACGTGACGTAACAACACTATTCGCGTTTTCGCACCATTATTTTCGAACATTACGTTTGCAGAATATTTTTTAAGCGAGATTATAAATCATGTGCTGGCGTAAAGGTACCTAATTCGAATGTTTTGCAAATTCCTGGTTCACAATATTTCACAATTAGTGACAGTGGTCCCGTGGCAGTAGTTTCATGTAAAATATTGATATCATATTCTGCTTCATCTGATTACAACAGAAACCGACTCAATCTATTTGGGAAATTACTAGGCGGATGATGAATTGATGATTCTCAATATCTATATCGGTTTTACTGTTGGCCCCAACATCGGGCCCAGTATGTTGGTTATGACGCACACTGTAAAGCACACCCAACGTTCTTTATTCATTGAGACCGTCTGAAAATCTAAGCTGTTACCACAAACAAGCTACGGGACTCATACATATTAATGTTTTATCTACATTACCTAACACGCTGGGGAGTAATACTCGGTTTAATGTGTTTGAGGAAGTTTCGCTTTACCTGTTCAAATTGTGACATTCTCGTGTTTCGTTGCGTGGGAAAATATAAATAATTCTTTCAACATTTTTAATTGCCAGACACTGGCCGATAAGCGGGAGCTCTGTAATTATTTTTTGTAATTACGTTTCTAATTGGGAATGGTAAATATTATGTTTCTGTAGGAACTTTTATTTGAATAGGTACCTAGTACGACTATGGGCTGAGTTTTCCAAGGCCAGATAATTTTATCCGAGGAATAATTTTGAATTTTTTACAGTTTTTGTACCGAAGAATTATCAAAAATTCAAAATTAATCCTAAGTTATTTGGCGTTGGAAAAATCAGCCCTACGTAGTAAGTACTAAGAAGTGTCATGTAGAGGAAAGAATATGGTATGGTTCATAACTAAAACAGATTTGTATGCGTGGTTCAAAGGGTACCTGCATGAAAAACAGCCTCAGTTGTGTTTGAGCTGCGGCGTAAAGATGGATTTCGTCTTTTGAAAATACAACACAACCAAATTTCTTTTCAGACGAAAACCAATATTTATGATAAAACAATTTTTAAGTAGAATAAATTAAAATTCGGCATTAAAAAAAACATTTTGGTATTGTCATCAGTTCTTTGCAAAGTTGTTTGTATCAGAGACGCTTTTATTTTATTTTCATTGTGCAAACGGCTCTATTGTTTTTTGGGTTCCGCCAGCATTGCGGGCTTTGATGAATATTTTTCGACGAAGACACAAAAATGATTCGTAAAACCGAGTATGAAAGAATAATTTGTAAAATATAAAACAGAAGTTTCTAACGTAAAATAATGAGTTCTTAGTGGATTGGATGACTGTTAAGAATTGAATTGTATTATAATTATTATTAAAGTAAGTTTTTGAGTTAGCCGATTTCATTTTGTAATAAATTATCTATACTAATATTACAAAGAGGAAAGATTTGATTGTTTATTTGTATTGAATAGGCTCCGACACTACTGGACCGATTTGAAAAATTGTTTTACCATTAGAAGCCGAAATTATCCCTGATGAACATGGCTACTTTTTACCGCGGGAAAATGCTTCATTCCTACGGGAAAACGGGTAATAGGATTTAAACGGCGGGAATTCCGAATTCTACGCAAACAAAGTTGTGGACGGATGCTAGTTTTTACAATAAAAAGAGGTTTCACGATTGTGTCTAAAATGTGTGAAATTTTTGTAAACATCAGACATTTCATCATCCTTGGCAGCCATGTTCCATAGGCTGCTGAGTACAGGACTCCTCTCTTTTGTGCCATGCTGCCCTGGTATCTAGGAGTCTCGTCCAGGTCTTCCCCGCGATCTTCTGTAGGTCATCAACTCACTCACTTCACTCATAGGACAAGCTCAGCTTAGTTTGGGACTAGATGGCGTTCTGTGAAAGTTGTGGAATATTATTATTATTATTATTATAATTACTTGTCTATTGGTCTGCCAACACTCCTTCTACCATTTCTCGGCAACCGATCCGTTAGGGCTCTGTTCCACCTGCCAACACCACGTCTAGCCAATCATACGTCTCAGTTCATTGAACTCTCAACAATTTCCTCAGTGTTAGAGTAGGTTATAAGGAAAGAACATAGTTACGTATCACTTTGGAGAAAATTTTCAAATACGTTTAAGTTCGTTTCAGAGTTTCTCGGTCCACTGAAATTCGAGCCCGCATGGAAAGCCCCGAAAATATTCAGTCGGATGTCTTGAGCCATGTTCATACACAAAGGAGATATTTCTTAGTCATTTACATTAGGCATTCCAGTAATTTCGTTCAAATCTTATTTTGTATCCCAAAAAATAGAGGCGAAAAAGAATACCTTAAAATATACTTTGTGTCTCGCTCGGATAGTATGTTTCTTAGAAGTCTGTCATTGTAGATTAATAAGTTATGAATAATTCTGCAAAAAAGTGTCGTTTTTAGGTAAATATTTTGAGTACCTTTCGGTAAATTGAAGTATGTACTTCGTTTTAATTTTGGTAAAGTCCCCGTGAAGGCTAGATGAATAAGTAAACTACACCATCTAGCAATAGTTCAGTCTGAAGGAGATTGGAGATTTGATATCTGGGTTGGGCAATGAATACGTTCATTTATCAAGACATTGTTAAACCATACTTGATATTATTAATGCCAAAGTAACTGTCCGTCTGTCTTTTACTTTTGACGCCTTAACGGTAGAACGAATCTCACTTTTGCGACCTCCATGAGCGAAGCCGCTGGCTAAAGTAGTCACACTAATATTATAAATGCGAAAGTTTGTGAGTGTGTGTATGTTTGTTACTTCTTCACGCTCAAACGGCTAGACCAATTTTGATGAAATTTGGCACACAGATAGTTTATAACCAGGGTTAACACATAGGATACTTTTATCCCGATATTCCTACGGGATCGAGACTTATGCGGGTAAAACCGCGGGACGCAGTTAGTATTACATAATTTAAAAAGGCGATAAGCGATATTATTATGATGGCGTCGGCCGACCAAGTTTATCACGTCAATAAAATCGTTGATGGTAAATCACTAACCACCAAATACCCATCCGACATATAAAAAGCAGTAAGGTGCGTGTCAGATCACGAACAACGAAGGGTTCCGTAGTTGGAATGAATTTATCCCAAGAACAAGCTTAACATTGTAGTTGAAAATCATGTTCTGCCATACATTGCAACTGTAAATGTAAGGTGCTCGACTATTAGGTACTCGTAAACTTGTAAAGCCTACTTAAAGCCTGATAGTTTTCCTTTGAACTTCGTTTTATATACAACTATCATGAATTTATTCACATATCCAAAAACAACCATTTAGTTGGCAGGGGGAACACTTGACGGTAACAAAAATTAGCACTTTAAACCTTAATATTTCACAAAAGGATCCCTGAATCGAAAAATGGTTTTTAAAAACCCGCAATATTTTTAAAAGACCTGTCCAACGATGCCCCCGAATCATGGGGTAAACGAGAAATAAAACCCACTTAACGTGTACAGGAGGTGCCTTATTTTTTTTCTTTCATTACTTTATTTTACCACTTTGTCGGCGTGATTATTATGTATATCCATGCCAAACTATAGCTTTCTATTACTAAGAGTCTCTGAGCTAAGCTGCGGACGGATGGACGGCCGTACAGATATGGCGAAACTATAAGTAAAGGTTTCTTGTTGACTACGAAACCCTAAACTAAAAGCGACCTAAAAATCAAGAACAAGAACACCTAGGAAGCGTCCACACTTGCAACTTATCTACAGCGTGTAGACAATGTGTGCGACAATCAGGCCGGAGTCGGCAAACAGTCAGGCGCGGCGCCAACGCAAACATCACCCTACCCCGACAATTAACCGACTCGCCAAGCAAAGCGCGTTGCACCCAAGAGTGGCCTGAGACGTTATTTTTTCCCATTTATTGGAAACTATGTTTTCTTTTTTCCTTCTCTATATCAGGGTGTCCGACATGCTTGAGCATGATGGTCATAGACGGAATACCTTATACATAACGACTGTATTAAAAACCCATCACCTAATCGAGAGTGAGTGAGGGGCCCGTGGCTAAATAATAACAGCCGCACAGGTCGATCGATCAGGTTAAGCTACGCTTGCCGCGGTGGTTCTGTGGATGGGTGACCATCTTTACATACCGAGACCCCTCCGTGCCTCGGAAAACACGCTAAGCCATTGGTCCCGGCTGTCATTCGTGGATATTTGACAGTCGTTACGGGTCCATGTAAAATACTGGTATTCAGCTGCATCGGGTTAGACTGAAAGCCGACCCCAACATAGTCGGGAAAACGCTAGGCAGATGATGTTGATGATGATGACCTAATCGAGAGTCATAGTAACAAATAAAACAAATTTATAATAAGAAATGCAAAAGAGATAACATCCTGTACCCCATCTCGCAACAGTAGCATATTACGCAATCACATAATGTCTAATCACTATAATCTTCTAATTTAAAACTAACAAGTAAACAGAATCAGAATCATAAAATTAAAACTAGCACTAAATTCAGTTGTCGATCTTCGCCAGAATGTTGGACTCTCGGAAAAGGTGGTAATCCTTTTCATCATTTTCTAGGGATACTTTGGTACCACCGTATTCTGGAAGAAGTACTCTGTCGCCAACCTTGACTAATATGAGAATGAAGTCACCATTGTCTTTTCTGGAGCCAGGATCCACAGCAACAACTTCTCCATGAAGGACTTTGGTCTGCGCCTTCTCGGGGATGACGATGACGTATATAGTGTTTTTATATACAACATTATTTTTAGTATACTGCAAACCTGAATATAGTTTGTTCAGAATAAGTAACTGAATCGATTCCAATAGTTTTTACACCATGTTATATTTTGCCCCCAAAAATATTTTAAAATGGTAAAAAGTTGGACACCGAGTGACACTAAGTACATAACCGCAATCATATGCGCACAACACAGGTCACAGCCGGTCGGCCGGTGGCGCGTGTTAAGTGGTAACCAACTTTTTGTACGGACAATCAGGTAACATAACAAGCTTATAACTTCGTGATTTTTCATGATACAGTTTTGAAATGTTGTACATAGATTATTTACATAAAAATACTAGACACGTGTTTCGGGTTTGCCATATACTAAAAATAATGTTGTATAATGTAAAAACTCTATATAGTATACAGTGTTTTCCGTTATTGCAACTTTATTGTATTGCTAGACCATACCTGCACCTAACTGCGTAAGGCACTATCGATCTGTATCATTTTGAAAGATATTGCTAATCCATTGCTTCATATGTTCGGAAAATTTGTCAGCTCAGCAACGTAAATAACCCAATGAATGCTGTTGAACTGTCAAATAGAAAAGCATTGCTACTGATAGCGTGTTCCGCAATTACCCTACTAGAAACCAAAGAGCAAAGGAGATATCAAAGTTCAATGTCTAAATTTCTGGTAGGTACCATAAGGCACGGGTGACGGTGTTTTGATAAGGTGTTTATTCTGGCTACTGGCTTTTCAGGGTTCTACTTCAAACACAGCAGGTGCGGCGTCAAAGTAAACAGTGCCCTGCCCGGTCAATTAACGGACACGCCAAGTAAAACGCGTTGCACCCAGGAAAGTCCTGAGACGTTTACCGACAGTGTGCTCTTTTAAGAAAAACTTCCGAAGAAGGTATTTCAGTCGAACCTTCGATTTTTATTCATGGTTTTTATTTTTTATTTTCAGATTTCTTGCTACGGTTGCATTTGTTTGTTTTCTCTACAGAACCTTTAAATTAATAGATACAAGAAAATGCTTTGAACAGCTCAATTTTCTTTCTCTAAGATATTTAATTTCCGAGCAAAAATAAACGAGACGCTTTGTAAAGAATGTTCTAGCTGTAGGGCGATCTAAAATTCAATAGAAAAAGTGTATAAAAAAGGAGGGCAGATAATCAAAGGGTATCAAAAAATTCGTCCGTATCGCTGTCAATAGGAAACGTGCCCAAAAGGCTGGCAGCATTGCCACGTTGTATGGCAATGCTGATTCTTTGATATATATTTTATATATTCTTTCGCCAAAAAATAGGCCAGCCGTCTGGTCACGTGAAGAGTCGACCATCCGCTTGGCGATGTCCCGAAATAATAGGTGAGCACTCGGACCCCATGGCCCTAGTGTATACAAAAATGAAAAATGAATGTTTTTTATAGAAAAAGTAGTCCTTGTAGTTTCTCTCTGCACTATCTGGTGCAGAGAGAAACTACATAGACTACTTCCTATCTAGGAACGAAAAAAAAATAGGTATTACTTGTTTCTGCACGCGTCTTTGCTTCCGTGTATCTTGTTCCCCCGACCCACATTGCATCGCATCGCCTGACGCACTATTACTTCATTTTGTACTTAGCGTACTTTCTTAATGTTTGCACGGCTCCTAAGAGTCCTAGCTTGTTGTTAAATATAGACTACTAGCAGCGCCCCGCGGTTTCACCCGCATAAGTCTCGATCCCGTAGGAATATCTGAATAAAAGTATTCTATGTGTTAACCCTGGTTATAAACTATCTGTGTGCCATATTTCATCAAAATTGGTCAAGCCGTTTGAGCGTGAAGAAGTTACAAACATACATACATACACACACTCACAAACTTTCACCTTCATAAGTAATATTAGTGTGAGTGTGATAGCCTTCCTCAAGGATTGAGCTATGAAATTTAAAAAGATTTTTTCAAATCCGACTGGTAGTTCTAGAGATTAGCGCGTTCAAACAAACAAACAAACAGACTCTTCAGCTTTATTATTAGTAAAGATATAGATTGCTCTGCATTGAAAATAAATGTTAGAAATTTCAACTAATAACTCCATTAAGAAAGAGCTTGAACTCAAGGATGCTGCGCGCAATTAAAGAGGCAAGAGCTGAAAAAGATCCTGGAAATATTATGGGAAAAGTAATTAGACATTTTGCACGTCTTGTCAGTATTAAAACTCTTTAATTAAAGAATGTTTACCGCTCTATAAACCTACCTATATTTCTTTGCATAATCAACAGGGTAATTGCGTAACACACTACCAGTAGCAATGGGTTTCATTTTAACAGTTCAATAACATTCATTGCGTTATTTACGTTGTCGAGCAGACACATTTTTCGAACATATGGAGCAATCGATTAGCAATATGCTTCGAAATGATTCGAATTGAGAGTAATGGTGTGATACGCAATTAGGGTGCTGGCTATAATGTTCCCACTGCTGGGACACAGACCTCCTCTTTTTTGAGAGGGAGTGGGCCGTAATCCACCACGCGGGCCCAGTGCGGGTTGGTAGATGTCACATGCCTTCGAATTTTTGGTTCTAGGATATGCTGGTTTCCTCACGATGTTTTCCTTCACCGTTTTGCTATATTCCTTTACACAGACCAAAAACTCCAGTTGATCAATATTAAACAAAAAGAGGCAGTTACGATCAATTTGTGAAGTCGCATTTCTTTTTTATATTGTAAAGTTGAATTAATGCAAAGTATTAGGCCATCCCACTTCCACTGTCATATTTTTTATTTCCAATATTTATGTATTGCGCAATGGTATGCAATAGTTAATACATGTGTTGATGTGTTGTCTTGTACAATCATGTTAGTTTAATTTGGTGTGTTGTATTGTCAAGACGTGCATTGATTTAAAATGGAATATTTAAAAAAATCTATTAATGTTGTGGAGCAACGTATATTTCTAAAGTTTTGTGCTTTATTCAACTACTCTGGAGGAGTTGCGCACGACTTACTGGTAAAGTGTGTTGTTCGTAACGCCTTAAATAAAAGAACCGTACAGCGATGGCTTAAAATGTACAAATAAGGAAGAACCACAGCTGAAGATGAGCCGCGAGCACCTCGATCATTAACATCGACTAGATTGTCAAGGGACAAATCAAGGAAGCACTTCGTCAGTCACGTAGGGTCAGTGTCAGTGATCTCTCCACTCAACTTAACATTCCTCATTCCACTATACATAGAGTACTCACGGAGGATTTATGTCTGGTCAATAAAAGTGCAGTGTGGGTGCCCCACACTCTGAACACGGATCAGAAGGAGTTTCGTTATGAAACTGCGCGTAGCCATTTATCGTGGTATCGCCGTAAGAAAAATATACTTAATAGGTTCATATGCCTTGATGAAACTTGGGTCGAATTTTATACTCCTCGTCAAAGACATCAGTCACGATGTTGGGTGGAACCGGGCACTTCAGCTGAACATTTACCACGTGCAGAGCTACATGAACGAAAAATACTACTAATAGTAGCTATGGATGTCAGAGGCATTGCTTTTTGGAGAACTTATGATGAAAATACAACTATGACTGGAGAGCGATATAAGTCATTTTTAGAAGAAAATATTCCTATTTGGGCAGACGAACATCATATAACGAGTCCTATAATTTTACATGATAACGCCAGACCGCACAAATCAAAAATAGTTCAGAATTTAATTGAAGATAAAGGATAGATTGAAATTATTCAGCCGCCATATTCCCCGGATATGAATCCTTGTGATTTCAATTGTTTTGGCCATGTGAAGAGGAAATTGTCGGGTACTCGATACAATAGCAAAAAGGAGTTAGATATTAAAGTAAAGAGCATTATTGATGAATTAAATGAAAGTGGTACTTTAAATGGTGTTCAAGATTTGCCAGCAGTCTGGGAGCGAGTGATTAATAGTGGTGGAGATTATTGATTAGTGTCACAAGGTTATATAGTATAGTAGTCAGTTTTTGTAAAATAATAATAATAAAAAAAATTGACACTGGAAGTGGGATGACCTAATAGTTTAAAACTATGTGGCGTATCTCCGGTGCCTAATGGAATGAAATCTAGATTTTGTTTAGCGCAACCAAAACTTTGAAACTTGGCAAGGTTAGCTCGTACAATACATACGAGAAGACTTTCAAAATGTTCGCGAACCAATACTGTAATGCAAAAGTGTTTCCTGCCATGACACCCAAATGGATGAAAATTGTCCGTGAATCTTGGTCCAAAATTCACTCGTAGGATTCAACAGCTGACCTAATTACTGATGTTCTTTTTAGATAATAGTTTCGAATTAATATACTACTGCATATTTTATTTTCCCCCAACTTGTCCTTTTTTGCGTTTGTGTTCTTTCTCTGCGTCATGTTTACCGAAAATAAACGTATTTTCTTTCTTTTGAATGTAACAATGTGCCATCTTTCTTGGGCTGTGACAACAAAACTTGTGAATAATTTGAAATGCCGAAAATAGAAATTTAATTTTGTTTGAGCCTATATACGAGTACCATAGGCGGTTTTTCATATTGGGCTTTTATTATTGCTTAAATGATCATTTTTAAATAATTATTTATTTTGTGTTTAATCTAAGCAATATTTATTTATGTATTTAATTTATTTTACCATTTATGTACACATATATAAACAGACAAGAAAAAACAGAACAGAAAAATAGGTACAAAGGTGATGCTTATTTCATAAGAAATCTCTTCCAGCATACCTGCGATAGGACATTAGATAAGAGATGTAGACAGAAGCAGTGTAATATTCTGTTATTGAAAACTCATGTGAAGCTTGAAATGAGCTGTCATTCCACCTGGTCTTTTAATTGCTAGTTTTCCTGTAAACTATTAAAATTGCCGCAGTGACTTGCACAAAAGAACATTTTGGATTTGCCGGATAGTTATCGCAAAGTATGTCAGGTTAGGTTTTATAACAAAATAGATTTTCAAGATAGTACCTGTACAAAAATGATGGAAAATCTTAAGGTACCGGAAATCACTCGACAATTTCCCACCTATTACGAGTACGTACTCCATACATTTCCTCTTCCTCGTCTCCAATACCAAGTTAAATCCAGTATGAACCAAAACTAGTGATGTTGACATTCCTCGAATCAGCCGCGGACGCATTCGGAGCAAAAAGAGATTGTTTGCCAACTCCCCGGGTTTAAGTAATTTCCTCTCACAACTCAAGAGTCGTTTCCGTTAGTTACTCCGTTTTGTTGGTCGAGAGTGTTATTTTAGTGATTTACGAAAAACTCCGCAGGGGAAATTGTCCTTTAGTAGAAATATCAATAGTTATGGGAACGCCATACAGGGAATTTCGCGTTCATTGAAGGTTTCTTGTTTTCTTGTCAATAAACGGGAAAAAGGAAGGAAACATTTTCGTACATTTATGGCAATCATGCTCAAATGTGTGTTTATTGTTTTGTTCGGTTTTTTTTTGTCTTTTGCTACTTTTCGACTTCAATTTTATTAGAAACGTTAGCGTGGTTTGTATATATAGGGTTACTTGTAATATCTCGAAAACTATTGACTTTCGGTCATACATATGGGGGGTTCAATTTGTTGCATTTTGGGCATCAAAAAATTCATCCGCGTCGCTGTCAATAGGATAAGTACCCAAAAGGCTGGCAGCATTACCACGTTGGATGGCAATGCTGATTCTTTGGGCTAAAAATAGGCCAGTCTTCTGGTCACGTGAAGAGTCAACCAACCGCTTGGTGATGTCCCGAAATATTCGATGAGCACTCGGACCCAAGGCCCTATTGTTTTGTAATCCTTTTTTCTTAAATTTGTTACTATACTGCATGTTTTTTTTTTACTGTCTCCAAATATTTATAGGGAGTTCTACCCATGAACATGAACAACTTTCACTATGGGACCAACTCTGAGATAACGAAAAAAAAATCTGCTGTTTCGTACATTTTGCTCAAGTAATTATTGAACTTTTGTATTAAACAGCTGAGTTTTTTCGTGATTTCAGAGTTGATCCAATAGTGAAAGTTGTTCATATTCATGGGTAGAACATCCTGTAAAAAATTGGAGACTAAAAAAATCATCAAGTATACTTGTATATAATATCAACTTAACAGAAATATTAATTTAACATCACGCCTTGTTTCCCCGAAGGGTTGGGCGGGGGTGGGGCAGGAGGACCTTTAATGCACCCACATTTCACCAGTTATGGTTGAGTCCCATGTAAGGGGCCCGTGGATAAATAATAACAGCCGCACAGGTCGATCGATCAGGTTAAGCTACACTTGGCGCGGTTGGTCTGTGGATGGGTGACCATCTTTACATACCGAGACCCCTCCGTGGAAAGCTCGTTAAACCGTTGGTCATAGACGGAATACCTTATACATAACGGCTGTATTAAAGGCCCATCACCTAATCGAGAGTCAGTGCGGGGCCCCTGGCTAAATAATCGCACAGGTCGATCTATCAGGTTAAGCTACACTTGCCGCGGTTGGTCTGTGGATGGGTGACCATCTTTATATACCGAGACCCCTCTGTGCCTCGGAAAGCACGCTAAGCCATTGGTCCCGGCTGTCATTCGTGGATCTTTGACAGTCGTTACGGGTAGTCAGAAGCCCGAAAGTCTGACAACCAGTCTTACCAAGGGGTATCGTATTACCCAGTAACTGGGTTGTGGAGGGAAATGCTGGTATTCAGATTGGAAGCTGACCACAACGTAGTTGGGAAAAGGCAGGCAGATGATGATGGTTAAGTCCCATGTAATAGAAGGCAGGCCTATTGCCCTCAACCGGGCACAAACTCCGACTCAGGGCTACTACTGAGAAATTCCAGATAGAAAAACTCAATAAAACTTTGCTCGACCTGGGACTCGAACCCAAGACCTTGTGATCAGCAGAAGTGCTTGCAACTACAAGACTAACGAGGCGATCACCTAAACGTAAACTAATGATACCTATTTCGTATTTAATTGCAAACTTTCCTGCTTAGAAACCTGTAATAAAAAATAAAATAATATTCATTTAATTAAGACTATTTTTGCATGTCCATATGAGGTATAATTATTGAACTTTTATTATTGAACTTAAAAACTATATAAGTCAAATGAAAAAACAAAGTAATAGACAATACCACTTACTAACTAACCTATACCTACAACGTGTAACGTTAAATGCGCAAAACCTCAGACACCCCAACTGATTTTTAATTCAATTGACCTATTTCGGAGAGAAAATAAGTAATTAAAAAAATTGTAAAGATTTTATGTGCTGTTTTAGTTTTACTGGCCATTCTGATCGTTTCTTGCGTCTGCGACGATGCTTTATCGAGGGAGGAGTCGTCTACGGGCCGCTGCGCCGCGCTGATCTTGGCTTGCTTGACCTATTAATAAATAGACACGGCAACGTATTGAATGAAGATTTTTTGAAAAATGTGATCTATATTAAAAAGTGGTTCAAATAATTCTGCTCGTTATTCTGATCAAACTATTTTCAGGTTTTGCGCATTTAACGTTACACGTTGTATATTATAAATATATACAAATTCAAAGAAGAGAGGTGTTGAGATGACTCTACGCTGTTTATTTTGATCTACATACAACGTTTATACGTTGTATGTAGATCAAAGTAAGTTTTACATGACAATCTAGGAATAATTACTTGAGCAATTAAAAGTCTTGCGTGGATAATGACGCTATAAATAATTTACGAAGAAATCAATTGCTCAGTAATTGCTCTTAGGGTGAACGTGGTAGTCATTATTATTTTAAGGGTTTGAAATCAAATCAAATCAGTTTAGTCCTGTCAAATTAGTCAGCGCCTGATGTAAATTGACGTATTTTTAGTAGTCAATTTTTTAATCACGTTTAACTTGTTTATGGAGTATCTTAATTTGACAGAACTGAACTAATATTTATTTCTGTCTTTTTCTTAATGAAATATAAAGAAAAAGATGCACTGAACTTAAATTTAGTTTAGTTTGTTAACAAGGGAATCGGCGCCAATGTATATTGATTTTTACAGTTGTCTAATTAAAATGAACGACCGAATCAGACAAGAACTTCATGTATAAAGAAATAAACTGTGAGGGGTAAAAACCTGTTTTTCTGGCTTACCTGTAAGGCTTAATATTGTAAAATAAACGGTATTGCTGAAAATGTACCCGAAAATCTATTCAGCACGGTAGTTCAACAAGGGAAAACTATCTCATGCAATATTGAAGCTGATGATGATTCGTCGAAAAAACTCGACCTGCAAAATAGCTGTGTGCGAAACGTGATGAAGATTTAGCATCAGTAACGAAATTCAACCGAGCTCATGTTTCCGATAAACTTAATTCAAGTCCCTTGGGTTACGGTGGCACCAAACAGAAGCAAATAAATAAATCAACCTGTATATACCTATGTGAGACCGTATACAGCATGTTTTAAGAATATGTTAGCGAGAGCTACATATCAACTGAGGCACGGTAATAACCCGTTTCCTTTCTATTGCAACGTGCTTAGAAAACTAAGCAACTGATAATAATGATCTGTATTTATTAAATTTATATCGGACTTATGAGCTGAATAAGGGCTATAGTGCTGGGCTGTATAAACATTTAATATAGAAAAACGTTGACAAAAGCACAAAATATATAAAAAAACGACGTAATTTATACACAACTTCCCATTTCTATAGAGCTCAATAAAAGCGACTCGAAACTCACATTACTAAGCATTTTGACTTCAGAATGTTCCATTCATAAGACGTCAACAATTTGAAAAATAGGGTACAAGCCGACGTAAGTACGCCCCTACTTCCACGTGGGCGGAGCGGAGGTTCAAAGCTAGTTGCGTAATAACAGTATCCAGACGTATAATATGCTTCAGTATTTTCTCCATACACTTTTATTATAACGTAGACCGGACTCCGATCGATTGTTTCGTTATTGTTTTAATTCTTCGTAATTGTTCGGAATTCTTTATTTCGGACTACATATAACAAGTACACATAATCCAAATAATGTTAGTAACAATGACTTAATAACTAAGTAAGTAAACTTTTACAAACTAATACAACTAAAAAATACGTGGCCCAACACACAATGGCACGTGACTCCGTACCCAGTGGCTTATAAAGAGACTGTTCACTTTGTCTTAAAATGTTTTTAGGATGCTGAAATAAATGATGGGTTATTTAAACTTCTCGCTCAAAAGGTACAAAGGCGGACTTGGTGCCTTAGGCATTCTCTACCAGTCAACCAAGGGTGGTGAAGAGATTAGATGGCAGGTGCTTTGGTTGAGAGGACAGTGATCAAATAAAAAAAATAAAAAAAACTAGACAAATACATAAATAGGTTATAAACACATACATACGATTTACTATCACGTATCTTTGAAATTGTATATATAGGGTGACTGGTAATTAGTGACCGATACTTAAACACGATTCTACTCATGACAACAAACAACTTTTACTATGGGACCAAACCTGAAATCGCGAAAAAATAATCAGCTGTTCCCTACATTTTGACGACTCGTACGAACATAAATGTAGGGAACAGCTGATTTTTTTTCGCGATTTCGGATTTGGTCCGATAGTAAAAGTTGTTTGTTGTCATGAGTAGAATCATGTGTTTAAGTATCGGTCACTAATTACCAGTCACCCTATATTTATATTACAAATATATACAAATTCAAAGAAGAGAGGTGTTGAGATGACTCTACGCTATTGACTTTGAAAATAACTCTGCAATTTCCGCATGATTTCATACCGACTAGTGGCCGTCCTGATATCATTATTGACGCTGTTCTCTTCCTCATAATGGCATGAACGTCAACGTGGGCTTCCGCGAACATCTGCAAAGCGCTGCAGAAGCGCGGAAGCCCCATCAGCATCCTAAACCCGTTATTATACTGTACGCGAAGGACTTTGTAAGCTCTCTGCGTATATTTCACCCACAAGCTGCACATGCAGAAGGTTTGGCAGTATGTGGCAGTATACCTTAAAAAACGAGACTAACACCCTTACTACTACGCGCAAACATGCGTAATGAAGCTAAATATGCGTGGACATGAAATGAATAGCTCCAAATAAGAAGGGTGTGCAATTACCTACTATTTATATGGAAAACAGCAATCGACTTAACTGTCGAGCATTTTTTCCTCGTAATGCTATACTTAGGAATAATGAATAAAGGGCACGAGCGCAACACTAACCTTAATGAACGTGAGAGGGCTCCCTCGAAGGAGTTACGTAATGGTGACGATGATAGCTGTATAAAATCTAATAGCGACCTTTAACAGACGTACATTTCACTCCGGCCCGCGGACGAATTAGTGAACTACGGGCGAGGCCACAACACTGCGTCGCGGCGTCGTATCGCAAAAACGACGTCGCACAGCAATACAATGCGATGACGCAACGCAAACATTTCATCGTATACGACATCGTACGACAAGACGCTAACCGTCAGTTCAGTTTCTAGTGAGACATGGACCGCACTACACGGGTCCTACGTTTGCTAGCGTTAAGACGCATCAAGAAAAAAAAAAACAGAAAAGAAAGTACTGGGTGCATCCATTTCTATCAATTACCGAATAATGATGGAAATCACTTCAAAAGAAAATATGAGGCGTTAAGATTTGTACGTTGCGTCAGCGCATCGGAAATTTCCACGATGCGTTGTGCGGCGTCGTAGATTTTTACGATGCGACGCCGAAACGCAGTGTTGTGGCCTCGCCCTAAGGCTGGCGAAGAGTGTATTTCGTATATGACCCTGCGCGCCGAAGGGTCGCGTCATAACACCCAAACCCTGTACAATGTACATTAAATTGTCGCGACATCTTAAGTACCTAAGTGAGTTGTGTAAAGTAAATTGTAATTTATGAAAGCCTAAACAAAAACGGAGGGCGCACAAGGACTCCACAGTAGTCGGACTACATATTCCAGTCACAATCAAAGTAAAATATGTATTCGTCACTCGTAATTCATTTAGACGTCTTTTGATGCGTTCAAATACTCGCTTCTTCGTTTATTACATTCGCGGTTAACAAATGTGGAAATACTCGTATCTCGTCAAAGCAGTCCCCGGCAGTCGGTTCACAGTTTGTAGAAATAAAATTAAAAGAAAAATATCTCGCGCGTTCTGTTGTTGGCAACGCCTTTAGCAAAGTTTAATGAAAAACAAGTACCTCTAACGTCTCAGTGTGCATACTGCAGAATTTCTCTAATCTAATTACGTGCCCAGCTGGTGCCTATTGTTTTTGTTTAAAAATAATATCAGTAGAATTTACGTCTGTTTCCTGCGCTGCATGTAAATTGATGTTAACCCTTAATTGCATGATTTTTACTTTTTAAGCAAATTAAATTTATTTGGACGTAACATTGGCTCTATAGTAAGGAAAAAATATTTAAAAAATATATTCATAAAAATACTTCTTTATTTTTATTTTTGAAAGGGCCTGGTGGAAATTTACATCTTTATGTAATCAGAACGAATCTACTGAAGAACAAAATGATTTGAATATCTCTAACAATTGGGGAATCCCCGTGCTCTGTGGAAACGAAAATAAGGCATTGGATTGGTGACGGAAATATCCATCACGATGCATTTAAGGGTTAAAGCCCCTGTTTAGCTAAACGACACACCAGAGCATCGGTGTTGCCATTACACGTAATAGAATATCCGAAAATGTGTGTAATCCACGTGATTAACACATAATAGCTTATATTCGCTTTCACGATATAACGAGCGATCATTGAACTTCCCGCGTCGTTCGAACCACGACCGCAAAATCCAGCGGATGTTATTCAAAACAAACAATATGGTGAATTTGCATGAGTAAAATAACCTCTATGTGGACGACAGACGCAGCGGTCACGATATTATGTTGTGCTAGTAAAATTGTCGCAATAAATTTTCCGTGTCGCTGATAGAAAAGTTTTTCTAGCATAGATGGGGGACGCTCTCTTGCCAAGTCCCCCGTCCTTGTTTTACTACGGCTCCCGGTACGCATTACTTATAGCGAGTTGGCTTCGATTACAGCACTGCGTCGAAATGGGATTAACGGAACATGATATTCGTCCTTCAGCACTCCAGGAAATGGTCGAATTGTATAAAAATATAGGAACAATCGATAGCCTGCGGAACCCGGAACAAGTAGATTCTTGCTCTTGTGAATTTAAGTTTTCAATACAATCTGACGAAGATTTTTTTAATGAGGAAATATAATTCAATGTATATTAATTATAGAAAATTTAAACTAGACCGTACTAAATTGAAAAAAAAAAAACGAAATAACTAACTATACAACATGTAAGGTTAAATGTGCAAAACCTGAAAATAGTTTGATCAGAATAACGAGCAGAATTAATTGAACCACTTTTTAATTTAGGTCACATTTTTCAAAAAATCTTCATTAAAAACGTTGCTGTGTCTATTTATTAATAGGTCAAGCAAGCCAATCTCAGCGCGGCGCAACGGCCCGGTGACGACTCCTCCCTCGATAAAGCGTCGTCGCAGACGCAAGAAACGGAATGGCCAGTAAAACTAAAACAGCACATAAAAGCTTTACAATTTTTTAAATGACTTATTTTCTCTCTGAAATAGGTCAATTGAATTAAAAATCAGTTGGGGTGTCTGAGGTTTTGCGCATTTAACGTTACACGTTGTATAAATAAATAAATACAAAAACAAAAGGATTTAGGCGTCAAAGTACTCGTCCGCATCGCTGTCATCCGGAAACGTGCCCAGAAGACTGGTAGCATTGCCACGTTGAATGGCAATGCTAATTCTTTGGCCATAGAACGACCCAGCCCTCTGGTCACGTGAAGTGTCGATCAGCCGGCGAGAGATTTCTTTAAAAAGGAGACGCGCACTCGGGCACCATGACCCGAGCCCGACACCAAATACAATCTTATTTATAGACATAAATAAGAGTGTATTGAAAACTTAAAATTCAAGGTTTTATGGCTCATAACTTATAATAAATTCTACATTAATGTCGGCGATAAACATTAAGTAGAGCCATATCATACACATTATGCACTACTTGCTTGCCGTATATAGGTCGTTAATAGGAAAAGTTTTTTGCGCAATGCCGACCTACTACAACATTTTATTTGTGTTTTGTCGTTTAAACGGATGCATTGTTTATGCTCTGTTGAATTTGCACAATTTATGTGCTTTGTCAGATTTGGCAGAGATAATATGGCGGGCCAGTGTTCATATTGCGTGAAATTGTTATGAGAATACGCCATGTGGTTTTAATTTCAATTCGGCTATTCCATTTTCGAGTGTTAGATTTTACAAACAGCCTATATTTATAGTCTATTAAAGGGTATTGTCGTGTCATGGCACCCAATATGTATTAATGAATGAAGGGTCGTAATGACGTGTGGTATACATACACTATTATGACTATGGTTGATATTCAAAGGCGGTGTTCTGTTCTATTTTCTAATGGTTATAAATCATAATTCTCACTTCGTACAACGTGCCCTAAAACGTGAATGAAAATAGGAAAACCTTTGGGATTTTCCGTGTGATTTCATTTGCAAGCCCGATTCGGCAGGCCGGGCTCGTGTGGTCTATTTTGCGCTACACAAAGCACATCGGTAGTTTGGCACGTCCGTGCTCCGGGCCTGCCAAAACGTCAGATCTCTATTGTTATAGAAAAGTTAACAGTTTTCACTTGTCGAGAAATTCGAAAGCGAAGAAACGGATGAAGAAATCAATTAAGCGATGCTTTTATTTCAACAAAGGATAGTGGAAGTTTGGTGCAGGGTGGTTGTATTGTCTCGATAGAGATAACGGAGAAGAAAGACAAAGACATCGATCAAACTGAAAGGTCGGCGACATCGAACGGGTTCTGTATATAAAAGCATTATAAATCATATCTACGGTACAATATAGGGTTACGTTGGATTGACAACGGATTTCATGCCACGAATACTGTTTTAGCTTTCAGTGAAGATATAAAGAGCTTTTTGTCTCAATAATAGTTACTTTACGTCCTTTATTAGAGTCTCTGAGAGTACGTAACACAGTGAAAATAAGAGTGCGTACAGTGTGTAAAAAGTTTTTATTATTTCCCTTTTTCGTAAAGCGAGAGGATTTTTTTATTTCAATATTATACTCGTGTAGGTAACGTAAGGAATAGAACTACTTATAGGTAAGTGTATGGGCTTAATTTGCGCACACTCCTAAATCCTGTAGAGAGATCTGATGTGATGGAATCGAGTGAATTTGTGAGTAATCTCATTGGGAGGGAGTAAATATATCAGAGTGGAAGCATTTCTATGTACTCTACGGTTTGGAATAACATGGTGTAGGTATGTCGGTTGATATTTCTCGCTTGAATATTGAAAACATTTTTATTCAGTGCTAGAGTATGCGATGAATGAATGTTAGGTATCTTTTTATGTCACGTCTCAGGAAAGTATTTTGTATGTTTCATATTTTGATGTCAAAACCTTTTCTAATTTTGTAAGATGCTTTTACAGTGAACTTATGTTTACGTCACTTGTATTTAAGTAGAAGAATGTATTGTGGTGACGTAAATAGAAGGGGAAGTTTGCAGCCAATAATGAAGAGGGGTGCTAGGTTCAAGGGAGTACTTTAGTCAACAAAGGGTCAATAAGTTCTTAATAAAAATCCTGATTACTTATCTTTGTTAGTTTTTTTAAACTTGAAATAAAGTACAGCTTTATTGTTAATGAACATGGTAATAAATAAATAACGGCATATTTCCAACAAAAATTCTGATCACACATTTATTTATTTATGTATAAAAAAAATACAATTGTTACTACAAAACACCATGGGCGGCCTAATTGCTTTCTGCAATCTCTTCCAAGCAACCTTGGAATGGACAGAGATTGCGTGGATATAAAAAAAATGGGGTTGGTATATATGTTGTTGTATGTTTATATATGTGTGTACATAAATGGTAAAATAAATAAATAAATATAAGCAACGAAAATAAATGACGACTATACATTATGCAGCTACGGAAACAAGAACACAACAACAAGTAATGTTCCTTCACGAGTCTCTTAAATACAGCTAACGATTGCGAGCGTTTTATTTGAACTGGCAATGCATTCCATAAACGAGCGGCCTGGGCAGAAAAAGATTCAACGTATGCGTTCAATAAGCGGCGGAATTTATAGATGCCATGCATTTTCATCGTCGGTATATAAGGCTAGAAAACAAAAGCACATTTAGACATCAACACCAACAGAAACAGACAAATCACTCACCAAACACATATTACTTATCTCAAAAAAAAAAAAACAAAAGCAAAACAACGACTTTCCCATCTCACAATGACGCCGCAGATCATTTTCTGTGAAACTGGAACTCGAAGGAATCTTGCGTCAATATCGTCATCCGAGCCGACACGGCGACGTCAACGGCAGGAAGACGGCAGGTCATCAATCATAGAGCACAAAACGAAACGGTGTTGATAGGGCACGGAACTCTTTGTGTCACAGTTTGTCTGTGGTGTGATGACACCTTTTAGTAACCGCTGTGTTTTTTTGGATAACGCGTTTTGTACGAAGTATGGTAGGGGTATTAAATGAAACAAATGGGATGAATATTTTGTTTAGAATTCTACAAGTATAGTAGTAGTACAAGTTGATGCATAAGTGAATCACGTCAATTAAACAAGTGCAGCGCAAAAACATATACAGGGTGTAACGGAAAGGGGGTATCAACCCTGAAGGAGGTGAATGTGCTCATGAAACTCAACAACTTTCCCCAAAGAACATAGGTCGAAATATGAAAAAAAAATTTGGCCCTCCCATAGTAAATCAATCAGCTGGTAGTCAGTTTTGTAAGGGACGGCCAAATTTTTTTTTTCATATTTCGACTTATGTTCTTTGGGGAAAGTTGTTGAGTTTCATGAGCACATTCACCTCCTTCAGGGTTGATACCCCCTTTCCGTTACACCCTGTATAAATACAGTGACAGTGACTCATTCATGAACAGCCGGTCGATTCTGTAAAAATCTCACCGTGAAATACTAAGTGAAGTGAGCTTGAAGTGAGCAGTGTCAATAGTGTTAATCTCTAATGACAGCTCACTCCACGCTCACTTCACCCAAGTTTTCACGGTGAGATGGTTACAGAATCGCACGGCAGGATGCATTAGTGAAAATTGTAAAGAAAAAAAAAACACTATTATGTAGGGTAATTTGATACTAATATCAATCACAATAATTACAACTATTTCATTTTGAATTATTGTGATCATATTTATCAAATTACTACCCTAGATAACAGTATACCCTACATAATTATAACTATAAAGGGGCTCGTGACTAAATGGTAACAGCCGCACGGGTCGATCGAATGTTAAGCTACGCTTACCGCGGTCGATTCGTAGAATTGACCATCGATTATACAGTGTGAGTTTTTATAAAGTGCACATATTAAAAAGGGTGAAAATATAAACAATTTTATCGACGGAAAAAATGTCAAAATTTTTTTTTTTTTTAATGGTAAAAAATGGTAAAAATGGTAAATTTTCTTTAAAAATCATGAATAATTAATTTATGAGGTTTCTTTTTCAAAAAATTATGGCTTTATTAGCTTGGCCTATTATTAGAGATCATTATTAATTTTGTTTTGTTTTAATATGACATTTAGTTTAAAAGTAGTAACAGTTTGTTTGCATGGGGTACCCAGACGAGAGTAAAAAAAAATAAAAATTTAAATTTTTTTTAGATTTTTTTTGACATTTTTTCCGTCGATAAAACTGTTTATATTTTCACCCTTTTTAATATGTACACTTTATAAAGACTCACACTGTATACCGAGACCGCTCCGTGGCTCGGAAAGCGCGTTAAGTAGTTGGGCCCAGTTGGTTGTCATTCGTAGACAGTCGTTACGGGTAGTCAGAAGCTCAAAAAGTCTGAAAATCAGATAAGACTGGTTCTTAGACTTTTTACACCCCTTGGTAAGCCAAGAGGTATCGTCTTACCCAGTAACTGGGTTATGGAGGTCAGATAAGTCAGTAAAATACTGGTATGCATCTGTATCCGCTGTATCTGTTTCTGTATACTTTTTCTTTCTTTCTTTTATTTTATCCGGTTAGACTGGAAAGCGGACCCCAACATAGTTGGGAAAAGTCTAGGCAGATTGAATAATTACAACTATTTGATTTTGTAGCTTTGTAAACACTTAATTTGCAGACGATATATATTTTTTTCTTTTTGTATACGCAGTGCAATATTATTCAACAACTTGCCATCGCATTTAGAAATTGATTTATTTTGTACGAGTGCGTTAAGACTCAGGAAAATCTTGAATAAGGAATATTTCAATGGGTGAATATTTGTGCTTTATCGCATACCTACCTATTTTCCATGCCTTTCTGTTTTTCTTTAATGTTTTTTTTTTTTAATTTATCATTGCAATATACAGCGTGTAACGGAAGGGGGGTATCAACCCTGAAGGAGGTGAATGTGCTCATGAAACTCAACAACTTTCCCCAAAGAACATAGGTCGAAATATGAAAAAAAAATTTGGCCCTCCCTTACAAAACTGACTACCAGCTGATTGATTTACTATGGGAGGGCCAAATTTTTTTTTCATATTTCGACCTATGTTCTTTGGGGAAAGTTGTTGAGTTTCATGAGCACATTCACCTCCTTCAGGGTTGATACCCCCTTTCCGTTACACGTTGTATATGTGGAAGCTTGTAATTAGCAATTGTCAGTTGTTTACTATTTCGTTACCATTTACATGTATTAGTCTGTAAGCTTTCTTAAAATTGTAAAAATATAAATAAATAATAATATATAAATAATAATAAATTATTTCTTTACAACTAGACTTTATGATGTAAGCACTAAGGGCTATTAGCTAGTCCACTTTGGAATGTTGATAGTAAATAAATAATTCTGTTGCGGCGAGATAGATTGTGTTCGTTTCTGTGGTTAAAATAATATTATTTGTGTAAGCCGTCCAAATTGTGCGGTTTTTAATGATATCATTATTTGTGTT
Organism: Eremobia ochroleuca; assembly: GCA_949629135.1. Lineage (NCBI taxonomy): Eukaryota > Metazoa > Arthropoda > Insecta > Lepidoptera > Noctuidae > Eremobia > Eremobia ochroleuca. The sequence goes on from OX451392.1 coordinate 6,674,909, forward strand.
CGGAGTAAAATTTCACATTATTATTAATTAAGGGTAACGCCAATGATTAATTTATGATGATGTTTTGTGTGTATGCACTAATTATGTAAAATTAAATTTTGTTTAATACTGTTTTTCTGGCAAATACGATTTATTTTTTAAGATTTCTTACATTGCTTTTGAGTTGCTCAATAGTACCTATCTGCTTATGGTATCCTCTCAAACAAAAGTAAATATAGTTGTTGATAAGCCCTTTGTACACAAGTTTTTCTTGCCGTGAAAAACTACGGTTTATATGCCATGCGTAGGCACGGGCGTCAGAGTTGTATGGAGCACTATGGAAGCTTGTTGACGGACACGTTTTTTCTACGGCGCGGTTTATGCGCCATAACGTAAAGAAACCGCGCCGTGTACCAAGGGCCTTATATGCTCGTAGAATAGTCAGTCCTCCCCTTACAATAGAACTATTGTTACTCTTCTATGACAGATTCAAGATCTAGCTTCACTGTCACAGAGAATAACATAGCGGATTCCTTTAACAAATCTTTTCGTCATACAAAACATTAAGACATTACGAAGAATAAAACGTTAAAAAAAAAAACGAGAAAAGAAAATGTATCTCATTTTCAGCTTGCGTTGTCAAAGAAACTTGACACTTCCTTTGACAATCTCGTGGTTAAAACTTTCAATACAATTCAGCTTACAAGAAAGATGTTATTTTATTTTACTTTATTGGGACATAAAATAGTTATACATTACAATTTAAGTGTGACAGAATAAATTGAAAACTAGGTGAACGTGTAACCCACACCGATGTCCGCTAAATAATGGTTTACAGATAGTTTAATGCTTGCGTTAATTATACAGAAAAGTAAGAACTATTCGTACGTATTTTTGGGATAATAGTACAATCGATTTATTGTCTCTCTTTACCTCTTTACATTTGATAGCCCAACACTTAAAGAAGGCTAAAGGCTACCTAACATCTCGCTAGGATCCTTAGAAGCCGAGCAAATAGAGAAAAAAGTCAGAAAGAACGCTAAGTTAAAATTAAGTGATAGTTGCGGGCTGGTGATGCGATGGGACGGGGTGGGACGAGGCTACTAGAAATTTCACGCGGACGAAGAGGCGTTCAGAAGCTAGTATATCTATAATCGTCAGAACATCATTAAGTTACTAATTAAAGGTGAAGATAACACGTCATTGATCTCGATAATAAACAGGCTCCATAGATAAACACTGGCTACATATCAGATAATTCGGAGTAAACTCCACAGGGCATAATTATTGCGGTCTATATTACTAATGATCTTTGTTCTATCTACATATACAACGTGTAACGTTAAATGCGCAAAACCTCAGACACCCCAACTGATTTTTCATTCAATTGACCTATTTCACAGAGAAAATAAGTCATTAAAAAAAATGTAAAGGTTTTATGTACTGTTTTAGTTTTACTGGCCATTCTGATCGTTTCTTGCACCTGCGACGACGCTTTATCGAGGGAGGAGTCGTCACCGGGCCGCTGCGCCGCGTTCACATTGGGTTGCTTGACCTATTAATAAATAGACACGGCAAAATTTTTAATGATTTTTTTTTGAAAAATGTGACCTATATTAAAAAGTGGTTCATTTAATTCTGCTCGTTATTCTGATCCAACTATTTTCAGGTTTTGAGCATTTAACGTTACACGTTGTATGTATGTTAGTTTGCATACACACGTGCGACACGCGTCGACGACAAAGGCAACTGCAACCGTCCACGCGTGTATTTGAGCATCGTACTCAACTCAACGCGTGTCGCTCGTGTGTATACATACTTAGAGGGTTTGGTTTCCGCACTTAGTCCTTCAAGTGGATCATTGTGCGTGGGTCATGACAGCCGTCGGTGATTAATCTAACCAGCCCACCTCCCCCCAGAAGTTGATTAAATGTTCTGGTCTGTTAAGAGCATCTGTGTAAGATCTGGGTGTCCCAAAGGTTTCTGTCCTAATCTGGGTGACGCATTTGCGTTCAAAGAGCACATGCGCAACGGTTTCTTCAGCCTTCATGCAAACCCTGCATAGAGGACTGTCCGTTATGCCTATTGTGTGGAAGTGTTTGTTGAGCAAGCAGTTCCCAGTGATGGCTCCCGTCACCAGCCGCAGTCTATTCCAGTCCAGGCGTAGTAATCGTCTGGATAGCGTGCACATCTAAAGATGGTATGGCTTCCTTTGACTGTCTCAATAATTACAGCCGCACAGGTCGCGTTTGGTTCGTGGATTGGTAAGCATCCATTACATATCGAAACCCCTCCGTAACTCGGAAAGTACGTTAAGCTGTTGCAACGGCTTATGGTACAGAGGCCATCACATCAAGCTACAACAATGTGTCCTGAAACAGATTTTCAACTTTATCGCTAGAGCATAAGGTTCAAAGTTGATTCGGAAAATTTGACAGTTTCGGGTAGCTTGATGTGCTGGCGTCTGTACTTTCGATCTACGAATGACAATCGTTACGGGTACTAGAAGCCCAGAAATCTGACAACCACACTTATCAAGGGGTATCGTGTTAACTAGTAACTGGCTTGAGGAGGTAAAATAGACAGTCACTCTATATAATATACTGGTATTAAGTTGCATCCGGTTAGACGGGAAGCACAGCCCAACATATTGGGAGAAGGCTTGTCAGATTGGATGTTGTCGCCTAATCAAAGGACACACGATATAACATAACACATTTCCTTAAATTGACTTCCATTTCTTAAAGGTCAATTGTCAAGCATCCGTCCACTTTTTGTTTGCCTTCCCCATCTTTCCCGTTTATAGAAAATATGGAAATATCCAAAAAGGTCCCTTCTATTTTAAGGACAATGGGTTATATATATTATAGGGTTTTAGGTACCTATGTCAGTGTACGTTGTCGTATAAGCAAACGAAGATATTTGATCATATCGGCGAGGGGTTGAGATGACCCGGAATTTCATCTCTCTGAGAGGTTCCAACTATGCGCCATTTATTTTAGTTTGTTCGATTTCTTATAGCTGAGAAATTGACTCGGAGTTGTGCGGGGTATGTTTGGAGTTGAATGATATATACGGCTTTTATTATGGGAGCGTAGTTACACGTATTTTTAGGGTTAGTTTCGTACCCAAAGGGGGCCAACGGGATCCTATTACTAAGGCTCCGCTGTCCGTCCGTCTGTCACAGGGCTGCTTCTTTTGAACAGTAATAGTTCAACAGTTGAAATTTTCACAGAGTGTGTTTTATGGCCGCTATAACAACATATTATATAATAAAAATAAAACAAAGTTAGGGGGGGTCCCTATACAAGAAACGTGTTTTTATTCGGCGTTTTGACTAGAAAGGCTGTTCACAATATAAATATGTTCTACAAATAATAATCTAATCAATAAATAATAATGTACTTAATGTTATTCAAATCTACTTTATACATACAATATTTTATCAACGATTATTTTGATGTATAGTTCCTCAAAATCATATTATGTACCGAAAACATTCACCGATTATTACTTTTAACTTTATGAACACACTGTGAAGCTAGAAAATATAAACAATGCTTTATGAATAACAAAATCCTGAGGGAACTATTAAAATATGGTTATATTATAAATAGTTAACTCACGTCACGTAGCTACTTAGCCCGGATAAATAAAGTTTATAATTACCTACGTCTCCTGTTTACAAGAACACGCAATGACAGGCAATTTTGTGGAAACCATGTCAAATGTCATTTTCGTAATGGAAGTTTATGTCTCATCTAAGACTGCTAAACACGACTTTGTAGTCCTACTGCGTGGGAAATAATGATCATTATTGCCCATCTCATCTTCCCACATAACCTATAAGTACTCCTTCCAGAAGAGAGCTCGATCGTAAACCTGCAGGTTCCTACATAATTTCATGTTCTAGATCGCCCCACCGTCTATAAAGTGAGATTGGAAAATTCCAATGCGTCAGGTGGACATAACTCACATGCAGGACCGCCGGAATGAATAATTTACTAAGTTCCCAACTTTACTGATACCGATGTATCAGCAACGATCCAATCCCCTAAAGACAAATTAAAGCGCACATTCCTAAAACATGAATACTGTAATCTAATAGAGAGGAAATGTAGACAGACACTAATTTGTTTAACTACTACAAGTCAGAACATTTTTGAAAGTAAACTCGGCCAAACCACCCGCTACTGGGGTTGCGATGTCAGAAAATTATGTAGGAACGTCAAAGTAGAAACCTCGGCTAGGTAAATATTTGCATGTTCCACAAACGGCCCGGCTTAGACAAAGCGGATGTAGTTCTCACAAGAAACAAAAGACAAAACATTGCAAATGGAAACACCAAGATGGAACGCCAAGGGGTTCGCTCTTTTTAGAACATTCTGTGTAGTTTGCCGAACGTTATGAATATTTATTCTCTCTCAACTGTGGGAAAATCAAAATTTGATTTGGAACAATAGAAAAAGTCACATTAGTCACAGTTGCTATGAGCGAAGTGAGCTCTTCGTAATTCGCCTTTTACACGTAAAAAGCTTTTTGTTTGGAGTGCGTAATGTATTTTTATGTAGGTAACCGAACTCCTTGAGCGTGATCGTCTACTTATATTACTATTCTATAGTTGTACGAGACCCGAATTTGTATAGACTCACTTTACCACTATACATTTCCAAGCACTTAAAATCGTCTGGTATTCGGCACACTCCAGCATTAGTCGGCGAAGAATGTCTAAAATATATTTGGGGCGCCAAGATCGGATGTCGTAAATCGATTGACTATTCAACTAGATTCTCGCCCGTTGGACAAACTATAGCTTAACTGCGTAAATCGAAAGTTCCGCGCACCCTAATCTACAGCCCCTCACATATTGGTAGAACATTTAGATAATAAACAAAGGGAGCTTTTCAAGCTTTTTGAACGAGTGTGGTAATACGTTTTAACGTAAGCTCGGCCTTGGTAGGTATTAAAGCATTACTTGATTGATCGATCTGAAACCTTTGATAAGGTTTTAATATACAATTTTATCATGCATATGAATTTCCTTTGTCCATTGTTCTACCAGCAGGTAAAGAGTCCGTGTCCCGCACATCGTTCCGTATAAAAACTAGATTCGGCGGATCAATACCGATTAGGAAATAGCAGAGAGGAGAGGTTATTATTATGCTGTCATCCGCAGACCGCGCCTCCGGCGTCCGCAAATATTTTAAGCATTATGTTACTTGGGATGAAACAATAGTGAGCGGGAAACGGGAATTGATTTGTAACCATAAACAAATATTTGAACATAAGTTTGGGCGCGCGGTCAGAATTGAGCGGGTGCTTTGTTGTTGCCGTTTCGCTTTGATCTTGTTACTGACGGACTTGAATTTAATAGTTGCGACTTGGTAAATTATGTTATGGATTGTTTTTGCGTATTTGTCTGTTATAATAAATAGTGCGTTGTGTCTGGACTTTAAAAGAGACTGTGACTTCTGACTTTGTTTCGGCCTTTCTTGTCAGAGTAGTCAGATAGGAAACGGCGACCTCATCTAGTTTTAAAAAAATATGATTGGCATGTAAAAGTGTTTGTACAAACCTACTTACAGAAAATAAATCATTTATCATTTATAATATTTGACAACGAAAATTACAGTGTGCATGGTGGTTAAAGAAGAAAGAAAGAAAAATCCAAAGGACTTAAAAAAAAACCGAAATTATTATATTAAAGGTTTTAATTCCGTAAAAGTTACAATATATGTGCTAATTCGTAAATCTAGATTCGGACGATGCTAGTACAGAAGTATCTCAAATTAATTATATTTTTATCTGATATTAATCGATTCGTAAACGTGAATGCGGCATCAGCAGATTTGGAAGTAGGTAAACGTTTGGCGACACGAGGAGTCGATTCGTTGATTCGACAAAATGGTGTGTTGCAGTTTGATGTGGAAACATTCGATTGACGTAAGCCTAGCATGTCGCTATTAAGTTTATTTGGTGTAGGCAGGGCACTTAAAACACACCACGAAACATATTAATACTACAAGTAACAAAAAAAAAAACAAATAAAAAAGTGCGTTGTGAGAAATTAGCAGAAAAGTGTGCTTCGCGGCTACGCCAAATAGTGCCAAAATATAATATAATAAATAAACCACACAAAAAATAAAAGAAAAAACTTAAGAAAAACTTACACAATTGTGTGCCTCGCGGTTGCGCTAAATAGAGACTTAATCAACTGTTAATCTTATTTTTGGACTAAAGTGGCCAAAAAAGAAATTAACAGTTTGAACAATAATTGGTTGTAGCTTGCAGTTGCACGGAGGCTGATGAATCCGTTGCGCATGTGCTCTTTGATTGTACAGGCGTCACCCAGAGTAGGTCAGAAACCCTCGGGACACCCAGATCTTATACAGATGTTCTCAACAGACCAGGAGATTTAATCAGCTTCTGGAGGGAGGTGGGCTGGTTGGAATAACACAGACGATGGGCATGGCCCACGCACAATGTATTTATTTATTTATTTATTCATCCTCACACTGGAACGCCATTCAGCAATTACAATGGTCCACTTGAAGACTAAGTGCGGAAACCAAACCCATAACATAGAAGATTAATTAGTTACGAACATGAAAAGCATAATTTACTTTATACTAAGGCGACAATTATAACACAATATTACAATTTTGAATTCGTAAGCCCTCAGATAACTTTATAAACAAGTTTAAATGAAGTCAATTGTAAGGTGAGCTATTTATCAACCCGCTACAAATTTAATTTACCCTTCCCTCCATCACATTTTAACTCTTCCTTTTACAACAAAAACGAGATTTGCATTTTTTCCGCTACAAAATTAACAAGGACCCTCTTACCCGGTTACAAATACCCATTATTAATTCCGAGTTACAAAAACTAAAATCAAAAGACAAAAGTAAGTGAGCCAATTTGTCCTAAACTCCCCTAGCCGTGAATGCACACAAAAAAGACGAATGCCGTGAAATTAGCTGGGTGTTTCAAAATTCGCGGTAGGTAATCCAGCGAGGTCATGTCTCCCCAGCATTACCCTCACACAGTTTTTGCTACAGTGAGCGAGCTTTGTATTCCTGAATAAATTTACATCTTAACAAATGCCCGCTAGGATGCAAGACCTTTTTGCTATAACAGGGACCCTAATAAGTTCTTAATGGGGAACTGGAACTAAAACAATCACATTGTGCTCCAAATTGGGTTTGCGCACTGTATTTGGTTAATGTTTGCAATTTATATTTAAGGCTTTTGAGGTATTTTTGCTTCGCTTTTAGTCGTTCTCTCTTCTACTAAGTGCACAGAATTTGTGTGAAAACTTAATTCAGAATGGTCAAAAGAAACATCATTTCTCGCTTAGTAACTATTAAAGCAGAACAAATTATTATAGTCATTTCCGGACGAGTGGAAATTTACCTTTTGGCAATGCACCAGATTACCTACTACGGAATGAAAATGCTTTTGCGGGCAATTCTTTTGCGTTGTCAACTCAACCCAAATGTTCCCCAAATAAAATGCTTGTTTATTTGTATGAGCAAACATTGCGAGGAACTGGGGGAGAAACGAGGCACTTTTCATTATACCACATTACCATTCATACCCGATACATATCGGGTGCTTGTGACTATGAGCACGATCGACGAATTGGTAGTATACATTTTTGTATGTTATTGGTGGGCAAGCATACAGGCGGCCCTGTATCTAATCAATCAGTCAACTCGGTATATCACAGTCCACTGCTAGACATACACTACGCTTGCCACACATATGTGGTCTCCACTCCAGGACTCGTCTGCTCCACCGGCCATCGGTCATTCGACAAATATGGCCAGCCCACTGCCACTTGAGCTTCCTTACTCTGCTAGCTGTCAGTAACTACGGTTCTTTCTCGGTCTGTCTCTGATGCACGGTATTTCGTCTAGAACATGCTAGGTGGACAAAATTCATGTTATCATTTCCAGGAAATCTTAATTGCAAAACACAAACAACACCCCTAAACTCCAAATTCCGAGAAAAAGTTGTTTGTCAAATTCTTAACTGATGAGTCATAGAGTTCAGAAGTCAGGTAATAAGTTTGATGCAACCGTTCCGGTCAATCAGTTGCAATTTAGCGACAGTTTTGTGCACATCTCATAGTGGTTCGTAGTAATATTGTGAAAGTTTTTGTGATGGATATTAATACTGAGGGTAAGTACTATTATTTAATATATTATTTTTATCAGAATCTATTAAAATTAATTTTTAGCATTTTTTTAACATAATGTATAAATTTTAGGGTAAATTTTTTCATAAAGAAAACTTTGAACGTTCACAATATACAGACATTCACCTCTATCCGGGCTAGTTTTTAGATATATCGTAGGAATAACTTTATAGTTTGTCAAAATACACATATTATTCAGCACACTTCAGTACAACATATTTTTTTTCTTTTTTTTTCAGAACACGTTTACTCTATTTAAAGGGTAGCATTTTTCGAAGAGCGGTTGAAATACACGAAGAATGAAAAAAAATCGCGTATTTATGACTATCTTTCTTCAAAATTTCACTTTGGTGACATTACTGAAAGCAGCCAAAAAGAAATAAAGTTGAAGATATCCAACTTTTCTAGTAAGATCGGTGCCAAATGGTTGGCTTCAGGAAAATCGAAGGAGCGTTTTTTAATTAAAAATAAGACTTGGCTGAATGAAGGAGGCATACAGTTTACTCCGAGTTCTTTAGCGCCACAACCTTCGACATCGAGTGAGGCTGTGACTTCTGCAGGAAGACCTCGCAAAGATTTCAAGGAATCGTCGTTTAAGACGAAGAAACGTCGAGTCGTGGATCTCGTAGAATCTCGAAGTGCCAGTGAATTAGTGACTGCTGCCGAAATTGCTGTGCATTCAGCAGGGCAAAGAAAAATTGCCAATGTGATTAGAGACATTAGTGAGAGCCCAGAGAATATTATTAAGTCAAAAAATTCCAGTTCCGTTAGTCCTAGGCAATTAAGTAGTGACGAAGCCTTAGCATACTATATACATTCTAAGTCAACAACACATTCTTACAAACAAACTAGGAAGTGGTCCATAATGGCAGGACATAATGTGTTTCCGTCATATTTTAGTGTAGTAAAGTCCAAAAAAGCCTGTTACCCTGCAGAGGAGCACATTGCTATAACAGAAACTCGTGCTGAAATAAATTTGCAAGCCTTATTAAATAAAACAGTGGATTTGCCGCAAGAATTGAAGATTGCCGCAGATTTAGGGAGTACAACACCCGCAAGTGCTCACGTGTTGCCACGAATAGAGACTTGCTCTCCATGTTAATTATAATAACATCTGACCCTTTGATAAATAGCTTTCGTGAGATTCCCCAAAAAAAGCCAGAAAAAATATGTACAGAGGTATTACAGTTAATTGTAAGCCCGAGCATAGTAGCATCAAGACCGGAAACGTTATCATATCGTCGCACAACGCCACAAAATGATGACGATTCATCTGAAGATATTAATGATGATTATGATGATTAGGTTAAGTTAGTATTTTTAATTTGTTTATTTAGGTAGGTATTTATTTATTTAGTACAGTACCACATGATACAATATTTATCTGGTGTGCATAGCACTCATAAAATAATTTTGATGTTTGTATATTATTTTTAAATATTTTTTTCTGTTTTTATTATATTTTTTTGTTTTTTATTACAAAATCATACCAAAAACTATTAATGATGCCTCAATATGACTGTCTAAATATAAAAATATCTTTATATAACATAAAATAATATTGTCCACCTAGCATGTTCTACATGGTACACTGTGTGATGGTAAGGCAGAATGGACATCTGCAAAACCAGAAGTATCCAGAAGATGCGTTTGGATTCTTTTTCTTAGCGTGTCGATGGCAAAATATATTAAGTTTCCTGTTATCCCAGCTGACGCAGACATTCGGTTCTCTCGTGTACAGGTGCACTGCGCAAGATGAAAGGTGGGCCATAGTCTGCTTGGAGACGCCGCATGTACAGCGTGGCACGGACATCTACGCGCCAACTGTAACCATGAATTCAGCACATGGTTATAGACCTAACGTAGAAAATTTTCGTTGGTTATCGTAAAAAAATCTAATGTTTTATAGAAAAGTGCAATACGTACGCGGTTAAAATGTATTGAACAGCAATTTTTATCACCGACGAAAAATTTCAACGCTAGCGGTTCAGCTGTTAGTAATAATAATATTCGACAACTTTCACACATCGCCATCTAGTCCCAAACTAAGCAGAGCTTGTGCTATGAGTACTAGATAACTGATAAACATATATACACATATATTTCTAAATACATACATATTATAGATAAATTACACCCAGACAAAGAATAAATGATCGTGCTCATCACACAAACATTTGTCCTAGGTGGGTATCGAACCCACGACCTTGTGCATAGCAGGCAGGGCCACTGACCACTAGAGCAAAAGGCCTGTCGTTAACCGCCTAGTGTTAGCTGTTCAGAATCATGTACTTACTGAATTCATGGTTTCAGATTGCGCACTGGTTAAAAATTTATGCTGTATACATTGAGGATCGGAACCATCCGAGAAACCATAGCGACAGTTGTAATGTCATGTTTTGCCTGTAATTACACCAAAAGCCATGTCCCATACCTTCGAAGCGCAACATAACAAAGCCGCTTGACGGCAGGAATAGGTACGATGGTAGTACTTACCCGACAATCTCCATCACAAAGAGCTGTAGGTACTATTCTTGAAATTACATTACTGTTATTTATGTGGTATTAGAAGCCTGCTACATGCTTTGAGTATGTGTAAGCTAATTAATAATACAGCATAAACAGTTTCAATTTAATTCATATCAAATATCAAACAGGCACCAACTCAATATTGTAGTAAATTAGCCTTGTCAAACATGGCTGTGTGTGTGTGTGTGTGTAAGGTTAAAGGTCGAAGTTGAAGACGCATATACAACGTTAGTTTTACTATATGCGAAACTCAAAACACGTGTCTAGTATTGTTATTTAAAGAATCTATGTACAAATATTCAAAACTGTATCATGAAAAATCACAAAGTTATAAGCTTGTTGTGATACCTGCTTGTTCGTACAAAAATATGGTTACCACTTACCGAGCGCCGCCGGCCGACCGGCCGTGACCTGTGTTGTGTGCATAAGATTGCGGATATGTACTTAGTGTCGCTCGGTGTCCAACTTGTTGGCTTTTTTAAATATTTTTGGGATAAAATATAACATGGTGTAAAAATTATTGGAATCGATACAGTTACTTATTCTATATTCGGGTTTGCAATATACTAAAAATAATGTTGTACAACAACCTATATTAAGGGCTTCAATGACGATCCGAGTATCATATTCATATATTTACACTAGCCGCCCCTGTCTCGCACGGTTTTTAAGACTTGAAAAAGCATGGCCATTTCTTTACTATATGTTAGTTAATATGTATTATAAACATAAACGATCGGGAATAAATTTTGTAAATGATGGTGAAAACCGCGTCAAAATCCGTTGCGGAGAGAAGACCAACGCGGTTTGTGACCGACACGAAAACGTAGGTAATTTAAGTTACTATGTACAGAAGCTAGCACATCAAGCTACCCGAAGCTGTCAAATTTGCCCAATCAACTTTGAACATAATGCTTGAGCAATAAAGTTGAAAATCTATTAAAGAAATTTGACAGGTTATAGCAGCTAAGTGTGCTGGCGTATGTACTAGCAGTGCCCCGTGGTTTCACCCGCATAAGTTTCTATGCCGTGGGAATATCGGGATAAACAGTATCCTATGTGTTAATCCTGTTTATAAACTATTGCCAAATAATTTAAGTGTGTGCCAAATTTCATCCAAATTCGTTCAGTAGTTTTTGCGTGAAAGAGTAACATAAATCCATCCATTCATCCTTACACAATTTCGCGTTTATAATATATGTATATATGTATACAACGTGTAACGTTAAATGCGCAAAACCTCAGACACCCCAACTGATTTTTAATTCAATTGATAGGTCAATTGAATTAAAAATCACAATTAAATTAAAAATCAATCTCACATTGGTATGCTTGACCAAATAATAAATAGACACGGCAACGTTTTTAATGAAGATTTTTTGAAAAATGTGACCTATATTAAAAAGTGGTTCAATTAATTCTGCTCGTTATTCTGATCAAACTACTTTCAGGTTTTGCGCATATAACGTATATGTATGCAGCATGGATAACAAACAAGGGGAATTCATAGTTTGACATGAACCTGTTCTTTCGTTGTTATGTGGAAGAGAATACTGAACATTAATTAATTTCATTCCATTAGTTTCATCATACATTTTTACATAGTGTTGGAATGTCTTACACTAAAAACATTCAACAATTTGAAGATTTTTATAAAATAGGAAGTTACAAGTCACTTACATGACTTTTATTTATTAAGTTTTTTGTAGTACTAAGAAATGTTATAGTATTTCAGTTAGAAAAACATAACATGAAAATTATGTTTTTGGGAAACCAAAAGAGATTTTGTTAAACCGACGCAGTTTTTTTTTTTTTTGTAAGAATAAATTTGATTAAAACAACGTTTCTAGCAGGTAGGTATAAAATTTAGAAACGATTTCGAATGAACATAATATTCTTTTTAGTTACGAAATAATATGATAAAAGAGGAAATATGGCCCGAAGCAATTATTAAAATCAGTGAACCGAAATGCTGGATAAGCAAATAAAAAAAAATATATTGGCTATAAATTGAATTCCGAAAAAAGTTGAAATAATTGGCAGTGTAATGCCGTGGGCTAGGCCTATCAATTTATACACCGACGGACTAGTTACGTTCGAAAATTCCGGTAGATTTTAGGATTTATTTTCCATCCGATCCCGATCAAATTACCTATAGGTAGATGAATCAGCTATGGTTAAATCAGTTCTCGCAAAGAAAAAAAAAACGCAAACGCTATCTAAATAAATATCTAAATCTAGAAAAACGAAGGCTTAGCGCCCTTAGAATGTATACCTAATAATAAAGCTGATGAGTAAGATAGCCCAATTCTTGAGGAAGGCTACTTAATATTATGCTAAAGCCAAAAAACAAGCTGACCAAACAAAAAAGTCAGAGAGAACGAAGTAATATCGAGAAGGCCATGCGATGCGGCCGGGTGAGTCGGTAGAACCAGAAATTTCATGAAAGAAAGAAAAAAAAAACGTTTATTCTGCACAAACAAAACGCACGTTACAACGTTACGTTACGTTCATGTGGTCAAAGGCGCGGGCTGAAGCAGGCTGTTACTAGGTAGGTAACCCATATATATCTAGTAAGATAACTAGGTAAACTAGGGAGGAAGGTAACTAGGTAGGTAACTCATATACAACGTGTAACGTTAAATGCGCAAAACCTGAAAATAGATTGATCAGAATAACTAGCAGAATGAATGGAACCACTTTTTAATATAGGTCACATTTTTCAAAAAATCTTCATTAAAAACGTTGCCGTGTCTATTTATTAATAGGTCAAGCAACTCAATATCAGCGCGGCGCAGCGGCCCGGTGGCGACTCCTCGCTCGATAAAGCGTCGTCGCAGACGCAAGAAACGATCAGAATGGCCAGTAAAACTAAAACAGCACATAAAACTTTTACAATTTTCTTAATGACTTATTTTCTCTCTGAAATAGGTCAATTGAATTAAAAATCAGTTGGGGTGTCTGAGGTTTTGCGCATTTAACGTTACACGTTGTATATCTAGTAAGATAACAAGGTAAACTAGGTTGGTAACCCATATGGGTTACCAACTCAGCTTAGTTTACCAAGTTATCTTACTAGACATATATACATATATCTAGTAAGATATACAACATTATTTTTAGTATATGCGAAACCCGAAACACGTGTCTAGTATTGTTATGTAAAGAATCTATGAACAAATTTTCAAAACTATATCATGAAAAATCACAAAGTTATAAGCTTGTTATTTTACCTGCTTGTCCGTACAAAAAGTTTGTTACCACTTACCACGCGCCGCCGGCCCACCGGCTGTGACCGGTGTTGTACCCATATGATTGCGCATATGTACTTAGTGTCATTCGGTGTCCAACTTTTTACCTTTTTTAAATATTTGTGGGACAAAATATAACATGGTATAAAAATTATTGGAATCGATTCTGTTACTTATTCTGAACAAACTATATTCAGGTTTGCAATATAGTAAAAATAATGTTGTATATCTAGTAAGATAACTAGGTAAGTTTACCTAGTTTTTTTACTAGATTTATATATGGGTTACCTACCTAGTTACCTTAAGTTACGTTTCATAAATAAATTCGTTCTTAGCACAAACCTTTAGCAAACAAAGTCCTGTTGACAGTTCAATTAATTTTATCTTAACATCCAGACCCTTATCACGTTACTCTTCACTATGACGTCACGAAGCGGAAAGCATCTTAATAGTTAGCTGTAACATTATCAGTATTCTTTGATCTGTCCATCACATTCTAAGACTAGTCTGCATGGTCAGGATCAACGTCGGTCAGTGTCAGAGTGTTACGGGTTAACCCCCAAAGCGGTGAACAGAGCAAATGGTTCTAAGGGTTAACCCAATTTTGAGTTGATTAGTCGTGAGTGTCAAATATAAAAAAAAGATCAAGGGCGGGCTGTTTCACGTCCACTTGACGCACGCGTATACGTCAAAAATGGCGCTAACTATCGTCAAACCAAAAAAGCGTTATTTCAAGTTGCAATTACAGAATTATGGCCTTACCGCACTTCAAATAATAACGAGTACATTACGTATGCATGTTAAGTTAACCCAGGGCCGTCTTAACCATACTGGGCGCCGGGGTGCGAAAATCAGCCGGTGCCAACAAAAAAAAAAAAAAGCTTAATTATCGTGTTCCATTTTTAACTCGCTTTTATAGGATTTTTTTCGAGATGGTGACATGCGGTTACAGCCCTGGGGTTGTGCGGTCATAATGGAGTGATGACTTGATCGGCTTGCGCCCCCTAAGACCGTGCGCCCGGGTGCTACGCACCCGTTGCACCCCCGGGTAAAGACGGCCCTGAGTTAACCAATAGTTTGAAACAACTAGGCCTAAGGAATTTGTTTGGATGTTATCGGGTGGTACGTATAATTAACCTCAAATTCTATTTGCTGTAGGGCCTAATCGAGTGCGATTTCATTCGATAAATCACAATGGCTTACCTGTAGCTATGGAAAAGAATCGAAATTAAATATATTCATCGCACCTCGAATAGTAGGATACCTAATACATAACTCAGTAAAGTAAAAAGTCTGTGTTACTGAGTTAAATTGAAACATTAGCCAGGGAAAGCTTACAATAAAGAAACTGTAACGATAACGTTAACTTCATAATTTATTTACTTAGTAAGTGGAGGTTTTCCTACTAACTAAATAGTTAGAGCGTGTGTTTTATACATGCTTGTCCTTTTGAATGAAAGCTAAAGTGGCTTCATCAATAATGAGGTAATTCTTAGGTACCAATCACTTTTTTATCTTTAATTTACAGAATGTAGGTCACAGATGGCAAAGAAATCATCATGTTGGATTACTTTGATCCAATAAACTCCTTACGAAATGGATGATCTAATCAATGATCTCCGTATACGTGTAGCCAGGAATACATAACGGATGTAAAAATACCCTTACCGAAGCCGAGAGTCACCCGTTATCATGATTGTTTTTTTGTAACGTAACCGTACCTGGGAACCTTCTGGTTACCAACATAAAAGTTCAAAGTTCCAAGTTTACTGAAGTTT
Source organism: Eremobia ochroleuca (assembly GCA_949629135.1). Lineage (NCBI taxonomy): Eukaryota > Metazoa > Arthropoda > Insecta > Lepidoptera > Noctuidae > Eremobia > Eremobia ochroleuca. Next base: position 6,690,649 of record OX451392.1, read on the forward strand.
GTTTCGCGAAACGTAGTTTTAAATGATATAACTTAACCTAGGACTGGTGGTCAGATGAAAGGCTTACCAAGCTATTTGGATACTTTCGTTCAAGTTACTCGCATATGTATTCCTGCCTTAAATTTTACTTCAGAGTTAAGATACTTTCATAATATTCGAGAATAATATGAAATGGGATTGCGAAGCTAAGTATTGTCTGTGGAGCGTCTAAAGAAGGGTGCCTCATAAATATTCAATTCAGTTTGAAGCCCGAAAAGTCATCGTTAAGTCTATTTCCGATAAAATGCTGAAGCGCTTTCACCTCTAATGGTGATTCCATTTTGGCCCACCTGACTCGTGAAAAAAATATTAAAAGTTATTCTGGAACTTTGTTTATAGGCTTCGTTTACCTTTTTGTCACTGTGGAGAGAAAGGGCTAAAATATAAAAATTATTTGGAAACTAAATGGAAAATTGGTGTGTTTGAGCATACAAAGACCTGAGACATCCTGACCTGACACATCTGTCAAGATGTGTCAGGTCACATGCTGAACTGGACTCCCATTTTGTGCAACCTTGAGACGCACACCGCACAGCGTTATTAATTTGTTTTAAAGTATTTGTCATAGTGTCACTTTTACGTGTTTTTCTTTTTGTTTTTATATCGTCACCTTGTTTTTATATTATATTCATGTATGTAATTGGTTATCATCTAATTGTACAGACGCCAGCATATCAAGCTACCCGAAACTGTCAAATTTTCCCAACCTACCTTGAACCTTACGCTTTAGCAATAAAGTTGAAAATCTGTTGAAGAAATTTGACAGATTGTAGTAGCTGGATGTGCTGGCGTCTGTACTTTTGTGTGTTGCTGTCTATTGTGCGAGCCAAATAAATGGTTCATCTAACTATCTATCAAAAAGGTCTTTCCAGGTAAATATTTCTTGTTAAAATAGTCTCTTTATAAATTAAAATACTAACTAAACCTAAGTTGCATTTTTTCTATGTATATTATAAACTAACTTTTGCCTAGGTCTTCACCTGCGTGGAAGTCGAAAAATTGTACACGGGGACGTACTACTGGGATTAAAAGTACAGACGGGGACGTACTACCGGGATTAAAAGTGCAGACGGGGACGTACTACCGGGATTAAAAGTACAGACGGGGACGTACTACCGGGATTAAAAGTACACACGGGGACGTACTACCGGGATTAAAAGTACAGACGGGGACGTACTACCGGGATTAAAAGTACAGACGGGGACGTACTACCGGGATTAAAAGTACCCACGGGGACGTACTACCGGGATTAGAAGTACAGACGGGGACGTACTACCGGGATTAAAAGTACCCACGGGGATGTACTACCGGGATTAAAAGTACCCACGGGGACGTACTACCGGGATTAAAAGTACAGACGGGGACGTACTACTGGGATTAAATGGTACTTTTAATCCCAGTAGTTCGTATGGTGTACATAATAAAGAGTATTCTATTCTATTCTATTCTATTCGTTCCCGTACACTTAGGGTAGTGTTAATCCTAGTTATAAGCCATCTGTATGCCCAATTTCAACCAACTCCGTTCAGCCGTTTTGGCACCAAACCGGAACATACTATACTTACAGACAAACGGACAAAAATTCTAAGTTACTATGTCATTTAATTTAGCACCTATGTTATTATATGTATATTTAATTTAGCACCTATGTTATTATATGTATGTTATAGATATATGTCATGTACAATAATTTAATGTCTACGAATCATTCATTAATCTGTTGGCCAGGGAATTCAACTGTTAGTCGTAATAACACTCCCCGCGTCCTCTCAAAAAGCATTATAACCCACCCCAAAATGTCCTTCATAACTTGTAATTTCTAAACCAGCATGCGCGACATGTTCATTTAATTTTTATCAACGGTCACGGGGATAACTAATCAACCGAGTAGTATGACCCCATTCACCCCAGGTGTATTGTGAAATTATTTAGTTACTAGGGAGCGGGAACAACGGATTTTGATACTAAGGGTCGCCCAAGGGACCATATGATATCCAACCATGTGTAAATGTTACAAGATTTAGAAATATACAAATGTATTTTCATGAGGCTAGCTAAGAGCCATAAAAACCTTTGTACACACATGTTTTTCTAGCCGTGAAAAGTTACGGTTTATTCGCCGTGTCGGTCACGGTCGTCAGTATGGCATGGATAACTATGAAAGCTTGTTGACAGACACATTTTTTTTTCTATAGCGCTCTTTATACACCGTACCGTAAAGAAACCGTGTCGTGTACAAAGGACCTAACGGTTGGATTGGAGATCTAAGAAATATGTATATTTATAATTTTGTTTCTGTATTGTGTTTTTATTTCGCTGATTTCTTTTACGCTACGGATATATTTTAGGGTCTTATTTCTGGAGATCACGTATAATAATAAATTGTTATTATGAATGAGAGGATTTTAGCTCATTAACGATGAATATATCGTTGGTTGTTTTTCTATACTAACCGAATAGAGTATTATGAGCTTACGATTAATTAAGTAAATAAATACAAGAAGACAAGAACGGATAAAGAATGGATAAAGTAAGGAATAAGTATATTAGAGGAAGTTTAAAAGTGGCGCCTGTTACAGAAAAATTGCAAGGAAGTCGTTTGTCTTGGTATGGACATGTAATGAGGAGGGATGACACGCATGTAACGAAAAGAGTGCTGAATATGAATGCAGATGGATGGAGAGGGAGAGGAAGGCCAAAGAAAAGATGGATGGACGGTGTGAGGAATGATATGAAAGAGAAAGGAGTATATGATGCCATGACGTCTAACAGGGAAGAATGGAAGAAGAAAACGTGTTGCGCCGACCCCAAATAAAATGGGATAAGGGCAGGAAGAAGAAGAGAGATGATTTCTACTAAAGATGATCTTTAGTTTAAAAGCTGATACAATATAAGCGTAGTATAGCATAATCAGCCTATAATATTCCCACTGCTGGGATACAGGCCTCTTTTCTGTGATAGAAAGAAAAGAAAGAAAGAAAGAAAAACGTTTATTCTGCACAAACAAAACACACGCTACAAATAAAAAAAACAAAATAATAATAAAAAATAAAAAAGACATAAAATATACAATGTAGCCAAAAGCCTCGTACTCAAGCGCTTGATGTCAGGGCCAGGGACCAAAGACAACACATACATTAATCAAGATGCGCCCGCGACACCGGCAGATGACAACTAAACAATAACAATCAAAACAAACTAAAAAAAAACTACTTTTATAACAAACAGTAATAATAAAATAATAATAAGTATAATAAGCCGTGCGTCCTACATATGTGCCATGCGTGCGTCGCATCTGTGCAAGAACAGGTCGTTGCTCAGCAAAATGCTGTGACTTCGGCCGAACCTATCGTCAACAGCGCTGATTTTCAGCAACTACCTCTAGAATGACGTAATGACGTCCCACAGTGTGACATGATAGGGAGTGGGCCTTAATCCACCACGCAGGCACAGTGCGGGTGGATGGATGTTACATGTATTTTGGTTCTAGGACATGCCGGTTTCCTGAAGATATTTTCTTTTACCGATTTTAAGAGCAGTGGTGATAAAATAATTTACACAAAGTAAAGTGCCTGCTTGGGTTTGAACCCACGACCTCGACTTGTAAGTCGCGGCCGTTACCACTGGGCCACTATCTGCTCTATTTCATCAAAAGCTGATATATTCTTCTCTTATTTGACGGGATCTCACACTGTTTGAAAACAGTCTCGAAACTTTAAAGACATTAAAAACAACACAAAGTAATAAATCACTCATAAAATAGACTTTATTAGACGCTTTTACGCGTCAATTTAAATAAATTATCGACTAACGACGTTTTGGTAATGACAGTTAACGAGTTGACGAGCCGTTCTAAGTACTTAATTCTATTACGTATACCACTGATTTATTAACGCTTCACGTGTATAAAATCGTAATATATAATACAATACATAGGTATATACAGTGATTAAATGAATACTATGGTTAATTCGTAAATGAAATGATAAAATCATGTATATTTATGTCTTATGTAATTCGATCTTTTTATACGTCAATTATTTGGTCAATATTTTAAAACTAGATGGTATACTTTCCTGGTCGAGTGATCCCTGAGAAGAAATGCCGAAACAAACACAGGCGTCATGGTCTCTTTTAAAGTCCAAACAGCAAATGAGAGTGTAAGCGTGTAGTCTCTGCCTTCAAAACAAGATTGAACAGGCATCTTCTGGGCACGCTCGTTCCATCATAGACCTCATTCATCGCTTTCCATCAGGCATGTCCGAGTTGTTGGACGGTTGTTGTACTTTCGGGCTACTGACGACCCGTAACGACTGTCAAAGATCCACGAATGACAGCCGGGACCAAGGGCTTAATGTGCTGTCCGAGGCACGTAGGGGTCTTGGTATATAAAGATGGTCACCCATCCACGGATCAACCGCGGCAAGCAGAGCTTAACCTGATCGATCGACCCGTGGGGCTGTTATTACTTAGCCACAAGCCCATGTGTTTCCTAAAAATGTTAATTAAAATTACCTCTTTAAAAATCCTTAGCGACAACAGCAAAAAACAAATCAAATGTAGCTCTAAACTAATAAGGATTTCACAGTAAAACGAGCGACTGTATTCTACTATGAGGATATAATTATTTCCGCGAACATTCGCTTCGAGGCGGCTACATTGTTTGCTCTTCAACACATAAAAGGAAGGCAGAGAAACCTTCCTTCAGTGTCAGTCATAACAGTCGGCTTCTACCCAAAACAGACACACAATTTGCATTTACAAGGAGCCGTTGGTTTGTTATTGTAAGCTATGTGATTTGTTCTAACAGAATCAAGAAGAGGCTTAGGCCGGCCGCACATTGGATACGAATTTGTATCGTACGTAAAAATACTATGAACGTACGAATTGCGCGTAAACGCATGACTAGCTCGTATCTAGTGTGCAAGGTAGCACAGTACAGGGTCGAGATGGATTGTGACTTTTCGTACGTTAGTAAGAGTCAAATTCGTACTTAAACACTTCCAAAGACTGACAATCCCTTCGTAAAATACACAAATGAAAAAGCATCACCGATGACAGACGGATTGTGGAAACTTACAAAAGAACAGAAGTGTGAAGTATCATTTATTAAACAAATTGATAGAGACGAACAGTAAAAAGCTACTGAATATTAACCGTTTCAAGCGCAACCGTTTGTTCTACTAATAACAACCTTATCAGAATATGAATAAGGATCGAATTCATTTTCTTAAGAGGTTCATGATCTGAGTTTTGGCTCAGGAAACAAACCAAGGATATGTAGGTCAACAACTTTATGGGAGAGGCAGTGGGTAATTGGAACGTAAGCCACGTGAACCTTCGATTTTCCGTAAAATCAGTCGAATCGGTATTGATGTAGTAACGCCTTCGCTCCTGTGGGTTCAAAGGAAACAATAAACTTTAAGCATACAATAAGTATGTGAAATAGAAATAAACATAAATGTTGGTATTTGTTCATAATGTGGAATATCTCAAAGTAATAAGAGCTTCAATAGTCCATTTCATATTTCAGTATTTCGTCGGGATCCAATGTTAAGCTCACTGTAATACAACCTCTGTATCATGAGTTTTTTCCTTTGATTTTCAGTTCGGGGGTTCAAAAATCGACCCCGATTCACTAATGTGATGAACTTTTCCGATGTAAGCCTTAATTGAGGGGTCGAGGATGATAGGAAACGAAAGAGTAAGGTGATGTAACAGATTTTCTCTCAGAACCGATTACGTGGACTACCGTGAATTCTTTTAATAAAGCAATTTATTTTCCCCTTTTAGATTAGCCTTAAAAGGGAGAGTTTTAAAGATATTAACTGCTGATTCTCCTCACAGACTACCTAATTAGATCCTTAGACAGTGTTTTTGAGAGCTAATTCTTAACTCAACTATCTTGCTTATTTTCATAATTTGTGTGGGAATAAAAAAATATAGTCAGTAAGCGAGGAAGATAACGAAGCGTTGAACGTGGTTCGTGGCTCAGGTGCCCGTTTTAAGCATAATTAGAGGCTCCGCGAAGTGGAAGTTTTCGACAGCGTTTTCAGCTACATTTCCCATTATGAGTTCATGAATATCAATTAAAGTTTACGACTTTAATTGGCTTTCCACCGATATTTTAATGCTATTTGCATGTTGTGGGAACATTAACTTATCCGACTATTAACCGTTCGTAATTGGATGTTGTGCGTTTTCCAATGCCACAATTACTTTACGTTTATGGAAAAATGTTGCCAGTTGTTTTCGTTGTTTGACGGCTCTGAAATGGCCAGTATGCTACCCGCCCCTTTATGATGATGTTGTTATGGCTGTTATTGTAAGGGACTATAAAAGGGAGGAAGAATTTATATTGCCGACTGAAACCTCACAGCAGAGCTGTTGCGGTTTATTTATAACCTGCTGCATTTATCGTAAAAGTAGAATTTGTAGAGTACCTACTCACATAATAATTATTAAAAATAATTATTTATAATTTTCAACTCTATTAATGTTCACATAATTTCACCAGTGCAACATTACCAGCTCGGTAACAAACATTGGTCCTTCGAGCAGGATTACTAAAAATAATTGTTATGTGAGTATTGATTTCCTACAAACCACTGATAGCGAATATTGAAATCCTTTTTAATTTTCTCAATTAAAACTTTACCAAAGCCAAATCCAGGCTTTTATTCTCACATGGTGTTTTTTATTCAATTTAAACATGATTGTGCATTAAATAAAGCCTACGTTCGACGTAAACAACGTCCCGCTCGCTAATTGAAGTTGCCAACAAAATTAAGTCAATTTAACTTCATTACAGTGTCATAGTATTTCGCTAGTCATTAATAATGCATCGCGTAATTATAGTCAAGTTCGTAAACTATTTACGTGTTGCGTATAGTTTAGTTTAAGATATGTAATGGAATTTTCGTTGTAATGTGATCGTACGAGAAGTTCAACGTTCATTGTCTTATGCTTGTGCAGTTCAAAATGATATAACTATCGTTTATCCAAATAAGGCTTATAATGAGCAATTTTTGAAGGACTAAAGTTTATCCCCAAAACTTAACCATATTCGAGTATTTAAGCTAAGAAGAAGTCATTTTCTTTCTGAAAGTCGTATATTCGTCACTAGACGTATATATTGATATTTTTTAAAATAAAATCTAACTAGCCTGTATTGTGTCACTGCAGGGCAACGGCCTCCTTCTCCCTTTTCCACACAATTCTGTATTATGCTAGTAACGGCCAGTCCTTTTGGTAAGAGTCCAGCTCGTCTCGCCACGCCGATGTCGTTGTGCGTTTATTGAGACCCAATCAGTGGATCTTATAGCTCAATTCTCATCCATCATGTGCCAGACAGGACCGGCCCAGTCCCAATTAAGCGTACTGGCTCTCTGGGTTACGTCCGTGATCTTAGTTTTTACGCGCAGCGTTGTTTCTAATTTGGTTTAAAATGTCAACTCCCAGGATGTTGCGCGCCAAGGCTCGCTAGCAAACCTCGAGCCCGCTTGGTCTTAGACACTTCAGCTTCTTCTTTGTCAAAGACTATATCTGAACACCATATGCGAGAATGGGGTTTTTTTTAGGAAAAAAACTTTACTTCAGTATTAAAATGAATCTGTAGGTATAATTGTTTCCGAAATGTGAAATTGGAGAGCATTTTTTTTTCCAAAATTCTCTCCAATTTTATGTCAATTTTCACTGTTCACTTTTCAACCTTATTTCATATTAAACCTCTTTGGATAAATAAAATCCTTTACTCAGAAAATCATCCATCAACCTTTCATTCACTATTATTACCTTACATTCCTTTAAAATATGACACGATTCAGCGTATGAACGCTTTGACCTAGTCTCTGCTTTAGAACTCGCTTATCAAATAGTTGGAATTCCTATTGATTCCGCGGCAGCGTTCTTGGCTAGTTCAGAACTTTATATACTTAGGTTGGTACTTGATACCAGGAGAGCTAGGAGACGCAGCCACTGTTAGAGGCGGCATGGTCAACCCTTTCCATATAAACCATTTATGACACCGTTTACTCGCACTACAACACTAATGACTAACTTACACTTTGACACTAACTTACGGCTTTGAAGGCAATTCGTGACAGAAGTTGTGCGCTCTAAGCACTTTCGGCGCCACGAATTTTATAACTAGGGCAGTCTCTAAACGATTCCGTGCTCTGTGTTGGTTCCAAATCAATAGTAGGTCGCGGTTGGAGAAAAGGTTGAGTAAAGGTATATTGAAATTACTCTACTGTGGCTTTGGCTTCGCGACTCAATTCCATCGGCTTATAAGCATAAGCTAGACATAGGCAGCTCCTAGGTTTTGCTTCAACCTATTTTGCGCTTTCCATGCCTAGTTTTCTCTTCTTAAAAGTGCTGCATAGTAATCAAAGAAAGGGCTCATACAACGTGAATAGCACGAGAAATAGCTGTTTTAATTAATTGATTATTAAGCTTAAAGAACGCTCAATTAAATCGAAAATTAATTAAACGAGAATCTTGTTTTTTCTCTGTTCATTGAAACGTGTAATTCGAACATAATATCTAGAAATGAGTTTTTTCACGTAAGGTCTAATTGAAAAAAGTTCTAGATTTTTATTCAGAAGCTCGTAAATATTGACGTCAAAGAGAATAATTATTATTTCCTTTTAACTACTTGATATTAGCGTTCAAACATTTATAGATAACGTTTTGTATCTAAATAAATATTTCCACGTCTCGGTGCTTGCACATAATAATTCATTTTAATAAGCAAAGCAGGAGGAGAAGAAGCAGTGGTGGCCCCGACTTTCGAGTTGAAAGTCGAGGTTATGAACCCAGGCAGGCGATTTACTTGGTGTACCGAATTTATTTCACATCCATTGCTCTCAAAACGGTGGACGAAATCATCGTGAGGAAACCGGCATGTCCTAGAACCAATAATTCGAAGACATGGGACATCTACTAATCTGCACTGGGCCCGCGTGGTGGATTACGGCCCACTCCCTCTTACAGCGAGGAGGCCTGTGTCCCAGCAGTGGGAAAGTTATAGGCTAATTATGCTAAGCAAAGAAACATTAATGAAAGTTTGTTAAAATAAAGAAGAAAGTGTTACTTAGTCCACTACGCGCCTTACAGCGTAACAGGAGGCTATTACGTAATCTATTTGTCTTCGCAAACGTTGGATCTGGGACTTTTAAAGGCGAACGCCCCTTATTAGGAAGGAAGGAGGGCGAATATTTTTAGCGAACTCGTACGGAATAAGGACGTTTTTATGTTTCGGAGTACAGACGAGAGATTTGGATATAAGATTTCATTTTTCGTTTGCTTAGATGTTTGTTAAGATTAGGTACGAAATGGCGTTGATTATGGAGATTTATTTATGTTGATTTCAGGACACAAGATGGGGTCTGGTAGTCGACTTTAAAACAGGCGGCTTTACATTTGTATATAGGGGAATGTTAGACTTCCTTCTAGGTCTTAATATGTGCTGGTTAGCCAATCATTAGACGCTTCACGTAATTAAAGCCTTAATCAATTTAGTACTACATTGGCGCCGATTTCCCTGTTCACAAAGTAAACAAAATTTATGTTCAGTGCATATTTTTCTATCTATTTCATTAAGAAAAGGACAGAAGATGAATATTAGTTTAGTCCTGTCAAATTAAGATACTCCATAGACAAGTTTAGACGTGATTAAAACATAACCTACTAAAGATACGTTAATTTACGTCCGGCGCTGACTAATTTGTCAGGACTAAACTAATATTTACCTTCTGTCCTTTTCTTAATGAAATAGAAAGGAAAAAATGCACTGAAATTAAATTTAGTTTAGTTTGTGAACAAGAGGATCGGCGCCATTCTATCTTATTCCATGAGCTGAGGAACATGTGTCCTTACCTTCTGAACAAAATGATAAGTTTCAATCAGCAATGTAAGTAATAATGTAGACGCTATGGACGGAGGTTGAATCAGTAGTCTGTTGTTATAGATATTAATATATATTTATAAACTGATAGTAAAGTTTTTTTTTTAATTTTTTTTTTTTTTTTTTGTACGCGCTAATCTCTGGAACTATTACGGCGCTTGTAAGAAAATTTACCGTGTCTGCGGCAGACAAGACAAATTCTTCGTGTACACGACAAGAATTTTGTCTGTTCTACACACGAAACAACGTTCTCCGCAACAACGTTCGCCGCGTCGTGTCTTGCGCAGACAAGAGTTTTTGTCGTGCACCCCTGCGAGCAGTGTACAGATTTTCTAGTTACGACACGAATTCTTGCGTAGGCCCGGCGTATTTTCTTACCGTGGACAAGCCCTTAGTCGGAATTGAAAAGTTCTTTGCATTTAATAACCCAGTTCTTTAAGCAGGCTATTTAACATCACGTTGGGACTATTAGGAGCCTACCAGAAAGAAAAAAAGTAAGAAAGAAAGCAAAGCGAAAACGAAATTATAGCGCGGGCAGATGATGCGATGCGACGGGGTAGATCGAACAAGAAATTTCACGCGGACGAGTCGCAAGCAGAAACTACTAATCTAATATAAAATAAATCCACGAACAGCCGGTCGATTCTGTAAAAATCTCACCGTAAAGTCATAAGTGAAGTGAGCACTTAATAGTGTTAACCCTAGCGAATGACAGCTCACTCGACGCTCACTTCACCCAAGCTTTCACAGTGATGGTTACAGAATCGCACGGCTGGATCAGTAAAAAAAAACCATAGGTAAAAGTACTCTGTCTTAATTATTAATGTAGATATCTGTAACATTCCTAAGCATATACCTAGTCCCTAGTGACGCACATACACATGTCCCAAATAGATCTACATTATATTAATCCCTGGTAGTACATTCCCGGTCCCCTAACACAACGCTAGCAACGTTTTGCTCATCATTTATCTGGCTTTCAGTAAACAATCCGTCTGGGCCTTTAGTCCCGGTAATTGAAGGATCTCTTACTTGTTACAATAAAGCAGAATTGGGCACTATGTTTTACCCAACTCTGTATTCCATTCAATTTATGCGAACATCTTTCCGTCTATTAAAACAAGACGTATTGTCGCTTTATTATACGAAATTGCAATAACCAGAAGTAATATTTTTTTATATCTCTTATACGAACACGGTTCTATACTTAAGCACAGTATTCGCTATGTAGATATTACCTTTCATCTGCATGAAGGAAATAAAAGCGAAGATAAAAACACCCAATCGTATTTTTGTGAGGAAGGGGATCTTGAGAACGTTAGTAAGTACGCTTTTAGACGTGAATAATTATTATTTCTAGGAGGGGGTTTCTTGCTACCGAGCCCGGCGCTCTCGCTATCAATAAAGACTCGGAGAGAGCAAGCCAGAGCGCCGCCAAACGCTCCATCTTCGGGATTAGAGCGTGACAAGGATTCTTGCGGCGTTTAAATTTATATGCCGATCTTTACTATAATCGCTGCTTCGACGAGTTTATACGAAGCCTCAGGCCCTTTGTACACGCCATGGTTTCTTTACGGTACGGCGTATAACAGCGCCGTGGGAAAAATTTGTCAACAAGCTTCCATAGCCATCCATACAACACTGGCGACCGTGCCTACACATGGTGTATAAACCGCGCCGCAGAAAAAACGTTTCCGTCAACAAACTTCCATAGTGATCCATACAACACTGAAGACCACACACGGCGAATAAACTGTAGTTTTTCACGGCAAGAAAAACGTGTGTGTAAAAAGGGCCTTCGGCCGCGTTCATACCAAACGTATACTCGCCAGTCAACTGTGACTACACGCCGCTAACTACACGTCGTCCGCGAGGTGCAAGCTCGCAGTCCGCACGTTGACCAAGAGGTGCAAGCTCGCAGTTCGCGCGCCGGCCGCGAAGTGCAAGGTCGCAGTCCGCGCGCCAGCCGCGAGGTGCAAGCTTGCTGTCACCGCGAACACAATTATTATTGTTATATGGCATTTGTGATTGAGCGCATAGGACTTGCACGTTTTCATAATGTCACTGGCGACTCGGAGTTGGTGCGCAGTAAGTCCGCGGTCGACACGCTGAAAGCACGCGGTCCGCTTGCTTGCAGCGCACGGGCTGCGAGTCGAGTTGTATGGTAGTGGCAAGCGCGCTGACTGCCCGCCGTTGGCTTTTTCATATTGTCATTAAGAAATATATTATATGACACAGGATTTAATACTCTAATTTGAAAGACAAGCTAATTGCTTGGCTTGGAGCGGTGCCGGTAGGTAGTGTACCATGACCTTTATTCGGCGGCTGGCGTTCTTTTTAGGGTTCCGTACCCAAAGGGTGCCAACGGGACTCTATTACTAAGACTCCGCTGTCCGTCCGTCTGTCTGGCTGTCACGGTTGTATATTTTGAACATAATAGGAATAAAATAAAGCTAAAAATTAAAGGGGGTCCATAAAAGAAACGTATGTTTACTAAAATTAAAAAATATAAAAATTAAAATATTATACGGAACCCCTTGTGTGCGAGTCTGTCTCACACTTGGTCGCTTTATTATACATTTTTAACTCGACGCTCACAGGCGGCAGCCGGATTTACGTTTGGTGTGAACGCGGCCTTAGGGAATAATTAGAGCCGTCACTTTCCCTCATATACCTACTTCGGTACATTTATTAATCATTGATTTATGAGGTTAGGACAGTTCTGCATTGATAAGCAATCTTAAATGGGGTTCGGAACATTTAACCATTTATCGAGGACAGTTCGATGGGTCATCTAGTACGTGACTGAATTTTCGATTAACTGTCTCTAGTTAACTACGTAATCTGCAGTGACTCTAACAAAGGAGAAACGTTTTGTGTTTGTTTTCTATTTATGTGATAACTAGCGACGCGGTCCTGCACGGATATTGCTAATCCATTGCTTCATATGTTCGAATAACGTGTCTACTCAACAAAGTAAATAACGCAATGAATATTGTTGAACTGTCAAAATGAAACCCATTGCTACTGATAGAGTGTTACGCAATTACCCTGCTGCTTTGTATGGTTTTTACGGCTTAAAAAGCATGGAGATTCCTGTAGTTACTGGGTAATACGTATATACAAAAACCGTTTTAAAAGAGTGTCCGTGGAGTTTCTTGCCCGTTCTTCTCCATAGGTATCTATTGCGCTTTGGAATGGGCATATATAAATGAAAACCTACCTACAAACTATGTGCAAATAACTATATCCAGCTTTTTAAAGGTACCAATAAAATTTTATGAATAAAACATTGAAGTCAACCATTGCTATGCAAACCCATAAAAGTGATGTTTACTCTTTCAAAATTATACAATTATACATGATGTGTGTATAACTATTTTCACCGAAATGCTTTCCTGAATTCGGACATGCAAACTGACGTTCCAACTCAACATATATCTTTATTTTAACAAAGCATCAAATCAAACGTTAGATGAAGGTTTGAAATTGCGTTTTCAAATATCGAGTCTACGGATTACGGTGGGGCTGTTGTGAATCTTATAACTGTGTAGGTACATCAACTTGTATAATAATAGTGGAACATCACTAACCTTATTATGACGTCTGTCGTATACTAAGTTGGGCTTATTGTGATGGGACTTATTATATGAGATGTTTTGGCGTTTGAAACGAGTTGTATAATAGTATTATTGGGGTGTTAAAGTCAAATGAGTCGTAACTATTGTCGTGCTTATCTCATTTTAGATAAGGTTTATCATTGCAATATGAGATTTCATGACAGTCAAGTTTTTATGCACGTAATTATAGTCCTCCAGGAAGGCAATTCTCGCGATTACACTCGTTCATGACGCATTCGTCATTGCCGCTCGTCTCCTATGTCGCTTATAAGATGGTGAGATTATCCAGAATCATGTATTCTCACTACAAGTCGATCATGAGATCGTAAATCACGAGTCTAGGGACAAAAGCGTTGCCATTAACTGCATTTTTGTTTTATTATTAACATTAAAACAAGTCCTCCTTAGTATTAGTTACACCGGAATGCATAGCTGATGTTGACTGGTCAATGCCATCGATATGTAACGTCAAAGCAAAATCTTATTGTTTGTTTACATTGGTCTACACAAAGTAGATAATTAAATAAAAACATAATGTCTGCCAATGATAATGATAAGTAAACTGATGAGTGTCATCGAAATAACATCAACACCTATGGAGAAGGGGAAGCGTGATTGTCGAAAAATGGGACCGAATCACGGGCGCTCAGAATGCTCTCAGTATGGCTACTGCGTTCTACCGCTCCAACGACGCAGCTGTATCTACATGTTTCGCTACATTACCCTACAAAATCTGAAAAATTGTTAATCCTTGTGAAAACAAATTTCCTCCCCGAGGATCAGGTGGTAGGAGTCTCGTCACAACACTAATTGCAATCTGTTTGTGGTGAAAGTGCTGGACGAACGTCTGTCGAAATTCATGAAGACTGGGCAAGAGGTGTAATGATCGGGCGATTCTTAAGCTGACTACTGAACAGCGCGCCACACATGACGCCAAATCACGTATAGGTACTAGTGATTCTTATAACATATTGTGCAGAGTATGTTTGTTAATTATTATAAGTTCCATATTGAAAAAAATTAAAACATATTTTATATCTTTATTGTTTGAATTGCTTTAATTTTTATTTAATCTCCATCATGTTGATGGCCCTGTTGTAATAAAATAATAATAGGTATATCATAATTCAGGTGACAAAAGACCCCTTATTACTCGTAAATACATCACATACTAACATCAGCACATCATTCAAGTATAAACGACCAAAACATAATTATTATCACACCACACTTGGGTTTAGTCATGCTTCCCTGTAAGATCTACATGCAATTCTCGCCGGACAAAATTCTGGGCTAGGGACGACAGCCTTTTGCAACGCAGGAACCTCGAGGATGTAATATTGCTCGAATTCGTCCGTGACAGTTTCAGCAACGTCCTTCCCCGGTACTGATTTGACCTTGGCTAATTTTCGCTCGATGATTGTGGGTCCAACCGGGAAATATGCAGAAGACTGGTGAGCATTACAGTTCAAAAATCCCCGCTTGCAGTAGTAGTACCGTGTTTGTTGTAGTTGCTACGCGATCGACCTTACTTGCCCTCAACCAGAGTAGAGCCTTCCTTGTCCATTTGACTGTTTTTAAAACCGGATCCTTCCGCTTCTGTATCTCATGCGTCTCATGAATCGACGCCACTCAAGCAACAACTACAACAACAACTATCCACAGTTGACAACTTTAGCGAAAGCCTGAAGTTTTCTTCGTGTTTTTCCTTGTTGTAACGATCGCACAGTCTTCTAAGATGTTTATGAACTAGTAACACATTTTGTTAAAAAATAGTTATTATTTTCTTTCGCAATTGACACAATCATAATTATTGACATACCACCGTTTGACGTTCGTACGCTGGTCGACATGACGTCATGTACGTGATGACTGGTCACGGTACCCGGTACTCGGGTTTAAACCCGGTTGATTGCCCATCTCTAGTCACGACTACTCTTTGCATGTCGCATGTAAACTAAGACATGCCGCGTGTCTTTCCTACGAGAAATGGGTGAATCGACATATCGAAAATAGCTCAACTTGGAGGAAAAGATCAAATCGAACGACAATTACGAATGCGAGATGCGCAAGAATTACTTTCCAGGCCGTATTTCAGCCATGGCGGTCAATCTCAAAGGAGTCCAGCCTTCGGCGCGGGAGATATTATAGTGCACAAGTGTGTGCGCAAACACAGATGCACTCTTTCTTCCCTCACTCTCATAGTCCGATGGGACGACATGCAATCCGACACGACCGGAGAGAGATCAGAGAACGTGATTTCGGAGGCACGGGGGTATCACGCCGCCAACATCCAAACTCCGGACTCTTTACTAAGAAATTCCTAATAGAAAAACCCATTAACACTTTGCCCGACCTGGGACCTGGGGTTATGCACGTAAATGTGAATCTCAATATATAGGTAAAATAGTTACTTCAAGCCATCACAACAAGAATTAATTTAACAGTTACTGCATCAGGAAAATCCAAAGTTAGCAGCTAAATGTAAATAAAGCGAGCAATCCCAACAAATCTTATAATACAACAAATTCTTCTGTATCAAGTCGCTTCCCGCTCCTATTAATTTTCGTTTTACACACTGACACACAGTACACTGTCCCCCGTAATCCTTAGATTATGCGGTCACGGACCGTACGGATGAGCCTCGTGGGTCGGGTCGCAATCAATAAGCCGGTGCTGATCCTCCGTCAGCTTGAGCCCAACTTAATGAAGTTCCCCCAGAAGTCAGTCAGGACTGTTACGTCCGCTTGCTTCCTCAACTTTCCATTACTCAAGTAAGCTTTATCGAGCTCCGTAGTTTGTTACGCCTTACATGTGAGCCCGTCAAACGATGTTTTATCTTATATTAGGGCCCGCTTTTACGAGCGTGTTGGGTAGCAGCCATGATTGGTTGTTTGACGTCACAAGATTCGCTTCTGTCTTTTTTTTTTCATGCAAAGCCGAAGATGGCTTATGACTAGTTTTTGTACAGTCTCGCTAATGTTCCCGATCAATCAGACTCGGTAAACTCATCTTCACTGTGAAGATGTGAATAATACACTCCACTTCGTTTAGTTTTTGCAAAACCTGCTGGTATTTACTGTAATAATCTTCGACGTTGTCTATAAATTCTAGAATATTCATTCAAAATAATTGATTTTTTAACGCGTGAAACGTTATCCATATAATGAAATACGAAGTAGACGGCGCCGTTCTGAGAAGAACACTTAATTGAAATTCATATACTTATTTTTTTACACTTTTTCTGGAAACTAATTCGTTATTGTAATTTCTAGAAAGCTAAAGTAATTTGAAAGTTGAAAAAATGGCCCAGAAAGATATTCAGATCTGTAGGTATAGATACTTCGACTTTTACAGCTTTGTCCATCGAAAACCATTTGAAAACGTAACTCAACAAATGTAAATGGAGCAACATTGTGGTCGCCGCAAATCTTTAAGAAGTTAATACTCAAGAGGTTCGAAAGTCGAGCAAACGCTGTATAGCTCACATTTAACAAGAAATGCACAACTTAGCAGTTGCAAATGCAATTTATCCGTATTTTGCGACGCTGCGAGTTCGTTTTGAGACCACAACAAACACATTTGGGCGATTCCGTTCGCTTGCAGAGGAGAGGCGATAAACTTTGTTGACAATGACTGATGCGGCGAGTGCCCGATTCGGCCCTGGTTGGTACATCCACGCCAAATGTGCAATTTACGAACGTGCCACTGAAAAGGACTAAAGTTTCCCCTTTCTCAGTATTGTAACTCAATTTTGAGAACAGTGACACAATGTTGCGCGCGACCCACTTTAACTTGGGACTTATTTTGATATGAGTTACAAACTCCGAAGATTCTTCATTGTGACGTTTTTCTAGTTTTTCGTCGGACAATGCTTTTCAATTCAATACCTACAATACCTAGCTGTGTATACTAACCTTATTAGCGTCCATTTAATGAAGTGAAACAAAACTAACATTGAGTGTTGGTCTAGCAGAAACAGCGCTTGTTTTTACCTGAAACAATAAATATTTGACTAGGGTTATTCAGTATGAAACAAGGGCATGTAAAGAAAGATGGAAGAACGTTTATTTGGACACAATTCGCGTCATGAAACACAAAATACAAAAAACAATGTAGAATTTTTTTTGACAGTAACATTATTTTATTATTTATCTCTGAATGTAGCCTTTTCTAGTATTAATTCAGTATATTTTTCACAAAATTATAACATCAAATGTAGCTGTACATTTATTACAAAACATCTTTCCAGCTACATAAATGTGCTGCCGAGCCGTTCAAGAGATAATCTCTAGTCTAGATAGCAACAAAATAATCCTTTCAGAATCGCATTACGCGCGGCTCATTCTAACCCAGTTGGTAAGTAGTTACAGGAGCTCGCCACTCTTGACAATGCCAGGAATCTTCAACTTAAATATAATGTGGGTAGTTTGTACATTAGGGTACCGGCAGGCTCGTTACGTGGTTTCCACAACTTACGACGGCAATCGTAAACATTTTGACAGCCTTTATGTTCAGAAAGTTGCGGAAGGCCGGACCTCTAATTGCAGGGGATGGGTCCCCGAACACATATACGTTAATATTTCCGTATTATTTCTCTAGATGGTGGTTTTACTGTGGAGATATTTTGGAATGTTAGAAGCTACAATAGAAGAAACGTTGAGAACCTCCTTTCTCAAATATAAAACTTTTCACCATTCAACTCACATTTCATAAAAGTGTATACCTATCGATCAAATCTGTTTCAGTGGAAGTGAATACAATTTGTGGAACATTCGGTTACCGGAACAACCATGTTTCCACTCTCTTAAGCTTTACTTAAGCTAGTAAATAGTAGAGCAAAGTAAACGGGCGCGATTGCTGCAACTGACAGCTTATTGATTCGTCAGCAGCCTATTATAAAACCTTTTTACGAGCACAACCTCTCTAGCAAAATAACTAGATTTTTTGAGAAAACCTTACGCTACAGATTTTATTTGACTACGAAATGATTCTCATCTCAACAATGATACCATTATTATTCACAGTCTCGAATATTTCTGCGCCGTTGACGGCAAGACAGCGTTCATTCGATTAATATCGGCATCTGTACATTTTGTTTACCTGTGCAGATATTTCTACAAATAAAAATATCTGAATTTGAATCTAATTCACTTGTTCTATGTTAGTGAGTTAACTCATAGGTAGGTCTCAAATGGCAGAACTACAATAAAAAACAAAACAACAAAGGTTGAATTTTAAAGCAGGTAGCGGAACCTTCTTCACCGTATAGGTATAATATATCACTTCCATATCCAGAATAAAAAATACCCATTCATAAAATGTCACAAGACCAAAAACAGTGTAATGTCAAGAAGAACAAACACTCAAACAAATAGGATTAGATGAAGTAGAACCTCACAATATCCTTTTTTGCCTAATCCAATATTCGGTCAAAAAGGGAAGCAAGTAAAATATCGTAAAAATGTAGCTCAATATATCTTTTCAGGACAGGAAATCTCGGATCTTAACTGTGAAGCGGACAGAATTCCTTTTTGGCAAAGGGACTTAGGGGAATAAACAGGTCACCTGCTTCCTTAATGTTGATTTTTTTGGTAGACTGTAGAAATAAAGCCTCGCAGTTATTTGGTAAAGTATAACAATCACATTTTTTTATCCTGTTTTGAGGTTGAAAAGCGTTTTATGTCTACTTTTTAATGTAGGTAGGGTAACGTTGCTTTTAAGACATTTCAGGGACTTTATCTTAAAAAATTGCTACCTGAATTTTTCAAAATTTCTTTCTGTTATCCAGATACCAGAGAAGAAAATTTGAAAAATTCAGATAGAAAATTTAATGTATTTGTGGCGGCCTCTACATCGCCACATGCGCACTACAAATCACACTGTCGTCACGCAAAATATTGCATCGCGCAAGCAGTTTACGCGCGACTAAAATATATACAACGGCCTGACAAAAATCATCGGGCAGTTGGTTGGAGGTGGTTAGGTGGTTGGTTGCAGTCTGACCAGACACGGCAACCGTCTTATTAGATGATCCTCCCCTTTCTATTTCTATGGCGGATGAGTGAAGTTTCACCTTGTTCCTCATACCTCGATTTGTCATGCAGCAGGCACGTGAAACATTCTATTTTCTCTCTAAGACTACACTGCCACCAATATCAAATAGAACACAAGGTTCATCTATATGCAAAGGTACGAAGGTATTGACACTAACTACATAGACCTCCATGTACCAATAAAATACAAAAACTAAGAAGAGCACAAGAACCGATCTTACATCAGCTGTTTACAAAGCGTTGCAGACTCCGGCAACTTTCACGACAATAACAAGAAACGATAAATAGCAAGATAGTGTTTCACGGCAAACTTTAGAACCCCTTTCCTGGTACGTGTGTATGATAAAGTTATGAATGGTACTTACAGAGCGATAAAAACATGAATGATGCATAAACCCTGACCCTGAGAATAGTAAATTGTTGTGTATCGGAGTGGAAGGATCGAAATAAATACTGGTTCAGTTTGTAGGATGGTATTAGTAACTTCATTAATAATATCTAATCAGATAATTTAAGAGAGCGATGTAAACCGTATTATTAATTAATCTTTCTGATGGGAAGCCTTTACCCAGTATGTTATACTGATCCTGTTCCAAGGATGGGTTTTGTTAAAGTTACTTAAATTAGTAAGCTGAAGTCCTCAAACAAAGTGCCTAAAAAACGTCGATATTTAACGATGGTAATATAGCAACGTTCGTTTAGTTTTCCTGTACTTGCATAATACTAGAATTAAAAACAGCAATGTCCATATTGAGGACAATGCTAGTTCGGATACATACACAAGTGGACAATGCTGTTTTTGTGGCACACATTGATTTATAAACATTAATTTATATCAGACATTGCGGTTTTAGCTGCATATTGAATGCCCAATAATATTATTTTTAATCTGGAGATCGTGACAGTCGTGGAGACATAGACAACACAATTTTAGTATTTTATGGACATTGTGGTTTTTGATTCTA
The DNA here is from genome assembly GCA_949629135.1 of Eremobia ochroleuca. NCBI lineage: Eukaryota > Metazoa > Arthropoda > Insecta > Lepidoptera > Noctuidae > Eremobia > Eremobia ochroleuca. Next base: position 6,711,236 of record OX451392.1, read on the forward strand.
GAACTCATTGCGAATAACTATGAGGTACTCTGTAATCCTTGTTTTGGCGCACAAGTCACCTAAAAGACCCGTGTAATGACGCTCGCGCATACGATGTCTAGAGGGAGGGACCCCGCTAAACTTGCTTGGCAGTGCGCCTTGGCACAGCTGCCTGTTTTATTGTGAGTCGGCGCCAACAACCGGGAGATTTACCCCATCTGTAATAGCTTGCCTCGTTTATTAATAGCTACCAATGTTGTGGTCGTATAACGTTTCTGGTGGTTAATGGGCGAATCATGATTTTGATAAATCTGGAATCATTTTTGCTGTACCCCGGTTACAGTAATGGTCGCTGCGAATGTAAGCTATTATTCTGATGCTTGTGGAGTGAAATGGTGCATTTCGGTATATATACTTGTTGTTTATTATTCTTTAAAAGACGGCTGTTAACGGCTATATTGCACAGAAATGTTTTAAGAACCTGTAATAATTCTTTAACTCTGTTTGCTTCGTTTCCATACGTAGCTTTAAGCCGTTCGACGTTCAGGACCTCCCCTCGTGGGCTGTTTCTATCGGTTTATTTTTTGAGGGTGTGCTACTGACAGCTGCAATTATGGTAACCTTTATTTTGTTAGCGGCATTCGTGACTGTTCTAATCGTGGGTCTGAGACTATACTGTTTTCTCAGGACCATGCCTGTGCATGTCTACTTGTCAAATGCAGAATAACATTCAAGCGATTTCTTCTACTAATGAAATGACGGAACCATCAATACATACGCTTGATGTGTAGACTGCTTACTTCTGATCCCAATTAAGTTAAAAGGCAGTTATAAAAACAAGAGTGGTATCCATCAATACATTTACCACATCTATAATAATCTAAGTTGTAGATATATGATCCATGTTCCAGAAATGATCATTCGACATTCCAAAGTCATCTTTATGGGTAAGTGCCACTTTTCGCAACCATAACAGGTTTATCTCCAACCATCCATGTATCAATGATATCATGAAACCATACACGCGTGCGAAGCGATCCATGGACTTTGTATAGTCCCCCCTATTTTGTAACAGGGTCGGGTTAGGTACGGGCACGTAGCACAAAAAGATAGATATTGCTACAAATGGTCGGCTCCATGTATTATAATGAGCAAAAACGCACACACAGACAAGGTTCACGTATAGCGAGTGCAAGTGCACTGGCGACCGACATTCATTTAAAGATGGGTTTGACAAAACGAACATAGAAGTCGAACCAGAATGAGAGTATTCTTTTCGTGATAATCTTCACATTTTTGTATGGATATTATAGGAGCTTTCCTTCGTTGATCGAAGGAATGCTCTATCTCTGTTTATAAAAGAACAATTTGGTAGAGTGGGGATAGAATTTGAAGTGTTTGGTCTAAACCAATCTTTAGATAGTTTGAGAATTCCGTACGCACCTACATAATGTGTGTGCGCTTATTTTCGCTCGTTATATGAAGCTGATATTCTGTACGTTTCTATTTTGTACACATTGTTCTTGTGCGATAGTGCAGTGCAGTATGTACTTTTACTGTCGCAAAGTAGGTCATATCGACGTCTCGTGCACTTCTGTTCGCTAAACTGAAGGTCGTGATGACACGTTCCATATTTATGGTGGAGGCGATGCTTGTAACATGGTTTTGTGCCGAGTGTCAATATTTTGTCATTATTGTGTGGTCTGATGCACATTGCGAGTGGGATATTGCATTTTCTAGTTACGAATGGTTCAGTGATTATCTATATTCGTTTCTCATTACTTCCCATCACGTTATTACTATTAGCTACTGTGAACCTATACTCGTATAAGAATTAAGTAAACCTTTTTGTTTGAGTTTGAGAGATTTAAACTTAAGTAGAATGTTTATTTATTTGGTATATTCAATAAACAGTACACACATACAATCTGAATCACAATAAATAAAATAGGTTTTTTTGCGTGTGCTCTTTCAATTACAGGAGACCACAGCATGCACATATAACTAGGTGTAAACACGATGAACATAAAAATAGGGAAAATAAATGATCTTCATCATCTACCTAGCCTTTTCCCAACTATGTTGGGGTTGGCTTCCAGTCTAACCGGTTGTAGCTGAATACCAGTATTTTACATGGAGCGACTGCCTATCTGACCTCCACAACCCAGCTACTGGGTAATACGATACCCCTTGGTAAGACTGGTTGTCAGACTTTCGGGCTACTGACGACCCGTAACGACTGTCAAAGATCCACGAATGGTAGCCAGGACCAACGGCTTAGCGTGCTTTTCGAGGCACGGAGGGGTTTTGGTATGTGAAGATGGTCACCCATCCACGGACCAACCGCGGCAAGCGTATCTTAACTTGATCATTCGACCCGTGCGGCTGTTATTACTTAGCCACAAGCCCCCCGGGGAAAATAAATGATTATCGAAGTAAATAAATAATGTTTAAGGAAATGACAAAAATTACATGTCAAGATTGAGCATTCATATTACAATGGTCACACCAATGTGAACAGGATGAAAATAAAAACAGAAAATAATTGATTAAAAAGGAGAAAACAAAAAAAAAAAAGAAGTCAGGATGATAGTATACGTATAACACTTATATTACAATTGTTTATGTTATGAGATGGCATGCCTGTTGACCTAATTGACATTCTCCAAAAGCCACTTACCATACGCTTGCTTCTGGAATTAACAGCAATCAATAATCAATAAGCTGGGACGATTGGCACGCTACCAGTCATTGCTTATGCACAAATGCCATCTTTAATCCTTTGAGTACCGACGAATTAACGCAATAAGCCCCCAGTATCATCGCATTGATCGATGTTCATATATTAGAGAACACAACTTTGAGCCCCTCAGGGAAAAGAGAATGTAGCTAAGACATACAGTTCGTACTAACTTGGTAATTACGCACTACGACGTAGTTTCGTATTAAATTTACGCTAACTACTGTGAATTATAAACTTGTAGGTGTAGAGGTCTGAATTGTAGGATTTGTACGTCTTTAGAGTTGGTCTAACTCTGTTCTGTGAAGGTTATGTGAATGTGAATTTATATGCCTGATTTATATGGTTATGATTAACTAATAAAGGTAAGGTTTATTTCCATTATTATGTAGCAAACAAGTTACTTGACAAATAAACCAAGTGATGTGAAATTAAAGTACACAAGTATAGCAATAAAGAATTACGCGTAACTGATATAAAAGTCTTAACAATAGATCCACTAACTTGTGTTGAAGATTGATTAATTGGCAATGAAGTCAGTAAAATATTGCGAGAAATTCAAACGAATACAGAAACAAAAAGGTAAAACAATAATTACGATGAAAAAACACGAATCGACAACTGTACCTATTCGGTCCGTAGCGTTTTATTTAGATTATGCAAACAGAAAAAAAAGGGAAATGGATGTGTCAAAAATAAAAACGGCAAACAATATCAGCGGATTTAAACACCAGTTATGTACACTAGAAATGCTAACATTGTCGCTTGAAATTGTGAATAATGGTCAAACACACGAAATTACTGTTCGACCGAGTTCCAACTAATGGTTCCTAGTGCTCCGTTGAAATAGTGCAGATAACGAGCTAAAAGTTCAGGATACTCGACTCGCAAATAAATAAAGAGATCTATTTCTTCCTCGGTTTGGACCGCGCTAGACTTGGAGCAGTTAAGCCACATAATGGTCCTGGTTTGGTTTTGCTTCCATATTTAGCATCTTCAATTTATCCTCCTTCGCTTTTCGGAAAAGACATTTCAAACACAGCCCTCGTTATTTTTGAGAGAGAGTAATTATTTATAACTTTTTGCGAATAATAAAAAGATAAAAGATAAACAAAATAAACGGCAGAAGCAGGGATAGATGTATCCGTACCTACAGCTGAAATGTTGTCATTCTCCCTTCCTGATCCGCTTATGACAAATAACGGTATTATTTCACTTATCTCAGTAGCAGGTGTAAATTATTTCTAAACATCAACTACTGTTTGTCAGTAACTCTTGGGCATAGTCAAACTCAAACTCAAACTCAAAGCATTTATTTCAAGTAAGCCAATATCAGGCACTTTTGAATTGTCAAGGGGTCAGTCGGTCAGAAAGATGGAGCTAGTTGTCCATTCCAAAGCGTAGTAGGTACCTGCGGAGAAGAACGGGCAAGAAACTCCACAGACGCTCTTTTAAATCATAAAAATTGTTACAAAATTTTGGTTACATCATTCAAGTTGAAATTATACATGTGAGAACGATGTAGAAAGACGTTAAAAACGTCCGTACTAAAAAAAATAGAAACAATTCAGAAATGAAAATACTTAGATTAAAATAAAAATAAGCCGTGGCGGCTTAAGAGATGACCAGTCCCTACTAGCGGCGCCCGTTCACGAACATGACGTATGGATCAGAACCATTTAGCTCAACCGTTTTAACAGACAGCCCATTTTGTAGTAGTGTGACAATGCAAACATTAAGTATACCAACAGATGTATGTAGAAATGCAAATTCTTAATGTTTTCTACTGCGTCTATATTCTATTGCCACATTAATTAGATTGTTGTAAGCTCCAGCTGTATCATAAACATAATAAGTCTTATATTTAGCAGTAGGCAAAGTTTCGCTTCTAGAATTCAGTCATTTTACTTTGATATAAGGAGCGCGATTCTTGAAAGTCAAATTAAATTAAACGTTAATTTAATTTGACTTTCAAGAAACGGAATTAGTTATTTTTATCTTGTTTCAGCGGAATATTTAACGGTTTTCCCGAAAATGTTGAGAATTATTGAAAATTAAAAATATTAATTTTCTTTACCATTTATGTACACACTATATTATACTATCTCATCGCTTGCCGAGTGTTAACATAGATTAGGTACAGACGCCAGCACATCAAGCTACTACAATCTGTCAAATTTCTTTAATAGATATTGAACTTTATCCCTAAAGCATAAGGTTCAAAGTTGATTGGGAAAAATTGACAGTTTCGGGTAGCTTGATGTGCTGACGTCTGTACCTACTGCACAAATAATTATTATCATCTAGCTGTCAAAACAAACATCTTTTATCTATTCTTTTATTGTAATCTCCACATTGATTTCGAGTTTTGAAATTCCACAGAATATTCCAATGTTCATCAGTCTATCTTATTCTTTCCATTATTCGTTTCTCCCGCTCTTGCATCACATTTATCTTTATTGTCATATTGTCATCCTTTCCTCCATATTCATGTTTAAGTTGATGTTTAAATGAAAATAAACGGAATTTTTTCCCACAACACAACTGCGCCCCTGCATAATTATTTAGTCAATGACACATCCGGGATTACTGTGTCTCGTTCCATCGTTCCATACATCATTTGTCAGAATACTGTCGTTTGACAGGATTTCTAATGTCATTTTTCCGCCGGGGTTTTCTATTTGTTCAGAACGTGAATTTATGGCATTTGGAAAAGCGATGTTAGTTCAGCATTCCATACCAAATTGGAATTCAGAAGGAATATTTCTGATTTAAAATGATTGAATGATGAATGACGATAAAAGGGTATTGTATTTACTCCCACAGCATTCTTTAAGGGAAACTAATCCTCTAAAAACTTTATGCGCTTGTAATGATGAACACGTTTTAGGGTTCCGTACGTCCGAATAAGAAAACGGAACCCTTATAGGATCACTCGTGTGTCCGTCTGTCCGTCCGTCACAGTCAAATATCTCCGAATCTACTAGACCGATTAAGTTCAAATTTGGTACACATATCAATTTCTGTGACTCAAACGCAAAGATGTAACGTAAATAGACGAAATCTGTATATGGGGGTCACTTTTGTGGTCAAGATGGAAAATTAAAAAAAATATATATTTGGAAACTGCATTGTATGACATATAAAATGAAAGGGCTTATTGTGAGGAGATCAAATATATTTTTTTTGTAATTTTAAAATAAATGGTTTCCAAGTTATTTAAGAAAATAGACGAGAATTGACCCCCCCCTTATCTCCGAAACTACTGAACCCAAAATTTTGAAAAAAATACAGGAATTAGTTTTCTACTTATAGATTATGGGAAAACCTATAAGAAGTCCATGATATCAAAAATAACATGGTAAATCACTCAATATTGTGCGTAGCAACTTACATTTGCAGTTGGAATGTACGGGAGAACATGATTTTTAACTACAATGTTAAGTTTGTTCTTGGGATAAATTCATTCCAGCTACGGAACCCTTCATTGTGCGTGGTCCGTCACGCACTTGGCCGGTTTTTTTTAATACTTGAGTCACTTTTTAACTCTCTGGCCATTTCTCATAGGTCGCCGTAACTAAGTAAGCTAAGGTACTGCGTTCAAACGGGTTAGGTTTGGTTGGATATTTGACCAAACACGCGGGAGCCAAATAGGTCGCAATAACTATGCTAAGGCGAAATGGTTTAGGTTATAACTACTTGCGCTACTTGGCTATTTAGGACCCCAAAACAGGAATTATAATTCCTGTTTTGGGGTCAACATCAAATAAAAATAAAATTGGGGTGAAATCAAATAATTATTTGAGGTTCTCAAAAAGAAGCGCAATCATTACATTTGAGTGTTCAATAACATTTTTAGGAGCACCAAATGCCATTCTTCAAACGTTTTGCATACTCAATTTAAAATCAATAAAAATGATTCATGTGTTGGTAAAAAACAAAAAGAGCAATATATATTATTAGACACCTTCAAACTTAAGTGAAAAGAAAGATGTTTCGAACAACACCATAAAGTAACATGGGATAGTGAATTAACTTTCAAGTTACTTGTTGGATAAAAATGTTTCGAGCCGAACAGGAAAACTTCCGAAGTTCTGTATATATGGCGAAGTATCTCAGTAGGTTCTTCGTTCACAATGCTCGCTTCACCAGCCTTGTCTTACGTAAAGTTAGCAATTGAATATATTTTGTTCAAGTCCCCACTATTGTGTTCAAACACAAAAGGAACTACGATTTCAAGTATTGATAAATATTTCTTTGTGTTTTCACAATAATTGATTTAATAGTTAGTTTTAATAGGTGCTTGTGGCTAAGTAACAACAGCCGCACGGGTCGATCGATCAGGTTAAGCTACGCTTGTAGCGCTTGGTCCATGGATGGTTCACCATTTTTGCATGTCCAGACACCTCCGTGTCTCGGAAAGCATGTTAAGCGTTGGTCCCAGCTGTCATTCGTGGATCTTTGAGAGTCGGTACGGACAGTCAGAATCCCGAAAGTTTGACAATCAGTCTTACCAAGAGGTATCGTATTACCCAGTAACTGGGTTGTGTAGGTCAGATAGCCAATAGCTCCATGTAAAATACTGGTATTTAGCTGCATCCGGTTAGACTGGAAGCCGACCCCAATATAGTTGGAAAAAGACTAGGCAGATGATGTGTTAGTTTTAATAATGGTTTGCGAATTGTTCAAGTCCAAACATTTAGGGGTTTATTTATAAACGATGATTAAAGTTAAGTGACATTCAAACGTTAAAAATGTATAGTTGAGTTGAACTTTAAGCAACGCTAATGAATCAAGGGGTTAATTTATAACTAAGTACAACGTAACGATGAGAACACTTTCATAAATTGAATTTTCTTTCTTTGCTTAATTAGTATAATAGTTGTTAATTTTTATTACTTGGGTAGGTTGTTTATTTATTTATTTATTAACTTTTCGCACAATAGGTACAAAGGCGGACTTAATGCATTAGGCATTCTCTACCAGTCAACAAAGGGTGGTGAAGAGATTTAAGGCAGGTGCTTTAGTTGAGAGGAACATTGATAAAAACAAAAAAAAAAAACTATTAAAACTAGGTATACAAATACATAAATAGGTTATAAAAACATAGTACATTCACTATAATATATACAACTAACTTTTCGAAGAAAAAGTCCCCGCATTTGAATATTTTCTCATTCCTTAGATACGTACCAATCTAGCAATGCTCCTATTGTATGTTCTGTAAATATGTGTTCAATATTTTTTTTATTTTATAAAATACACAAACGTCATAGTATTTAACACTTTACGGGACACTAAAACGCCCCCAGACGTAATAACAATAATACTTCTATTGTGTCTCGTTCAATGTTCTTCAATGGCTCAATGCATAATATTTTATTATTTTTTCTGTTTATTTATTTATTTATTTAATACTTAATGTGATAGGCATTTTCTACCAGTCAACCTTTGGGTAATGCAGAGACAAACAGTGGCAGGTGCTATTGTGAAAAATTGAGGAATACATATGTAGAATAGAATAGAACAGAATACTCTTTATTATTTACACCATATAAATTACAGAAATAAATATAGAGAAAAAAAATATAGGGACGCAAAAATCTATTAAGCCTATAAATATAATATACATATATACCCATTATAAGTAATATAAATAAAAGCACAAATATCTATATATAAATACACGAATATTCTAAAAACAAATAATTCAAACAATGAGAAACATTACTGTTGTAATGATATTGCCAGCATGTTGCGAATGTGCTCGCGAACTTCAACTTTAAAGGATAATCGTTGTTTTTTTTTTTGTTCTGCAGTTCTGTTGGTTTTGGTTATTTTTTAATTATTGAATTTGTTTAAAATTAATTTGTATTATTTTTTATGATTTTCTTGTATTTTATTGTCAAACTTTGTCTAATCTGTTTAAATAATTATTACATACAAATCAACATTTGTCATTAGCTTAGTACCGCTATTCGATAACAGATGGCGTTGTGCCGTGACGTCACTTTTGTAGATCGCGGTGTTAAGAATTTCCTACGAAATACGACCACCTTGGTACCTTATGTATTAAATCGTCTTACTCTGGACACCCTTGTTTTATTTCTTGCGAGATATTTTTGAGACGTTGCACAAAGTGGTCCTTCGAAACCGGATGAAGGATTGGTGTGCATTGTCCTTGTTGTGGTGGAGTCAGGTTGAATTGCAACCTGCTGCAGTGTAACGTCAGCCCAGCCAGTGGCGAGCAGCATCGGCGGATCGTGGAAGATTGGCGCTTATGCGTGTATGTACGTGTGGTACACAACGGTCAGCGCTGGTGCTAACAAACACTTCGTGTTGGCGTGAGCAGCAGCTGCGGTGCGGGGGGAGAGTACCCCGCATATCATTGCGACTAGCTACGTAAAAGTGAGTGACAGTGAAGTGATGTGATACGAGGATAATCTGTGAGTTCTTTAAAAATATCATATTACAAGCAAATTTAGACCTTATTAACTTAGAAAATTTTAATTAACAATTTGGACTTAGAAACTTTAACGTGTGCGTGGACTTAGAATAATTTCAATAAAAAGTGAACTACGGGGAACCTATGCCCGATTTAGCAGCGAGGTGTTAGAAGTTCAAAGACTTGTGATTTTTACATGTTGTCCACGAACTTAGCATAGCGTACCAGAACAGTTTATTTAAAGGACTTTATCTATACAATATGGAAGCTTTGAGTAATCTACAGTTTAATTTATATTCTACTATCAGTAAAGCAAGGTCTAACTTTAAGAAATCACCTAAGGAGCGAGTAACCAGTTCATACATAGAAACTAGATTAGAAAATTTAGAAGCTAACTGGTCAGCGTTTTCTGAAACTCATATAAAATTTGTATCATCGGTTAAGTCTACTGAATTCGAAAAATCGGATTATAACATAAAAAATGTATATGAGACCACGGAAGAATTATTTACTGATTATAAAGCGGAGTTGAAGGAAGCATTGAAGAAAATTGAATGTTCGGATAGTTTAAGTAAAGTGCCTGAATCTTCTGCTAAGGGTTCTAAAGAGATATGTTCTGTGAAATTGCCAAAAATTGAGTTGCCTACGTTTACCGGAAGTTATTCTGAGTGGATTAGTTTTAGAGATTTATTTAAATCCTTAATACACAACAATAGCCTACTAGATGATGTTCAGAAGTTGCATTATTTGAAATCACATTTGTCTGGAGAGGCTGAAGGTCTTTTACGGCACATCCCTATTACTAGTAGTAATTATGCAACCTGTTGGACTAAATTAGAGAATCGATACAATAATAAAAAATATTTAGCGAATTGTATAATTAAACGTTTTATGAGTCAAAAAAATATTGTAACCGAATCCTCCAGCGCAGTTAAGGAGTTATTAGATACTTCCAACGAATGTTTACATGCTCTGGAGAATTTAGGCATAAGGGTTGAGCATTGGGATATTATAGTTATTTATGTATTGAGTCTAAAACTAGACACTGAGTCACGTAAACAATGGGAAATGAAAATTAGTGATTGTTCAGACGACTTGCCTACAATGAATCAGTTCAAATCTTTCCTTGAACAAAGATTTCGGTCTTTGGAATTTTTAGACAACAAAAGTCAACGTCATCAGTCTAATCGTAATGTGCCAGTCAAGTCGCTCCATGTGTCAAATACATTGTGTATTTGTTGTCAAGATAACCACAAGCTTGCTAATTGTAAAAAGTTCGCCGGTCTCGATATGGATAAGCGTCGTAATTTTGTCCAAACAAATGGTTTATGCTATAACTGTCTAGGAGCAAATCACTCCGTATACGCATGCCGCCAGTCTACCAGATGTCATATATGTAAAAAGAAGCATCATAGTCTTCTTCATCTCAAGAATGTCTCCAAATCAGTTAGTGAGAGTACCAAAACGGATCAAGTTGCAGAAAGTAGCGTTTCTGCTGGTACCACTTCAACCCAGAGTAATTCCACTAATATTGTAAGTTATTTGGCTAACAGTCATAGCCAAATATTATTGGCCACTGCGCTAATTGCAGCGGAATCAAAGAGCGGTACTGCTATAGTATTAAGATCCCTGTTAGACCAGGGGTCTCAGGCTTCCTTTGTGACGGAGTCCGCAGTCCAGCTCTTAGGTCTCAAAAGAATACCAACTAAAGGTTTAATATCAGGTATAGGTTGTGATCAAAACCAATCAATGATTTCATTAAATTCGATGGTTCTCATCAATGTTAAATCACGCGTCGACCCTAGTTTTGTTCTCACTGTTAAAGCTTATGTTTTAAAGAAACTAACGACTATTTTACCGGAAAGGAAAGTTGTGGCAAATGTTTTGAACTCAATCTCGTCTTTGGCTTTAGCAGATCCTTCGTTCGATACTCCGAACAAGATTGATTTACTTTTAGGTGCCGAAGTTTATGGCCAGATTTTGTTAGAAGGTTTAATCAGAGGTCCACCTGGTCGGCTCATTGCACAAAAGACTAGACTAGGATGGATATTGTCTGGTCAAGTAGGTGAAATCAACCAAAGCGAGACATGCCACAATACCGTAGTTACATTGCATTCTACTCACACAGATGAGAATACACTCCTCAAAAAATTCTGGGAACTAGAATCTGAGCCCAAGGGCGATTACGATAAAGTTTACTTGACCCCAGAAGAACAGAAGTGCGAAGATATATTTAAGGCCACGACTAAAAGAGATGAATCTGGTCGCTATATTGTGCACATGCCGTTTAGGTCAAGCGATCCTGCTTGTAAATATGGTGGATCGAAAGACATCGCTCTTAAACGTTTTTTAACCTTAGAAAAGCGATTTCTAAGGAATCCCGAGTTCAAGGCTCAGTATTCAGCTGTTATAAATGAGTATATAGCCCTGAATCATATGGATATAGTACAGGATAGGGACAAAGAAGGTTCTGTGTACTTACCTCATCATGCCGTCATCCGTAACGAAAAAAGTACAACGAAGTTGCGCGTCGTATATGATGCATCATGTGTAGGTAGCAACGGGGTATCTCTTAATCATGATTTAATGGTGGGGCCTCCTCTACAACCTGAGCTTCGTCATATTATCATGCGTTGGCGTTGTGAACCTATCTGTCTGGTAGCGGACATCGTCAAGATGTACAGACAGATTAAGGTATGCGATGATCACACAGATTTTCAGCGTATATTATGGCGTGAGAATCCAGATGACGAGATTCAGGTGTTACGTCATTTGCGAGTAACATTTGGAACATCATCGGCGCCTTACCTAGCAGTAAGATCATTGCAGCAGTTAGCTCAGGACGAAGGCTCTGAATTTCCTTCAGCAAAGAATCGTGTTGTTTCCGACTTCTATATGGATGACCTAATGACGGGATGTCAAACCATAGAGGAAGGAGTAGAAATATATAAACAAACATCGGAGTTGCTTAAACGTGGAGGTTTCCAGCTCCAAAAGTGGGCTAGTAACAACAGGGAATTATTAAGATTGATTGGCGGTGAACAAATACCACAAACACAAGGGAACATGGAACTAAAAACAGATGCAATTTCAAAAATATTGGGTTTAACGTGGGACAAGGACAATGACGAGTTCGTTTACACTATTCAGCTTAGTGATGTAGATTTACCAGTGACAAAGCGTAAGGTTATTTCGGACATAGCGCGACTATTCGATCCCCTTGGATGGTTAGCACCGACAATCATCACTGCGAAGGTGTTTATTCAACGAATATGGATGACTGGGATCGAATGGGACGCAGAACTACCTGCACCGTTGCTGACAGAGTGGCTTGACTTCCGGAAGAGCCTTTGTAACCTTATTAAGTTTCGTCTGCCTCGTTGGATCAACTCTAGCAAAGAGAACAGGGTTCTAGAATTGCACGGCTTTTCAGATGCGTCCAATGTAGCATACGCCGCGGTGGTATACGTCCGCGTCATTGATAGAGATGGACATATTCACACAACCTTGGTGACTTCAAAAACCAAGGTTGCTCCTGTTAAGCAGGTATCAATCCCGCGATTAGAGCTTTGTGGAGCTGTCTTGCTAGCAAAGCTTCTTCAAGAAGTCGCTTCAACTCTAGACGTTCCCAAACAGCACTTATATGCGTGGACAGACTCGTCCGTCGTATTAGCGTGGCTAAGCAGCCACCCTAGTCGGTGGAAAACGTTTATCGCAAATCGTGTCTCCGAAATACTCACCATGATGGATAGAAATCAGTGGTCACATGTGTCGTCATCGGAAAATCCAGCGGATTGCGCATCTAGGGGAGCAAACCCTGCTGAGTGTAACGATATGCCACTCTGGAAAAGAGGCCCAGTATGGTTACAGAATGAAAAAATAGACTATAATAGAGGAAATATACAAGCAACTACGCTAGAAGAAAGAAAGATGAAAACAAAATGTCATGCAACCGCGGTAGAATGTGATGATAGTCTATTTACTAGATTTTCTAAGTTCGGTAGGTTAATAAGAGTAATAGCTTACTGTAGAAGATTTTTAAGAATCAAGGAATTTAAACATAATAAAAATAAAATAACTACTTGGCTAACTACAAAGGAATTAAATGAAGCTGTACTTACCTGTATCAAACTCTGCCAACTCCAATCCTTTAGTGATGAAATAGAATCTGTGAAAAAAAACCGTAAATTAAATAAGGGTAGTAGACTTACCTCGTTGAGTCCTTTTCTTGACGATGACGGGATCTTAAGAGTTGGCGGCCGCTTGCACCGGGCTTCTATTGATGAGAATATGAAGCACCCCATCTTAATCCCTCATAAATCACCCTTCACCAATCTTTTGATTGCGGAGGCTCACGAGAGAACTTTGCATGGCGGGCCGCAATTGATGCTGAATTACTTAAGATCCAAATACTGGATAATCAATGCAAGAACTCTCGTTAGGCAATATGTTCATAAGTGTGTAACTTGTATTCGACATTCAAACCAAACACCCCAACAAATGATGGGCCAATTACCGAAGGCCAGGGTGTCTGCTCAGAAACCTTTCCAATGCAGTGGGGTAGATTACGCAGGTCCAATCAGCATCCGAACCTCTAAAGGTCGTGGTCATCACTCCACTAAGGGTTATATTTGCTTGTTTGTTTGCATGTCCACTCGTGCCATTCATCTAGAGGTTGTCAGTGACATGACTTCTCAGAGTTTTCTTGCGTCTTTTAAGCGCTTTGTCGCCAGACGAGGCCGAGTATTGGACTTGTGGAGTGATAATGGGACCACATTTGTTGGTAGTGCAAAGGAACTACGACAGCTATTCAACGCTGAAAGGTCTATGGTAGCTTCGGAAATAGCTGATTTCCTATCTACGAATGGTACGACTTGGCATTTCATACCTCCCCATGCTCCAAACTTTGGAGGATTGCGGGAGGCTGGTGTCAAGTCCACGAAGCACCATTTGAAAAGAATTATAGGCACCAGCACATTGACATTTGAAGAAATGACAACTGTGCTGGCTCAAATTGAGGCCTGCCTTAACTCGAGGCCGATCTCTCAGCTTTCTAACAATCCAGAGGACCCGTGTCCTTTGACGCCTGGGCACTTTCTCGTGGGTGAACCTCTGGTAACTGTACCTGATGCAAATTATGAAAATTCATCCATTAGTAATCTGAAGCGGTGGCATCTTACGCAAAAAATGCTTCAAAATTTCTGGCGTAGGTGGTCACTAGAGTACTTAACCCAATTGCAGCATCGATACAAATGGACAGACTGTAAACCTGAACCTGAGATTGGAGATGTAGTTCTGGTAAGGGAGGAGGGTCTTCCACCCGCTAGATGGCTATACGGAATTATTACAAACAAACATCCTGGTTTGGACAACATTACTCGCGTTGTAACCATACGGTGCAAAAATAATGAGATTAAAAGACCTGTATCTAAATTAATTATTTTACCAGTGAACACTTAGTGATTGTTTACCATTTTATTGATGAATTTCATATACAGTTCTATTTACACCATATACAAAGTTTGTGAATTTACTTGAATGAACTTGTATTTCTTTTCTTGTTTTACCGTTGTTTAAGTTTTATTTACATAAGGCATGAACTTGTTTTTTTTTTTTTTCTCTTGTTTTACCGTTGTTTAATTTATTTTACATAAGGCATGTACTTGTATCGTAGATATAAGGCCCTAGGTTTAGGTTATAATGGATAGCAAAACAACCAATCATTAATTTAAGTTCATATTGTTATGTTAAGGTTGATGGACAGAGCCGTCCATGGTGGGCGGAATGTCTAATCTGTTTAAATAATTATTACATACAAATCAACATTTGTCATTAGCTTAGTACCGCTATTCGATAACAGATGGCGTTGTGCCGTGACGTCACTTTTGTAGATCGCGGTGTTAAGAATTTCCTACGAAATACGACCACCTTGGTACCTTATGTATTAAATCGTCTTACTCTGGACACCCTTGTTTTATTTCTTGCGAGATATTTTTGAGACGTTGTACAAACTTGTTGCTAGATAATACTAGTAAGTGAATTATGTGGTCTCCTATAATTGGAAGCGCATACTTGTAAGTCCCTGTTTGTGTTAACGTGCATATTGTAATTGTGTAGCTTATGTTGGCGATCCAAGAAATTAATGAATAAGTGTTCATCCTTTTTACCGTCGATTATACAGGATAACTTTTTAACCAGTACGCCAACTGTAGAAATTTTTCACCGGTTATCGAAATAATAAATAAATAAATAAAACAGTTGTTTCATAGAAAAGTAGTAACCTATTTTTTTTGCCAATAGCCGACGAATAATTTCAACGCAAGGGGGTTCAGAATCATGTGCTGAATTCGTGGTTAAAGTTTGCCCACTGGTTCAAAAAATATGCTGTAGAAGATTCAGATTATAAAAGAAAATAATGATTTCAAATGATAAAAGTTTCGGTATAGAAACGAATACGGTAACTTCTAAGTTGTTCAAAGCCCTTAGTAGGGACTGCTAATTAATAAAATCTTAATTTGTGTACTTCCAACATTTCTGGGAAAGTTTTATTATGCTTCCGATTTAATTTTTTAAGTCAATTATTTCGAGCTGGTTTCCTTACACATTTATATATCTAACTTTTAATATTTGCTAATGTACTTAATTTAATTTATAATGTTTCATGTGCCTTATTTGTTTATTTGTTAATGAACTTTTCACGGCTCTCCGTTTACCTATAGGAATTTCTAAAATCAAAACACCATGTTTTTTTGCTTTCTTAATGAAATCAGCCAATCCTTTTTTTAATACCGCAGGGGTTTGTAGGCAGTTGTTCAATTTTTATCAATTTTTTTTACTGTTCATGTTTTAGTACAACAACCACCGTTATTTTTTCCAACTGATCATAAAAACCTCCCTAATGTTAATATAACAGCCGGTCGATTCTGTAAAAATCTCACCGTGAAATCATAAGTGAAGTGAGCACAAGACTTAATAGTGTTAATCCCTAGCGAATGACAGCTCACTCCACACTCACTTCACCCAAGTTTTCAAGGTGTGATGGTTACAGAATCGCACGGCATTTGTTAAAATGATTATTCACCCTTTTATATAAATGACCTAAGCATCAGTCAGCCAGTTCATTAAATTTTGTATTAGACGCATTGGCTAAATATCATTCAGGTCGCTAGTTGAATGGCGTCGTTTAATTAAAGGACTAGGCAGTTAACTAAATGGCTGATTAAACCAGTTGGCGGCCACATCGATATCGCATAAGAGTTTCGTTGGTCTCCTTAGAGACCAAACCCGTACGTGAAAATATCTAACATTTATATGTTAAGAAAGTTTGAGGACGTTAGTACGTCTTCCTAGAGCCCTGATAATTCCCCGACAGGCACGTACCATTCGTTCTGGTCTCAAAATAGGTTACTTCCAGTATGAGAACAAAGCCATTCGTTCAATATCAAATTATAAAATGGAGAAGAGATCCGGATGAGCAAATTCGATAATACCTTTAGATGATTGGATTTGCTCGTCCAAATAATCTAGTTTGTATGAGATAGTACATTTTGCTCATTAGATACCTTCGTGTTTCAGTTCACATTTTAGGATTTACTCTTTTCTCATGAATAAGGAATCCAGTCGGAGTACTCACTTAGAAACGGTTTGTGAAGTAATATATTATTCTCTCATGCAATAATACTGACCGCCCCTGGGGAATGTTTCTCTGTATGTTGAATAACGTGCGTCGTATGTATTGCCTTGTGAGTATGGGTTAACTTGTTGACGTGTTCTCTCCCTGTTTATCTCACCCTCTCACTAATAAGGAGTAAGCAAATAATTTGAGCAGGAGCGCCGTGCCGTCTACACAAGGTACTGAGTGAATTCGTGAAGAAGAGATATCATGGAAACTGTTTGAGAAAGATAAAGGTAAATAATTTTAAAATCACGACGTGAATAGGTTCGCCACTGTTAAAGTAATAAAGTTATTAGACGCCCCACTAGAACCAGTCACAGCGAACTTTATTAGCTTTTAAATAACGAAGTTCTGCTGTTATCTGCATAGAAGTTGGAAGGGGAACTTTTTCCACAGCAGAACAAACACATTAAAGGATCGCGCGTCCACGTCCTGGGGCGAGGCTCGAAGGCGCGATAAACTTGCTGTGCTGACGTTGATTTATGTCTCCGTTTGTTTGTCCCGGAGACAGCCGGCTCCCAAGTCCCGGTTCATCCCGGAATACCGGTTAAGATAAGACGCCTCTAATGCATACTACAAATTACTGGACGAAATTGCTGTTTACGCATATACGGGGGATGGGGGCGTTTGCTAATTCGTCTGGGGGACTATCTTACCTTATAAGCGGAGTTGATTATCCCGTCTCGCTGCGATGCGATAATCATCTCTAACTGGAAGTGATAAAGTTTTCATTTCTGTGCATGAGTCTAATGGAAACGAGGAAACAAAATTCGCCGGCGAGAGATGACTTGAAGTTTCGAAGTACAATGAAATACGTTTTGGGGGGAAAAGCAATATATTTATATTTAGGCTGCTTATAATATTGGCGTTATGACAAATTGGTCCCTGAAGTGAAAAAAGTATGCGGGGAACAGAGGAAATTTTAGGAAAGAAAGGGGCGTTTTGTGCCTAAAGGAACATAAAAAGTTTAGATGAATATTGTTTAGAAACATAATGATAATATAAGATTAAGAGTGGCTTACCCATTTTTCAGTAACGCCGCATCACGTAAGACTGGAAACTGTTCTCAACAAACTTGGAAAAAATTAGGATGACGCATTATGTCCAAGCCAATATAACCACAGAGGTAAACTCACACTCACATTCGATGTCATAAATAACCACTATGCAAATGGTACATGAGTTAATGAAACATAAAAAGTTGTCATCGGCGCTGACAGGACAGTGCATGTCGGGTCACGCGTGTCCACACTTCACTAACCACTCCAAGCGAGATCTACTCGCCATGTTTTTAACGTTCGGGACATTTTGTGGTTATCGTGAAACACATGTATTTATGAATTGTGTGAACGATCAACAGCGACTTGCCTAGGTCCTGGGTTCGATCTCCAGGTTGAGCCAAGCGTTTTCATTATGAATTTCTGAGTAGCAGCTGGGAGTGTTGATTTACAACATAACATAGACATATAGGTGTACCTATTGTACAGACGCCAGCACATCAAGCTATCCGAAACTGTCAAATTTTTCCAATCAATTTTGAACTTTATGCTTTAGCGATAAAGTTGAAAATTTATCAAAACAATTTGACACATTGTAGTAGCTTGATGTGCTGGATTCACCCATATTTCACGAGGCGAGAGGAGGCGAGGCTCAGATTATTTCATATTAACTTCTGCCCGCGTGGATGTCGGAAATTATCCCACGGGAATATGCTACCGAGAGTAAAAAATAGCCTCTGTCCTTCCAGGGTGCCATCTATCTCCTTGCTAAATTTTATCGAAATCCGTTTAGAGGTTTAGGCGTGAAAATGTAACACGCACACACAGAGTTACTTTAGAATTTCTACGAGTAATATTATTATGGATGAGAATACCTGTTAGAATCTAGTTAGAGAGCGGAGATGGCCGATGTAATAAAGCCGTGACCAAAGGTTAGGCCTAAGAAACCAGGGCCGTCCAAAAGCGCTTTAGGTTAATGATATCGTCAAATTCACGGGTAACACCTGGATGAGGGACGCACGGAACGAGGAAGTATGGCAGTGAAAGGGGAGACCTATGCCCAGCACTGAGTGATTCTGGGTTGATGATGAAGCAGAATCGTCCGTAATAAAGGTAAAATATTAGGTTCTGCGATCAAATTCTTATAGGCTAACCCCGCACGTCATAATTATGGTAATATGCGTGTTATTTTACCTTTCATTAACAGTAATGATGGGGTGTTAGCAAAAAATATTTGTAGCATATTGCTCAAGGCCGATGACTTGTAAGTTTTCAGTAACCCGTAGGTACAAAAAGGTTTTGTAGCTTACATAACCTGAAAAAATATCCCACATACAAGCCTCCTACATATTCTACACACAGTTTGATTTTTTGTTAGCTAAAGTAATTTATTTCACGTACAATTCCGTACGACATTGCTCGCTGCGCGTTTATCTTCAACACAAAAACCACTCCTGAAAAATGTATTGCGCTTTTCTACGTGAAGTTTAATGGCTGAGCGTAGTTAAAACACACCTACACGCGAATAAGCATTTTGCTAAAGCAAATACGGAACGAAAAATAATATTTGTTCTAATGGATGCCTATTAAAATACAATAATACATGAATGTCACAATCAGCACCCTAATTGCGTAACACACTATCAGTTTCAAGCTGATTCATTTTGAAGAATATTGCTAATCCACTGGTTCATATGTTCTAAAAATGTATCTGCTCAACGACGTAAATAACACAGTGAATATTGTTGATCTGTCAAAATGAAACCCATTGCTATTGATAGTGTGTCACGCAATTACTCCGCAGGTTCGTGCTGGAAAAGAATAAAAAGAAAAATATTCGAGTTTGTTTGGCTTTATTTTGCTTGTTAAGGGTGAGTACTGGGGTTGCTACTCGCCACTATTAGCTTTTTATATGAATCATCTCCTTTTTTATGAATATATTGGCTATAAGAATAGGGGAAGACCAACCTAATAGAGAAGTATGGAAGAAAAAGACATGTTGCGGTAGGAGAATGATGATCCCCTTTTTTGTCTGTATGCAAATCGAAGTCTGTTTTTGTCTATGTGCAAATCGAAATCTGTTTTAAGCGTACCTAAGGCAGACTTTAGAAATTATTTTTGCGTCTGTTTACACATAGGACAGAACATTCATTTGTTGGTCTCTCTCTGCTTAAATGTCAAGAATATCAACAGACGAACTTCTTGCTCTTATTCTGGTTCTATGTTCGCTTTGTCTAAACTCACCATAATACAATCATGTATCATAGATCCCTTCCCATCGGAAATAAACGGAGGATGCTTGGTGGCAGGAAGAAGTATGGAGGCAGTAAATACACGAACAACTCTTTAACAACAACAACTGTTTGTATACTGGGCAAGGGTCATGATGCCATAACAAAATATTATCAGCCTACCGTACGAAACAGCCTAACGAAACAAAAATAAATAAATGCGTATGTAAATCGCTGGAAGGGACGTCCAGCTTAAATTGGTAGATAGTCTTGTTAAGCTACATAAATTGTGGTTACATTCGGGTCTCACTTAAACACTGGCGAGCATTTTAAACGCTCCAGCCAAATATTTACAAGGATAAAATTATAACTACGTTGAACGCTCGCGGCTGTTCGTTATTGAAAATATTTCAATAACTCGTTATTACGCTGTTGTTAATCGCTGATGCGTACGTTTTAATATAGTTTATGTAATGTCCCTGTAATTTTCATTTCATCTGTACCATGGGTGAGTGTAAGTTCTTATGAGGAAAAAATTTTATATAAAAAAAAACAACCGACTTCCAAAAAACACTACAAAGTGAAAATAATTTTAATTTTGGAAGTCGGTGTCGTTGGTTCTGCATTTTGGTTTTTTGACACCGACTTCCGAAATTAAAATTATTTTTCACTTTGTAGTGTTTTTTTGGAAGTCGGTTGTTTTTTTTTATATAATTTTTTTTATTTTTCACTTTTTAGTTATATCTACCCCAATCAAATTCATATAAACACTACTTGCTATGTAAATATCAGTGACAGGAAGCTGCATCTGCGTTTATAGGGTACAGACGTGATGTTATGTTGTGCGATTGCGTAAACAATGCATACATATGCGATAGCAGCAATCGCGGTTGTTTTACTGGTATTAATTATTATTATAATAAAAAAAAATTATAACCTTTGTAGTGAGTACAGGCGTGATATTATGTTGTGTGATGGTGTAAACAATGCTTAGATATGCTATAGCAACAATCGCGGTTAATCTGCTGTTATTTATTGAAGATTTCACCCGATTTCTACAAGATCCCATCATCAGATATTGAAATGGTGACAATGGGACCACACGGGAAGGGAAGCACCAGCTTTCAAATAAAAAAAGAATCATGAAAATCGGTTCACCCAGTCGGTTATTATGAGGTAACAAACATAAAAAAAATACAGTCGAATTGATAACCTCCTCCTTTTTGTGAAATCGGTTAAAAATAGCGATGACCTATTGGAAATATTTTGTGAAGTTTACACTCCACAAGGCTAGAGACAGCTTGGGATTTCTTATTAGTGGAACCGTGTAAAATATAAAACAACTGTGACATGATTCACATCTGCATGCATCGTATGCATGGCAACAAAGGATCTCTATAATATTATATCTAAGCTATGAAAATGAATTTTAAATCTACCTAAATTGCATAGTATTATAGTTGGTTATCCGATTCTTTCTAAGTTTATCAGAGGAATTCTTTTCCTTCATTTGCACGAAAAGATCTGTAAACACAGACATACATTTTTTACCATCTTACACCATGATCAAAATGAATTACTTTGAACTTAGCAATTCAAATATTTAAATGACAACAATGTATTCATCTGATAACGTTACCACGTTACACATAACGTTACTTTAATAAACAATTTTAACGGTTTAATCGCTTCGTGTAAACGAGTCCACGCGATCTCATAAATTACTCGAGTGCCTTATATACAAATGAATTTCTTGAAAAGGTCGTAGAAATTAGAAGTTCGCGTCAGTGTCCGGTCACGCGAGCCCGAAACTCTTTGTACATATTTACCTGTTGTATTATTTAACCACGGTGGTTATAACCAAGTTGTAATTCACTACTCGTTCCCTAAATAATAACTACCTATGTTATACGGAACCACCCATATAAGTGCCAGGGCTGAAACTTTTATGACAGAAATAGGGACAAACACGCGCCGTTTTGAGTGTTTAGCTGTGTACTTCTTGCTTAATAGTTGCAGCTTTGTTTCATAGGGACGTTTAATACTTACCTTTCATTTTGTCAGTGAGTGAAACCTTTAGTAGATCCCGAATATTTAGGCCGTAAACTCATTGCTACGCAGAATTTGTGCACAGTAACCTTTTCCTCCATTTCATTAGGTCAAACAACCTTTACTCTGTAAAAGTGAATTAGGTGCAGCCTTGAGAAAAACCTCACGTAGAAAAACACATTTATCTCGCAATAGGAAGAGGGGCTTAAAAGATTAACTCGGGAAGCAACTCTCCTCGGTTTAAAAAAAAAGCGATCTGTGGTCGTCTTTGGCCTTGTGTTGTAAAATGGGACACGTGAAAGTGCCCATCCCTCCTAAATTCCTAACTAATATTATAAATGCGAAAATAAGTTAGTTAAGAAAAGAAGTTACAAAAGAAGAAAATAAGTTGTTACGTTTTCACGCCTAATCCAGAGAACCGATCATCATGAAATTTTGCATATAAAGTATATGGAATAGAATAGAATAGAATACTCTTTATTATGGACACCATATAGATTACAGACATAAATATAGAAATTTTACAAAGGGTGACACAATGGGCGGTCTTATCGCTAAGAGCAGTCAAGGGTATAGAAAAGGACATTTTTTTTTCAGTTTTTACAGTGTTTTTTTTCTGGGTAAAAGGTAGGGTACTTCCCTATGTACCAGTCATCCAGAAAAAAAAAATACTGTTCCCGAGCAAAGAACATTCGACGGTCACAGTTGCTTTAGGACGCTAGATGGCGCTACGTGTCTTTCGAATCATAATTATTGAAATATGACCCGACTTTCTGAGCAGTATTCTAACAAGAAGTACTAAGCTTGCATGAATTCACGATAGTATTTCAATTATTAGTATAATGATTTTAATAGGACTTGGAAGAACTTTGGCACACAGATAGTTTATTATAACCTGGATTAACAGATAGGATACTTTTTATCCCGGTAATACGTTTCCTTGGGATAATTT
This sequence comes from Eremobia ochroleuca, assembly GCA_949629135.1. Lineage (NCBI taxonomy): Eukaryota > Metazoa > Arthropoda > Insecta > Lepidoptera > Noctuidae > Eremobia > Eremobia ochroleuca. The sequence goes on from OX451392.1 coordinate 6,734,305, forward strand.
CCGAACTCCACGCGGGCAAGAAGTAGTAGTCTATAATTAACAAACGCCTGACAGGGAACATGAAAATCGAATAGCAAAAAATTGAGGATCATCGAACGCGGACCTCTCATAAATCGGCATCGGCGGGCGTGGAATAAAATAATCGAGTGACAAAGCGCTCGATCCCTGATATTCCATGCATAAGCAATATAAAATGTTATTCTGTCCTGGTGAATAATTTATTCTCGATTGTGTCACCCTTGTCGACATCGAAACCGAACTTTGTTCACTAGGTGTTCGATCAAACAATTACACATGTTTCAGATTACGATACTGCAGGGTAATTGCGTAATACACTATCAGTAGCAATGGGTTTCATTTTGACAGTTCAACAACATTCATTGCGTTATTTACGTTGTTGAGCAGACACATTTTTCGAACACATGGAGCAATGGATTAGCAATATGCTTCAAAATGATTAAAATTGAGAGTAACGCAATTAGGATGCTGATTGATTTCCATGTTTTAAGATTATCGTAATGCATTTTTTATGTAGCTAAACGGTGAGGTATATGTTACTTTTACGTAAACAAACATACATCTATTAAACTCAACATCCAACCGTTAAATTCCCTATAAAATACGATTACCTCATGGTACAGACGCCAGCACATCAAGCTACCCGAAACTGTCAGATTTTCCCAATCAACTTTGAACCTTATGCTTTAGCGATAAAGTTGAAAATATATTAAAGAAATCTGACAGATTGTAGTAGCTTGATATGCTGGCGTCTGTACATGCAATTTCCATATTATTTCGTGAAACGAAAAATGTAGGAAACAAAACGAAAAATGGTTATGAACTCGATCCTGTTTCGGGTTTTTCCTCATTAATAAACGAGATTCTTATAGAGAAATACACTGTTACTCTCCTCGTGTAAGGCCAAAAAGCTCCTATTTGGCACTAATTATTTTTTTTTTTTTTCGGGTGACCACTGAAAATCAGCGCTGTGCTGTGGGTCCCCTTTATAGAACAACATAATGCAGAGTGGAAGCCTTCTTGTCACAGCCATGACGTGCAGCCGTCGACTATTTGTGTTTTTTGTGTTCGTGATTATAGATACATTTTGTTTTTATTTTTCCTAATTAGGTATTAGAATTAATCATTTTTTTGTATGCACGTGTTTCTGTGACAAACTTATTTTTCTTTCTTTCTATCTTTTCTATTCGTTGATTTAGTTTGCGTTTGTATGCAATCATCCATTTACAAAGTTCCAAGAAATGACCATGCTTTACAAGGTAATATGAGCTGCCAAAAACAAAACCAAAATGCTTTAATGCCATGAATTGATGAATAGCGTACGCGTTAAGAACAAAGATCATTATAATTCATTCCATTTCTTGCTCACTAGTTCCCCGAAACTCGTAGTATTAATCAAATCTTAAGAAAGTTAATATTTAAAGTGATACAGACTGAAAGTTTGTAAACAAAAACAGCGCGGACGCTTCGACGGAACCAAACGAAAAACTTGCTCTGTTGACATTGATTGATGTGGCCGGCAAACGCGCTAACGCCGCCGACCATTTTACTAAAGGTACCCTCTTTATACCTATACTTATTTGTAATTCGGTAACAGTAAAATTTACGAAGCAGTAATTTAATTTACAAGTATGCGTATCGTTTTATCACTTACAGGAAAAGCTTTTGGAACCGAAGATGAGAATGACACAGTGAAATCGCTAATAAATAGTCCCTTTTATAAACTTCGTTTTTCGTTCATAAATTCAATGTGCTCGCGAGTGTACCTCTTGATAGCTTATTTGCATTTTCGGAATGACGTAACTCAGGATTTCGCTAAGCTGACGTGTAAAATGGCGTTAATCTCTTATTTAAATACTTAGTAATACCCCGTCCTTTGTGTTTGCTCGATTGTACCGGATTATGGAACATTCGAATAGATGTTACGTCGTCACGCTGAAATCAAACATGACGCTTTTAGGCGTAAGCTCATTACTTAGGGAAGTAATGATCAAAAGTGTTATAACAAATAATTAATGTCATGTTGGGTACTTTTTACAGGATTACACTTAAACATAAAACCCTAAAAGCGTCGTTAGAAAAAGAAATAATTTATTTTCCTTATTATGTAGGTATACAGCCGCACGGGTCGATCGATCAGGTCTATGGTTGCCACTGTTGGTCCGTGGATGGGTGACCATCTTCACATACCAAGACCCCTCCGTGCCTCGGAAAGCACGTTAAGCCGTTGGTCCCGGCTGTCTTTCGTGGATCTTTGACATTCATTACGGGTTATCAGTAGCCCGAAAATCTGACAACCAGTCTTACCAAGGGTTATCATATTACCCAGTAACTGGGTTGTGGAGGTCAGATAGGCAGTCGCTCCATGTAACATACTGGTATTCAGCTTCATTCAGTTAGACTGGAAGCCGACCCCAACATAGTTGGGAAAAGGCAGATGATGATGATCATTTATTTTTCCCTATTTTTATTTTCAGCGTGTTCATCATTTGAGTATCTTAATTTGACAGGACTATACTAATATTTACCATCTGTCATTTTCTTAACGAAATAGAAGGAAAAAGATGCACTGAACTTACATTTAGTTTAGTTTTTGAACAAGGAAATCGGCGCCAATGTTATTGAAAACAGTATGAGCATCGATCAAAAGAAAGAAGAAGAAGATAAAGATAAAGATAAAGATTCATTTATTTGCAAAAACATGTGTAGATAATATACATGCACATTATGTTTACTATCGGTGTTAGAGGATATTCTTTGGCACAACATGTTTGACCATGGCTGGTGTACAAATTAGGTCGGAAGACCAACAGATTTCAAAAAAATAAAAATATACAAAGTTAAATAATCTAATTAAAAAAAAAAAAAAAATAAATAAAAAACAAAGAATTAAAACAAACAAACAATTAAATTATAAATAAAAACAATTGGTAAATATTCATGCGATTCAAAATAAATATAATAGATTCAGTCAGTATATCACAGCGATTTGTCATTTAAAAATTCATTGATATTATAGTAGGCTTTTCCTGTCAGTATTTTTTTTAATGTTTTCTTAAATTGGTCTGTATTTAGGTTTTTTACATAGATAGGGATATTGTTATAGATTATCGGTGCTCTGCATACAACGCTTTTATACAGTAGTGCTGTCTTAGCTGGCTGAACACGAAGTTTACTATTATCCCGGCGATTTCGTATTACCAGGTCCGATATTCGAGGAAACAAATGGGGGTTATTTCTGACAAATAAGGCGATTTCTAAAATATAAAGTGACGGCAGTGTGAGGATTTTATGCTTTGTAAAAAGTGGCTTACAGCTCACAGTACTTTGAATACCGAACATAGCACGTATGCATCGCTTTTGCATTTTAAATGCCATATCTTTATTTGATGAGTAAAGAAGAATTGAGGAAAACAATCAGCTTTTTCATCGATTTAAATAGGATGTTTGCGAAAATAAAGGAAATTCAATACTAGAGTAGTAATAAATACTTAAGGATGGACTTCAGTAATCAGAAGAATTTGTTTCTAAGATCAATTCAAATAAATCAAATAATTTATTTTCTCTTCACAAACAATGGCATCATATTACTTTAGTCCAGCTTAAAAAATATGTGACACTAGTTTGTGAGAGACTGGTGTCTGCACTAGGAAAACCTTTATAGCAGATCGACAGAGTACCACCACACGCTATGTAAACATTATCTGTTATTTAGTAAATGTGAAGGGATAGCATAACATACAAATCAATGATAAACTCACGGGAAATAAAAGTTGAGCAATAGCTACCTATCTAGTTTTCATTGGCCACCATGTACGAGTATGTAGGTTACATAAATGACCAAATTCAGCTTTTACATGAGAAAAACCGCATACAAACTCACAACCCACGCACAAACCGCGCACAACACAGCATTCAGGGGATATCGAATATGACCAAAAGTTTGATGAATTGGTTTAACCACAATTTTCGATATAATAGAAAATTATATTTTGGACTGATCTAATTTCTCTTTGCCATCCAATGTTCATACCAGATTTAAATAATTTGAGGTTCGAATTTGAGATTTGAATGTGTCTCAGCTTACAGCAATTTTCTCTACCTCGCCCAAGTCGTAATTACGTTCTAAGGCTTTAAATAATAATAATAATGTCGTTTATTGCGGATTATACATAAAAATACACACAATCCATTTAGTATTAACCTCTTGAATTCCCTAATTACAGACAAAATTAAAAAGCCATTGTGTCTCGCGTGGATGGACGATCCACGGCATACGAAGGGTTAATAACAGTCACTTAAAAATTATGGTAGTACTTAAAACTTACAAACTAACCTGTCGACAACTTATAAGTAACTACGTGGCTCGACACATGCTGGCACGTGCCACTGTACCCAGTGCCTAATAAAGCCGATCTAGTCAACCAAAAGCCTATCGAGTTTTAAGGCCGATCGACTTTTGGTTAACTAGATTTAACTCTTATTTCAGGAGCCAACCATACATCTTCCAGTAACCTTTTATTTGACATTCAATTACTTTATCCGCACTGCAAGTTGCAGTAAAGCGATTTAGTCAAACTACATCCCTGTGACTGGAATTCTAAATGAAAACTTGTAAAAGAAATAGTCGTGAATGAAGAAATCTTTTCGTCTCAAGCTACTCAATTTTATCTGGGGCTGGCCTTACGATACATATTTGAAGCCTTAAAACATCGAGACAGTAAAATCACACGATTCATGTTCTTGCATAATACATGACATCTTTTTTCTTCGAACGGTTCGAGAACGTCGAAAATGTGCATTTTGTATTATTTTGTCCCTCTTCGTTAAGGAGTTTAAAATTAACATCACAATTCATTTTATATGGGTGTCATTCGTTTAATCCTGCCCTTGGAAGTGTCATCACGGTCCTGTTTCATTCACCTCATTAAATAAACCGGATCTGTTGATGAATAAATTAAGAGCCCGATTACGATATCGGTTTTTTAAAGCAATGCATTATCTATTAACAGGTTTTGTATTTTTAAGCAGATTCCAGTAAATTATCATCACGACGTAAGTATTTTATTTCATACAAGTTCTTAAATGGTATCTACATAATTTATATTGGTACTAAGTGTTAAGTGCTCCTTGCTTTGTAAAATATTTGTAAGCCACACGAGTGCTTTTCAAATCTTATTGTTATGTTGTCTCCTAGAGCGTTCAAATGGTTCCGTCTATTTATTGTTATATTCTAAGAAATGCTTTTCATAAACACACGCAAACAGAAGTGTTCTTTTTCTTGTTTTTATTTACAAATCACGCAAACTGTTGTGCCAGAGTCGCGCAGTCATTTGTGTACTCCACCCATTCCCCTGATATTCCATTCAACGTTTCACGCAGAATATATTCAAACGGAAAGAGGAGCGATTACTTTGATTATACTTTCCGTTTACAATACCCCAGCCGTAGCACGTTTGTATTGTTCTTTAATAGGCATTAAGAGGTTTTCAAAAATAACCATTTTGTTAAGATGGATCCATATAACATCCGATACAATGCGACTGGCAGTTGAAATTCTCAGTGGGAGTAACGCTGCCAAGGTTCATTAAACTCTTCAGGGTGCGAAGCGTTTAGGGAACCGCAAATTATTTGTTTAATGTGCTGCTATGTATTCAGGATCATTCGAGGGTACATAACATTGTACGGTACCGTATTGTTATACAATACAGCGATTGTAATTTGTTTGCCCAGAATTTACATTCCTCCAAAATCTCGCTCGGAAACAACGAAATCAAGTTTGATAAATGTAATATCATTTTGCAGTTGAAACAGCATAGTGGATAGTAAATCGTTGAGAGGCATAATGCACAAGGTTGAAACATTCATGATGATTACATCCATAAATTTCCCAGTTACCTGCGCGTAAATGGTTGATTTATCACTCTCGTACAGAAGTAAATGTCGCAGTGTTTCGGGTCACCAATTATATTTGCATGTTCGTGCAAATACATTAGTCGTGAGTGCGTGATAAATGACAGTCAGGACAAAATAAAATTACATCATTTATACTATACATATATTGATATATTTCCAATGATCGAAGAGAAAAGCGGGTTATTTTTGTTTTTAAAACATTCTACTAAGAATTTCTTCTGCGTGGTAGATGTGTGCATTAAGATAAAGTGCTGATTCAATATGCAGCATAGTAAATAGACATAGTGTTATTGTTAACCCTTAAATGCATAATGTTGCCATATGGCAACAAAGTACGTCATTTAATTTTTTTAAGAATGTGATAGCTGTGAGTTTCTGAACGCACTTCTTTTTGTCAAAACAATATATATACTCTATGAATATTAATATTATTGTATAATTATTATATATTCATTATCTAAATTCTATAGATAAATACATATACAATAGCATTTTTTGCAATACGATAAAATAAATCATGCATTTAAGGGTTAAAGCCATTTTCTTATAACTTTCTACTGCCATAGTTTTCAATCAGTAGATATTTCTTGTAAGTAACTATTAAGGTTAACATGATTCTAATTTGATCCAGAACACTCTCAAAAGGTTAATCATTGATCAAGTGATCTAAGGGTACAAAGCAGGATTTGTTTTTAATAACAGTTTACACTGTAAGCATGGACATTTGTTCCGGGATTTATAGAAGATACATACTAAAACACGATTATCCACTTAGAACGTTTGTAATTGGAAAGGAATAGGAATCATATTTTCTAATTAGAGAAAGGTAACTTTAAATCCGCATCGGAAATTGCATCGTGGAAAGCAATGTGAAATCAATTCCTCCTTCCGCACACTCTTCGTTAGTTTTAAAGAATATTTCATGTCGATACCCGTGCAGAAAAGAGGCAGGAATCAGGATGCACGAAAATCTGTACTTCGCTAAGAATTTTGAGAATTTCTCCGAACTTCAAAATTCGCAATTTGTATTTGGCAGAGTCAATAAGGTCATTTACGTTACCGTTGTTGTAATTAAGATTAATAGTAGAAATAAATAAGGTGTAAAGCAGAAGAAGTCGGGTCACCAACCTCATGCATCAATAAAATTGACGATGCCTGCATAATATTACAAAATTTGTGTAACAATACAACATAACAGGAACCTCCACTGGACTAAATACTCATTTTTATTAAGTTTCCGTTCCATTGTTGTAGGTTTATTGTAAAATTGCAAATCATCATTGAAATCAGATTACAAAAGTAGTGGGTTCACTAAGTAGCCCAAAATACCACCACAGTTGAGTAATGTATAGAAATAAGCAGTTGATTCATCTAAAAATTAATAATTGATGTCTCTCAGACAGTTTTGATTAATTTACAAAGATGAAACGAGAAACTCCATATTATTCAATTACCGTAAAATTGTAATTAAGGAAGGAAATGATGAAAGTACGAAAAGAGGCTTCGTTTATTATTCTGTTATATATTTATTAAAAAATGTTTCACAGTTCGTTTGCAGTACAATTTTCAAGTAGGAGTAATTGGAGATCTGTCTGGAAAAGTTATATTATTTAAAGGATATTGCAGGATTATTAACACAAAATAAAAATAAAACAAGCAATAACACATGTAGAAAATGTTCGGGATTATGTGCGAAAGCGTAACTAGGGCGATGTCCTTACCTTATGTATAGGAGTCCCCCAAAAGTCGTTGAGGAAAATGTTTGATATTGGAGTCTGTGGTCTCAAGTCTCTGTTCTCTTTTATGGCACTTATGTCATCGAAGACGAAACCGCAGTACAAACAGTTGTGGTAGACGAGTATGCAGGCGAGAACCAGAATAGCACCAAGACCACGACGTGGGGGCTCGGGCAAATCTTCAGGCATCTGATTTTGACCCGTCAGGCGCCGTTTACTACGACCAGTTCTGGTTCTTACTGCCGACATCACTCCTCCGAACCTACACACGCCACTCACGCGGTCCATCATGTATGTATCACATCGGCAAACAATTATTATTTTCTAATCAACACGAAACACTATTTTGAACAATTCCTAATAAGTACAATCATTTACGTAAAAGCTAAACCGAGCCGCCAGAAATGTTTAGGAGCTAGCGAAAACACAATCACGAATAGAGCCGGGGTAATAAATTTCGCTACACAAAATCAGAGAATACAAACGACTAATACGTAGAATAACACTACCGAACACTATAAACAGAACGTTATTGTTAATGTTTAGGTTGTAACGAAGCACATGTCACTATGTTTTTTCGAAATAATTTCATTTGACATTTATGTGATAGTTTCGTTCCGACGCGCGTGGACACGCCCGCTCACCGGGCAGATTCGCCGACAACTGCCGAAGAGCGACGAGCGAATGCCGCGTCAAGTCACGTGACCCGTCGTTTTACTGCGGGTCGTTTTGAACTGACGCATGCGCCCCATGCCATGGGCTGGCGGCAAAACGTTTTGTTTATGTGTTTATAATACAGTAAATATGTAACAATACAGTACGAGTATATGAGTATGAAAAATAATTTTACGTATTTATTATTCTAAGCACAAAAAATATTTCAAGATGACTTAATGTTTTATCTCCACTTAAGTGCATTATTTGTTCATTTATTCAAAGAAAACGCATATCAATTCGAATAAAAAAATATGTTCACCACAAATGATTCAAGTGCAGTGGCATATTATCACAATTTGATTACCCTACGGTATTATGGGCGCATGCCCGGAGGTTGGCAGCGGACGGGAGGGGTTGGAGTAAATGTTGATGACGACATTTGGTCGGGTTCGGGAGACTGAGATGAGAGCGCTCACGGATCGGAATACGCGCCTCTCTATTATCCGAAATTTCGAAATTCAAATTTTGAATATTAGACGCACACTTCCTGAATTTTCATTCCGATCGAGATTATTTTAAAATATCACGAAGGTTCAACGTTTTATTTCTGGAATGCATTATTTCCTTACTTTGTACGTTTTTGTGCGAACATGTTAAAGCTGTTTGTCACCCGTTTTTATTTCTTTTGCATCAACTGTACCGAATGATGAACTGTGTTAATAAATAAAAGGTTTTTCATGTCGCGGAGTTTGGTCGCATTTTAAGAGTAAAGTTAGGCAATCTCTCCGTGACTTTTTCGAAATGGAAATACGAAATGGAATATTTTTTTTTTGTCATAAATCAATGAACCGGTATTGTAGTAATATAAGTCTTTGTGGAGTATCTGAATTTCTGAGTACATTTATGGAACGAAAAGACAGTCGAGAGGAAACATGAGCATTTACCTCGACTGGATAAAATTTATTACTTAGCACTTAATTATTACTTATTGAATACATACCTAGTTTTAATTATGTCTTTTTGGACGATTGCGTTTTGCCACGGTTTGTTTCTACCAGCTGATTATAAGTAGGACTAGTCTAGTAGAAGTGTCCTATAATTATAACCTAACCTTACATATCGAACATTCGAAGACCAATTGACCAGTCAGTATCTTCATGTATGACGAGACGGATGAGGTTTTCTTTTTGCAAAATGAAGAAAAGGGAGGTCTATAGACAGCATTGGGTGATTCCGGGCTGAATGATGATGATGATGATGATTGCGAAATGGACCAGCTCTTAAACCTCGATCTCACCTGGTGGGAAGCGATAGATGAGGTCTATGATGGAACGAGCAAGCCCTAGGGCTCTTTCCCACGGCAAGATCCCGTTTTTTGCAGGTACGGTTTTTTGCAGGATCCCGTTTAGTGGTGTACGTGTTTAAATATATGTATTCACACATGCATCCTACTTGCAGTATCCGGCAAACAGGATGCTTGTGTGAATATATGTATTTAAACACGTACACTACTAAATGGGATCCTGCGAAAAACCTTACCTGCAAAAAACGGGATCTTGTCGTGGGAAACGGCCCTTATACATGGGCTATACGTGGCAGGGAACACGTGATGGTTTCTACTTCTGCAACGTTCTCTCTCACTTCTTCGATTATAACCCGACTAGCCCAAAAGGAAAATATAGTTTTATCAATGTAATATTTATGGAGCCTTACCTTAGTGGTTATCATTAAATTATTAAAAGGATCCTAAGGTTACTCACCTACTTTTTATGCGGATAAGAAACAATATCCGAAAGTTAAGCTCAAGGGACTCCATTTCGGTAAAACCGTGGCTTCATTTTCGATGACCCTTGACACGAACATTGAACATGTAAAAAGTTAAGTTACGTGGGCTATGTTTTCTCTATTATTGTACTCTAAATTGAATCTTCTTCCCTGAGGATACTCGTATCTACATATTGAACTACTTACTAAAATAGTATTTACGACGAGTAGTACAGTGAGCAAAATATGTAGGTAAGTATGCATACTTACCTACAATAGCTTGTCTGAACATAGTTATGTTTAAATATACATATTTACACAAGCATCCCGTTTGCAGTATCCGGCAAATCGGATGCTTGTGTGAATATGTATATTTATACACGTACACTACTAACCGGGATCCTGCAAAAAACCGTACCTGCAAAAAACGGGATCTTGCCGTGTGAAAGAGCCCTTACTATATTAAGCTCTAGACATCATTTAGACGAAGGATGGTAATGTTAGACCGTATAAGCACCCTATAATGTCCCCACTGCTGGGACACAGGCCTCCTCTCTCTTAGAGGGGGTGGGCCATAATCCACCACGCGGGCCTAGTGTTAACTCTGACCTCTCAGTTTGTTTCGGCCTTTCTTCTTAGAGTAGTCAGATAGGAATCACTTTTACACGTAAAATTGAAAAAAAATAATAATAATAAGCTAGTTGAGGTCGGTGTACCTCAGCTAGCCTATTATTATTTTTTTATTTTTGCCTGTTTCCCAGCAGTGGGGACATTATAGGGTGCTTATACGGTCTAACATTACCATCCTTCGTCTAAATGATGTCTAGAGCTTAATATAGTAAGGGCTCTTTCAAACGGCAAGATCCCGTTTTTTGCAGGTACGGTTTTTTGCAGGATCCCGGTTAGTAGTGTACGTGTTTTCCACGTAAAATTGAAAAAAAAAAAAAATAATAAGCTAGCTGAGGTCGGTGTACATCAGCTAGCCTATTATTTTTTTTTTATTTTTATTTTACGTGTAAAAGTGATTCCGATATCCTATTTACAGAATAAACAATATCGTATCATTTCATTTCACCTCATCTTATTTTGAAATATCATTTATTATTAACGTGCAGAAATGTGTTTTGAAATAATTTAATAAATATCATTTATCATTGAACAAGTATACATTCATCCCTTTTAATGATGGAGTGTGCAACCTGCATTTTTGTCTCTTTTGCTAATTTATTTATTTATTTATTTGATAGGTACACCAACGACCAGGAATATTAACATAATAATAAGTATCAATGTATTGAGTTGTTGTGAATTAGTCACTTACAGGCGTACACAGCACTTACATAAAAATAGATTCTTAAATTTACGTTTTAACAAGATTTTTTACCCGTAGTGAGAATAGAAAAAAATAATGAGATACAAAGAACAAAACATTAAGATATTACAATCAAAAATTAAATTTAAAATTATCATTAGAAATGCAATTAAAACATTGAGATAAAAATTAAAAAATTAAAATAATTGCACATAAACAAAATTACACTACGCAAATTACTGATGACGACTGCCTCGTTGGTCTAGAGGTAGCAAGTACTACCGCTGACCATGAATGCCCTGGGTTCGATTCCTAGGTCGGGCAAAGTACTATTAGGTTCTCCATTACCAATTTCCGAGAAAGTCCGAACTTGTGCCCGGCCGATGGCAATAGGTTCGCTCCCTATTACATGGGACTTAAATAGAACGAAAATGCGGGTGAAATGTGGGTATACTAACCCTTTGGGTATTACAGGCGTGATGCTATGGTATGTTAAATTACTTATCAAGCCCTTCCGCAAAAGCTTTCGCATATGAAAAGGAAAACACAAAGCGAAGTAATAATTTCAACATATTTATTAAAATAGATTTTAAACATGTTTAATCAAATATCATTGTGCGAACATTTAAGGCTTTCATAAAGGGTGGGGACGTGTCCTGGTTTACAATGGTCTGTAATGAAAATGTTGCAAATAAATGGCTCGAGGTTTTCTACGTGAGGCACCTGTCCTAGTGCATGAGGAAGCGACTAGATATCAATGATTTTCTCGCTCAAGAAACGTACGATTTAAGGTACCGTGTAAGTAAAAGAGATGCGTTTATATGAATAGTTTAAAAAAATAAAAAAAAAAAACAAAAAAAAAATAGAATAATGGCTATTGATTTACTTTCTGGTCATCCTTAACGATGACTGCTTCTTGCCGATATTATGGTGTGATCTGATTGGAGATTACAGACCAAATCTGGACGGGGAGTGCTGTCTTTACTTGGTTTGTGTGACTTTTCAGGCTTATTTTTATTTTCTTACTGTTCCCTTCTGTATACGTCCGTTTCCTTATTTCTTTTAAAAATCGATATGATCCCGTGAACAATAGTGTGGGTTGTGCGTTTGTTTACTATTATACCTTAGCTAACTATTAATATTGTAACGCATAACTGTTTTTTGTCCCAAATAAATAAATAAATAAATAAATAGTTGATCGCTGACTGTTAGCACCGCCGGCGAGTATTTGTTTGTCGCAACATGAGTTATCAAAGAGAGTACAGCCCGATTCAAACTCTATGGCGGCTCTGAAAATGAGGCAAGTCACAAAACCAGGTGTCAGCGGGAATGAAAGGTGAGTTACTGTGCAGGGAGTAGCCCAACTTCAGAATTTGAATTGAGTAACGCACTAACAGTAGCAATGGATTTAATTTTGGCAGTTCAACAACATTCGTTGCGTTATTTACGTTGTTAAGCAGATCCATTTTTACAACATAAGCAGCAATGGATTAGCAATATCCTTCAAAATGATTCAGATTGTGATTGATAGTGTGTTACGCAATTATACTCCATTTGAAATAAGATTAGACATTAAAAAAAACTTTTTTTACAGTCCGTTCAACTGATTTTTACTTCTATACCGTAGGCATAAGTATAGCATTAAAAGCAAAAAAGTGGTTACAATACCAACTGTTTACTGCAGCTGCCATTTGTCATGCTACCAACGCAATAGAATTCAAAATCGGTTGAACGGACGGTAAAAAAGGTTTATTTAAATGTCTAATCTTATTTCAAATGGAGTATAGGTTGCTGGATGTACTCGTGATGCTCGCTTGGTAGGCAGAATACTCGCTCGTCGCCGTCGCGCACTCGCTGCTCACGTGGTTAGATGCGCATTGCTCACCGACTAGTTTTTAGGGTTCCCTACCCAAAGGGTAAAAAGGAACCCTATTACTCCCGCTTCGCTGTCCGTCTGTCCGTCTGTCCGTCCGTCCGTCACCAGGCTGTATCTCATGAACCGTGATAGTTAACAGATGATGTATTTCTGTTGCCGCTACAACAACAAATACTAAAAACAAGATTAAAATAAATATTTAAGGGAGCTCCCATACGACAGACTTGATTTTTTTTGCCGTTTTTTTACAACGTGTAACGTTAAATGCGCAAAACCTGAAAACAGTTTGAAATAAGGAGCAGAATTAATTGAACTACTTTTTATTATAGGTCACATTTTTCAAAAAAATCTTCATTAAAAACGTTGCCGTGTCTATTTATTAATAGGTCAAGCAACCCAATGTCAGCGCGGCGCAGCGGCCCGGTGACGACTCCTCCCTCGATAAGGCGTCGTCGCAAACGCAAGAAACGATCAGAATGGCCAGTAAAACTAAAACAGCACATAAAACCTTTACAATTTTTTTAATGACTTATTTTCTCTCTGAAATAGGTCAATTAAATTAAAAATCAGTTGGGGTGTCTGAGGTTTTGCGCATGTAACGTTACACGTTGTAGGTAATGGTCCCTAATAATCCCTTCGTGCGCGAATCCGACCCGCGCTTGGCCGGTTTTTTTTTAGTTGGTAGCTCTACTCGCTTCTCGTTAATCGCCTGCGGTGGGTCAGTCCCTTACACTCGGCTATAATAGTGGAACACTGGAACATGTTATTTATTATTTTACATTTTTACTTCCGCTGTTGGAAATGTGACACGTCAGTCATTATCCATGTAGTTAGGGTTTTTAACGTATATTTTATGGAAAAGTTAATAGACACTGTATAATAGCAAGTTTTTTTTTAAATATTTTAACTCGCAATTTTTCTGCTCGACTTGCTGCTCTGCTTGACTTTTAGTTGTCATCTATACTTACTTATATATACTCTATACTAATATATAAGCTAAGTAACACAGCAATATTGTGGCAGCGACTATTGTTTTATTTTTCTTTTACGATTTTATTATTTGTCTTTGGCACTTCTTTTAACCTTTAGTTAAAACGTGGACAATGGTGTGGGTTACATGTTTGTTAAATCTTAGTTTAAGTATTTTTCTGTAGTTTGTAGCATGTAACTGTTTTTTGTTCCTAATAAATAAATAAATAAATAAATACTAATGTATATAATGATAATTTATATAGTGAAAATATAAAATATACAAGTGTAACGTTAAATGCGCAAAACCTGAAAATAGTTGATCAGAATAACGAGCAGAATTAATTGAACCACTTATGTGTCAAGTGTAAGGTCACGGTTTTCAAAAAAATCTTCATTAAAAACGTTGCCGTGTTTATTTATTAATAGGTCAAGCAAGCCAATGTCAGCGCGGCGCAGCGCCCCAGTGACGACTCCTCCCTCGGTAAAGCGTTGTCGCAGACGCAAGAAACGATCAGAATGGCCAGTCTAAAACAGCACATAAAACCTTTACAATTTTTTTAATGACTTATGTTCTCTATTAAATAGGTCAATTGAATTAAAAATCAGTTGGGGTGTCTGAGGTTTTGCGCATTTACCGTTACACGTTGTATGTGATATACTAATTTTAAAAATTATTTTTGCATTTGATAGCCTAAATTTTGATGAAGGCTATATATGTATTAGCATCACACTAGGACCGCGAACATTTTTGACAATTTTTTTTTATAAAAGAAATAAATTTAGTTTGTTGAATAATTAAATTTAATTAATCACAATTTTATTTTTGGTTTTTATGAGATTATAATTTAAAATAGTTTATAATTTGAGTGTAAACTAGATTTGTGTCTGAAATAAATAAATTATTATTATTAGTTACCACAGTTTTATCGTGTTGGGTATCATGACTGTTGGTATTGTTACTCTACAAAACACCAACGACCCTTTTAACAAAATAATGTTGGAGTAATACTCAAAGCGTTAAAATTTTGCAAACAAATTAGCTTTGACATTAAACCGGATTTACTTGAGTGTATGATGTGTTAAACCACCAATCCTGAAAGCAGTACATGCAACATACTACAAAAATTTAATCGCTATTATATTATTCACGAAAAAATATACTTACCAAGTCAAATTACGTTAGCTAGTGAAACTCCGCAGATGTGTTGGGTTATCTTATCATCTAAATATGACAGAATTAATGTTTTGATAATTTTCTAGGTAGTCATCATCATCTGCCTAGCCTTTTCCCAACTATGTTGGGGTCGGCTTCCAGTCTAACCGGATGCAGCTGAATACCAGTATTTTACATGGAGCGACTGCCTATCTGACCTCCACAACCCAGTTACTGGGTAATACGATACCCCTAGGTAAGACTGGTTGTCAGACTTTCGGGCTTCTGACTACCCGTAACGACTGTCAAAGATCTACGAATGACAGTAATTTTCTAGGTAGTATTGGTTACTTAAAAATATGAGTTTAGAAAATCCGTTTTTTTTTTTTGTTTTATTGAGTTTAGATACTGATGCCCATGACGACTGTGGAGTTTCGTTACCTAATTAAAGACCCTGTATAAAAGATACTGGCCATGTTCAAGCGCAAACGCAAAAACGCCTGTGGGCACAGACGTGTGTCTCATTCCTTTCATTTATTGAACTGCGAACATCGCTATACTATTTAGTTCTAAAGCGAACAATGTCCACTTCCCCTCACTTCAATCTTTTTCAATTACAGTAACGATTCACTGGACCTTTTAGGCCCTTTGTGGTATCCTCGCCGCTGAGAACTTTCATTCAATCATGTTAATTATTTTCTTAGGGGCATTTCCGAAGGGGAGTTGGGGGACTAGAACTTTTCTATACAGGTATTGTGGAGAGGGCTTTTGAAATTGTTAAGTAACCTTACGACAAGATTAAAATGGCCACTTCAATTGTGTACGACGGAAAATGAATACGAATTTGGAAGAGTGTCGCCTTGGATAGGGATTCTTCGACTCTGAATTAGTTTAGTGAACTTTGAAATACGAACGGGAGATCTCTGCTTCGTGCTACTTCGTTATTTCTCGGATTAGGTGGCTGACTTTTAACGTCAACTGTTCGCTTCTAAAATGTTTTGTTAATATGATACTTTGAATTAATTTGGTTGGATGTTTAACGCTATATCTATATACTGATAATAAAGCTGAAGAGTTTGTTTGTTTGAACGCGCTAATCTCTGATTCTACCAGTCAAATAAAAAAAAAATCTTTTTGCATTTGATAGCCTAATTTTTGAGGAAGGCTATAAGCTATTAAGCATCACACTAATCTTTTAGTTGACTTTACTTTTAGTTGTCACCTATACTAATATAATAAAAGTGAAGTTTATTTGTTTGAACGCGCTTATCTCTAGAACTACTAATTTGGAAAATTATTTTTTGGATTTAATAGCCTAATTCTTGAGAAAGGCTATTGAGATTCACACTAGGACTCTTAGGAGCCCAGGAAAAAGGAAAAACAATCACAAGGAACGCTAAGCGAAAAGGAGTAATAACGCGGGCAGGCGATGCGATGCGACGGGGTGGGAGGCGAGGCAAGAAATTTCACGAAGATAGAATCGCGGGCAGAAGTTAGTAGTACTTAAAGTTAGAATTGAAATTTTCCAGTTTGGTTAAAAGCCTTGAAAGTTAATATAAGTGAATGTACAGATGGCAGCACATCAAGCTACTACAATCAGTCAAATTTCTTTGATATATTTTCAACTGACGGCACGGTTGGCACAGTGGTTAAGCGATTGATTGCTGCGCTGCGTGTCGCGGGTTCGATTCCCGCACGGAACAAATATTTGTATGACCTACAAGTCGTTGTTCCGGGTCTGACTGTTTTTGTGTATGTGAGTTTAAATGTTTGGAAACGCACCCACAACACAGGAGAATTCCTAGTGTGGGGCAACGTTTTTAACAACAACAAAAAAAAAACTTTATCGCTAAGCATAAGGTTCAATGTTGATTAGGAAAATTTGACAGTTTCGGGTAGCTTGATGTGCTGGTGTCTGTACCTAATAGAAAATAAATACAGAGTCCAGTATTTACCTACTAAGATTAATTACTAGGTTAGAATATAAAGTAAACGTTTACCCCCTGTAATTTCTTTTGTCATACATTAAGGACGCTTAACTACATAGCTGTTTCACTACCAATTACTACAATTTTAATTAAACTGACATTGAAGGACCTTGAACCAGCTTATAAGGGTCCTCAACAACATTGATTGAATTAAAAATAACCATATAGATAGTCAAGCGTTCCTAAGTAAACCAAAACACCCATAGTAACTTTAAACTGTGAAGGCAACTTAGAAAATCAATACAAAGCCGTAGCTTACTTGAAAACATTTAATCAGTGAGTACCTACACAACATTTTAACAAGCGATAGTAATCCGAAAAGAAGCTTTATTTCAGAGCCGCCATCTTGGAATAGAATGGACACACTCATATCGCAACTGGCCAGTATTAGGGCCCGATCACACGTCTCACAACCACACCACATCGTAGCGACAAAATGTGGGCAAGCAATGGTTACGTGTGGTTAGTTGCATTGTCGGTAGTAGTTGGGATGTTGTTAAGTTGTAGTTGTAGACTAGTGTTTGCAGACAGACTGATCGTTGTGATGTGGTTGGCGGCATGCGCGGTGGTTGCGTTGTGGCTGGGACGTGGCCTTGGTGTGGTCGGTGTCGTCCACACGGTTGATTTTTAGGGTCAAATGTGGTCCGTGTGAACACACTATTCATTTTCATGAAAATTAACGCCTATCCACGTGTTGTCGTTGACGTGTGTCTGTGGTAAGTATGATCGGGCCCTTAGAGTGATGCTCTGTGGTAACTAGTCCAAAAGTTAAAAGTCGCCACGTGAACTATGCAAAGAGCTTTGCTTAAAGTTAGTTTGCGATCGAATATGAAATGAGGTAAAATGGTGGAACTGGCAAAGGTGATGAAGTTCTTGGTTAGGCGGCTGAATATGTTATGGATTGACCTAAGACGTGTTCCGTGCGAGGCCTAGCTAAAATAATATAGACCATTGTATTCACGCAGAGGCGTAAAAAGCGGCTAAGTGATCTTCTGCTAGCATTATGGTAGATACGAACTTTGAGACTAGCAAATAGCACGGTTAAAAATATTAGCCCGTCAACATTTTTTTAGATTTAAGTTTCTACTTTGTTTTTATACTAGCGACCCGCCCCGGCTTCGCACGGGTGCAATGGAGAAACACTGATAATTTTAGAGCCATTATTTCTCGTAAAAAGTATACGATAAAAAATGGTTATTGTGGGTTATCCCTAAGAGATAGACATATACCATTGCGGACTTTTTTGTAGATCTTTTTAAGGTGTACAATACTGTAGTACATTATTTTGATCTATCTCGGCGGGTTCAGCCAGCGTTTACAATGTAAGCGCAAAAAAATGTGTTTATTTACGACATTACATTAGAAACCTCTAAAATTACCAGTGTTTCTCTACTATAACCTTCCCCTTGAATCACTCTATCTTTTAAAAAAAACTGCATCAAAATCGATTGCGGAGTTTTAAAGATCTAAGCATATATAGGGACAGACAGACAGGGAAGCGACTTTGTTTTATACTATGTAGTGATTGTGTGTACTTGTAACATATTTTCTTCTTTCTTTTCATTCAGTCAGCGAGACGGCCAAGGGGTTGACAGTACAGAATGCAATTACCACTTACAGATACTAAATGTGTATCGCCCGGGTCAAAAGGTAAAGTTCAGTAGTCACTATTCTCCGGAGTTTTATTAATACCGTACTGCGATCAATAACCCACAGAGGGACAGAGGGGCTTGTGGCTAAGTAATAAGAACCGCACGGGTCGATCGATCAGGTTAAGCTACGCTTACCGCGGTTTGTCCGTGGATGGGTGACCATCTTCACATACCAAGACCCCTTCGTGCTTCGGAAAGCACGTTAAGCCGTTGGTCCCGGCTGTCATTCGTGGATCTTTGACAGTCGTTACGGGTAGTCAGAAGCCCAGAAGTCTTGACAACCAGTCTTACCAAGGGGTATCGTGTTACTCAGTAACTGGGTTGTGGAAGTCATACTGGGTAATACGACTGGTTGTCTGACTTTCGGGCGTCTGACTACCCGTAACGACTATTAAATATCTACGAATGACAGCCGAGACCAACGGCTTAACGTGCTTTTCGAGGCACTGAGGGGTCTCGGTATGTAAAGATCGTCACCCATCCACAGATCAACCGCAACAAGCGTAGTTTGACCTAATCGATCGACCTGTGCGGCTGTGATTATTTAGCTACGGGCCCCTCTTACAAAAAAGTAATAACATAATATTTACAAAAAAAATAATAACATAATTTTTAACTGTACTCGTAATATAGCTGTACCCAAAAGGGCGGACAATTAATTTAGGTGTCTTTTAAAAGAGGTAAACTTAGGGGTAATGTTTTGTTAATGTGCGTCGCTTCCGGCGAGGTCCGGACCGAAATAAGTTCAACGGAGTTATTAAATAGACAATTATGTAATCCGGATTACCCTTATAGGTCACTTCCGGCTGATAATTACCGATATTTGGTCATTAGTAAGTTTGTAGAATGGGTAAGCTGGAGTTTGATGGTAGCGGATTAAGCGCTATAAGTATACATAATGCATTTTGGGGCGAGGCTAAATAATAACAGCCGCACAGGCGAGGGGCCCGTGGCTAAATAATAACAGTCCCACAGGTCGATCAATCAGGTTAAGCTACGCTTGCCGCTGTTGGTCTGTGGATGGGTGACCGTCTTTACATACCGAGACCCCTCCGTGCCTCGGAAAGCACGTTAAGCCGTTGGTCCCGGCTGACATTCGTAGATCTTTGACAGTCGTTACGGATAGTCAGAAGCCCGAAAGTCTGACAACCAGTCTTACCAAGGGGTATCGTATTACCCAGTAACTGGGTTGTGGAGGTCAGATAGGCATTCGCTCCATGTAAAATACTGGTATTCAGCTGCATCCGGTTAGACTGGAAGCCGACCCCAACAAAAGTTGGGAACATTCTAGCAGATGATGATGTACGAGTATAGGTACCTAATGCATTTTGGGAGGGCGTTTGTTTTGAAGAAGACTGTGGCTAAACCAGTTCAGGAGACTTTTTATTCTAGGAACTCAGACGACTCTTATTCGAATCTCGATTTTTTCTTGGAAAAAAGATATTTTTGTATTTTTTTTTGTTACAACTTTTTAGACGAAACCTAATAATTATTCAATCTAGTCACCTGTCAAACGTAATCCGTTCAAAAATAATTTTAGCGCAATGAAATTTGACGTTTCTTGGTAATTTAACGAAGTTAGAAGTTACAAGCGCAGTGTTTTATAATTCAATTGAATAGTTTTAAATCTAAGCCGTTCGTTTTGTGACCAAAGCTTAAAATGCTAACGGCCTTCGAATTTGCATTTTATAACAGTATATATGTATATGTTCCCACTGCTGGAACGATGGCCTCCTCTCTGTGAGAGATAGTGGGCCGTAATCCACCACGCGGGCCCAGTGCGGGTTGGTAAATGTCACATGTCTTCTAATTATTGGTACTAGGACATGCCAGCTTGCTCACGATGTTTTCCTTCACAGTTTTGAGAACAGTGGTTATTAAAAAAAATACAAAAATAAAAGCGCCTGTCTGTGTTCAAAATGCCAAAATATTTTATTTCAGGTAAACCTACATGGCCACTTATGAAACGTCAGAATATAGGTGCGCTGTTCCAATTGGTTGGTTCGAACCTATGACCTAGAACACGTCGACAAAAAGTCGCGGCCGTTTTATAACAGTACTAACAACCTTTTCGGATTCTACATCGATCTATAACAATTATGCGTATATTCAAAACTCACTAACAACTAAAAAAAAAACCTTATTTTTCAACAACCTAAACTTAACAAAACATTTAAGGATTAAGCTAAAAAGGTAAACCAAAAGAAAAACACGTTAATTCATATCCCAATGGCGGACCCGCAAGTTTTTTGGCCAGTAGGCATGTCAGGGCACGTCGACTGCAAGTCCAGTCCGTTGGGAGCTATGGCCCCTAAAAACTGGCCCACTAGTGATTGATGGAGAGTCGTGTGTAAGCACCGAATAAACACACCCCACGTCCTCTGCAATCGCCCTCAGGTGCTCTTGTTTTTTTGTTTTTACAAGATTTTTTGTTTTAACTTGCTAGGGATGGTATTTATTTCGACGTATCTTTGAAAAATTGTGTCAGATTTTATTTTATTAGTGAGTTGGAGAGTTTGCGTTAGGATGTATTTGCTTGCGTAACTAGTTTAGCAGGCTTTTCGATTTTGTAAGTTTGGCTTAAAACTGACTCCCCAGTGATTGATGGAATAAACACACCGCACGTCCTCTGTTATCATCCTCAGATGCTCTTGCTTATATTTTTTTTACAAGATTATTTTGTTTTAACTTGCACGGAGTAAATGTATGTAGGGATGTATTTGTTTTAACTTATCTTTGGAAAATTGGGTACGATCTTTTCTTAGAGGGAAACTTAGTACCTATGACGTTTTTATTTATGTATCATATAAGTAACTGGGTTTAGCAGGCAGGATCTTTGTTTTTGTTTCATTCTACACCTAAGTACAGACGCGAGCACATTAAGTGACTACATCTATCAAATTGCTTTAATAGATTTTCAACTTTATCGCTAAAGCATTAGGTTCAAAGTTCATTGGGAAAATTTGACAGTTTCGGGTAGCTTGATGTGCTGGCGTCTGTAGATAAAAATATCATCAAGCTAGTATTTCGCCCGAAGAGCAGGTTGAGGTGTGTACGAGTATTTACACCCACATTTTGCCAGTTATATTTAAGTCCCATGTGGGTCCCGTGGCTAAACAATAACAGTCGCATAGGTCGATTGATCAGGTTAAGCTACGCTTGCCGCGGTTGGTCTGTGGATGGGTGACGATCTTTACATACCGAGATCTCTCCGTGCCTCTGAAAGCACGTTAAACCGTTGGTCCCGGCATGTCATTCGTGGATCTTTGACAGTCGTTACGGATAGTCAGAAGCCCAAAAGTCTGACAACCAGTCTTACCAAGGGCTATTGTATTACCCAGTAACTGGGTTGTGGCGGTCAGATGGGCAGTCGCTCTATGTAAAATACTGGTATTCAGCTGAATCCGGTTAGACTGGAAGCCGACTCCAACATAGTTGGGAAGAGGCTAGGGGAAGATCACTATGTGGGTTTAATTTATTTTAGATATATGTTTATAATAGTTAGGTAGCTGGTTTGGTTCGTATAAAACTGTATGTCGCAACTAGTTTTACGAGGTAATTTGACTTTCGAAATAAGGTTTTCTATACGTATTAAACAAAATAATTAAGGATTATCAAAATATTTTTTAAATTATGTCAGGTCATTTCCATTATTAATGCCTTTTAAAAAAAATAAAAAATGCCAAATGTCGTAATAATTACATCCAATACTATTTTTTTTTAGTTTAAAATAAATGCAGCCTCTTTTTTCTCTTCCAATATTCTTCTTTGTGTTTTTGTAACTTGAATATTGTGTCTTCACTGTATCATTAACCTAGGTAATCTGTGGAAATGTTGTAAATTGTACATTTACCCACTTCCAATGTAACACGGGCTGGTGTCCGCAACTCCACGTCAATGCGCGTATTTTGCGTACGGATAGCAGCAATCACTTCCAATGTAATCTTAGATGTAATACATAATGAACAATTTTTGTTAGAAACAAATAAATAAATAAACATAGTTCAATTTAAACATCCAAAAATAATAACACTCTCATCCAATAATGAACCTCTAAATTATTTGTTCAAAACACAAAGTTTCTCAGGTGAATACTTAATTTGATTAAAAGCTTCAAAATCGTGGCCACAAATTGAACCTGTGTACTCGTAGAACGATAAATCACAACTTAGCCATTAAAACAAATGCGGGACCGCGACACATCGGGATCAACTATCCTAACTTTACTTCTTCAACCGACTTTATTGTCTGAAAGTTTTATGTCTTTCCAACCCTTGCCGCACGTAACTTGTTGTACTTTACTTGACCTGAACTTGCTGACTGCGATATACTTGCTCATTTCTTGCTACATTATTAATATGGCACCTCGTGTCTGTGCTTTAAGTTCAAAAGTAAGGGTTCAAAGCTGTCACCTCCTTCTTCGAAGCAGTAATGCTTGTGAAGGAAGGGGCGGAACGCGTGGGGGAGAGGCAATCTTTGCGCTCTCACGCCCCTAGTCGCCGCAAGAGATGACCCTGGTTGGGAGTCGAGGGCCGATTTCCGTCTACCGTAGGCACGGGCTTGCGGATGGCGAGCAATGGGCAGTTCGCCGTCCGGTAAGGAACAGGCCCAGGTCAACGGCGCGTTGTGTTCCACGCGCGCCTCAAAGAGATGTCAACAATAACTAAGGGGTCCGCTAAGGGTCAATGCCTGCCAGGGTCGCGGGTTGTTCAAAAGAGTTACCGTGGCCTCTGGTACAGGCAACTGAAGGAACACGGGTGGGTCAGCAAAAGTCTGACACGCCCTCCCGATCCAAAAAAAATAAATAAAAATGGTTCAAAGACTATGTAGGTAGCCCATTTCCCGCGCATATTTTGTGTATATAAAAGATACGTCCTACGCTATGGATCACATTCTATCGTTTTTATTTTATTTTATGGCCTACTCACACGATTATTTTACACACCGTTCCGTTTCGTTTAAAGCGCTGAACTTGAAAAAGCAGCGCTATTTGCATTTGCAGTGCTTTTTTTATTAAGGTACCTAGTAGTTTCAGCTTGCGACTTCGTTCACGTGAAATTTTGACCAGCGTTGTATTATGTCGCCCGCCCGCGCTATTTCTTAGTTTTCGCTTGGCGTTCTTACTAGTATTTTTCTTCTTGCTCGGCTCCTAAGGCTATGTTAAATCACTTATAACCTTCCTCAAGAACTGAACTATCAAATTCAAGATGAATTTTTCAAATCCAGCTGATAGCTGCTAATTTTGGATATGTATAGTGTATTTTAGTGTATTGTATACATAATATTTGCACCAACGACAGTCCCATTTCATGTCCAGGAAAATCACTGTCCATTCCAAGGTTACCTGGAAGAGATCGCAGAAAAAGCTAAGGCCGTCCATTGTAAATTTTGTAGCGTTTGATGTATTTTTAATGTTTTGTAATTTTGTGGTGTACAATAAAGTATATGAAACTTATTTGTATAAAAAAAAAAACAACCGATTTCCAAAAAACACTACAAAGTGAAAAATAACTTTAATTTTGGAAGTCGGTGTCGTTGGTTCCGCATTTTCGTTTTTTGACACCGACTTCCGAAATTAAAGTTATTTTTCACTTTGTAGTTTTTTTTTGGAAGTCGGTTGTTTTTTTTTTCTAAAAAAGTTTTTATTTTTCACTTTTTAGTTATACCTACCCCAAAAAAAATCATATAAAACCACTTGCTATGTAAACATCAGTGACAGGAAGCTGCATCTGCATTTATAGGGTACAGACGTGATGTTATGTTGTGCGATTGCGTAAAAAAGCATACATATGCGATAGCAGCAATCGTGGTTGTTTTAATGGTATTTATTGAAGAGTTCCGTTGTCTATCTCCTAAACTCATCACCAGATCTTTACGAAATTTAAATGGGATCATTTCGGAATAAACCATCGAACAAGAAAAGAATTTTGCAAATCCCTCGATATATGACGGAGTTATGCCCGAACATACCTACATAAAAAAAAAAAATAGAAACATCCGAATTGATAGCCTCCTCCTTTCTGAAGTCGGTTAAAAAGATAGATATACAAGGCGATGGCGCATTGGAAATATGTCGCGTGATTAAGCCTTAGCCACTTAGTTTTAGCTGAAAAGTACACCTGTACATCTACGTGTTCTTTAGTCACAACGCCCACAGGATATAAAAGATAGCCTACTTTTATCAGGGCATAACATTTAATTCTATAATAATGATTTCCTGTACGTGAAATCACACTTAAGCATCATTATGCTAAAATCGAATCGTGTATTTGAGAGAATAATTATTTTCCAGCGTAGGCATCTTTTCATACTCCATTTCGGAAAATGAGACCTCCTACGTGCCGCTATTGTTTCGCTCCACGATCTTAATGATATCAAAAATAACAATATAATCTATTTACTCTGAATGTTTACTTCGAATCATCATTCTGTTGCTTTTATTTTAGTTCCTTTTTTCCACACTTGTCTATTAGTCGTCATTTCGGTAGTCACCCCCTATCATCATTCACACTGTTCATACATCGTTTCTTTTATCTTCCCCTACTCTTATGCCCATCGACATTCATACTCAAAACTTTCCGCACGACATTTTCCTCATTCCTCTGTATCACGTGCCCATACCATGAAACCAAGCCAACCAACAACACAGGTCCACTCAATCTGTGTGGTTCTTTCCTCAAAATACCATTTCAGACACCAATCTACATGGCCCTCAAAGATTATGTCCGAATTTTTTATGTACACATTGACGTTGATGAATTTTATATACAAAATGACATGGATATTTACTTTGTAAAGTATTTTATTTTTTATTATTAATTGTGAATGTGAGGACTATGTGGGTCATTTCTTTTTTCTGTTTTTCTTCTTAGTTAGTTTTAGTAATTAATGCGGCCTACCAAAATGTCCTTTCATTGGTATTGTTCGTCGAATCATGAGGCTCCTCAAGTTCTGAGTTGAGCTGCACGATTTTTGACAAATGCGTGCACTGACTGGACAGGTCAGCTCAATCTGTGTGGTTCTTTATTCAAAATACCATTTCAGACCCCAATCTACATGGCCTTCACATGATCTGACCAAGATTATGTCTGGACTTTAAGAGACTGTGACCTCTGAGTTGGTTTCGGCCTCTCTTCCCAGATTAGTCAGATAGGAAACGCCGACCTCATCTAGTTAAAAAAAAATATGATTGACGTGTAAAAGTGTTTGTGCAAACCTACTTACAGAAAATAAATCATTTATTATTTAACCGATTTCCACGCAACTTTTCAGTTACCGGTGCCACTTTCAGACTGAATGTTTACTTCGAATATGGTTGTTTATGCGACTTATTTTTGTTCTCATAATATCTGAGTTTGTTTCGCCATTTCTTTTCAGGGGTATTCAGATAGAAAATGTCAACTTCATTTAGCATTTTGTTTTTTTTAAACATTTTATGTACACACATATAAAACAGACAAGAAAAAAAAGCAACAGAAAAAAAGTTACTCAGGTAATGCTTATTTCTAAAGACATCTCTTCCAGCATACCTGCGGTAGGTAAGTAGATAGAGAGACGTAGACTTCTGTTTATGACTTGTAAGAGTGACATATTTATATGACTTGTAAAATTGATTCCGATAACCTGTTTACAGAATAAATCATAACCCATCTTTTTGCTTAGCCGTAGTCGGGTAAAAAATTCATTTAATTTCACTGTGTTATGATTTTCAACAATAACTTTTAGGGACTATAAATCGCAACGCCACAAATGAAAACCGTCGAAAATATTTGCCAACTCAGTCCATAGATTAAGACTTTTAGCACTTTTCATGATAGATGTACCTTTTAGTAAGCTAAGAGAAACACAGTTGGATTTAGTTAGCAGATTAACGTGAGTTTTACTCTGAATTGTATCTAGTAATGAATTTGAAAGGCTATTAATTAATCTCTGTGATTAACTACGTAGATAGATACTTTGGAAAGTGGTATTTTAGATAATAACAGCGAGCCTGGTATTATCTGACATTACGACTAACAGCTAAGTATCGCAAGTGTGCCCTAACTACAATACAAGAGGATTAATTTGGTCTGCTTGTAAACGTTCTCATGAAACAAGTGTTTGAAATTGCTTCAAGTTTGATGTATTTGCGCCGCTCCTCTAGAGATAAATTTGTTCGAAAACTTGCTGAATGTGAAAAGTTTGAAGCTCACTTCAATCCATTACACGAGTGAAATATTTCTTTGTTTTCTGACTCCAGTGTGGGAGGAGGCGACCTTACAAATCAGAAGTTTACCATTACCGCGACGCGATCACCGCGGGATCCCCTAAATACGTTCTTAACACATTCATCACTTTAATTGTAATGGTTTTATAACGTTTGATTGATGACAGCGGAGAATTTCCTTGGAAATAGAGCTGGGTGTTTAATTTCTTGGGTTCTTCAGTTGTCAAGGTCGAATGAAAGTTTTGTTCGTGTCTTCATAAACGGGGGGCGATCAATCTTGGTTGAAGGAACCGATATGTTTGAAATGTAATATCGGTGCGGTTTATTTAATATACCGTCCATCAATCACGGGCAGACGGTGTATATCTAGTAGGTCGGAGACAGATCGGCGAGCAACATGTGATATGAGTCAGCTTCTCCGTGTCTCTGTGAAATTGTTTACGTCTTATTAAATGCCTTTGCCTCGTCACGGATATTTATTAAATGTGTAATTGTAACATCTGACATGATTTTTAGATTATAAATCTATAATGTATACTTTTATTTTAGTTTTATCAATCTCTAAAAATATTCCGTGTAACTGAAATAAAATGGACTGCTCCAACTGGGAAATGTCTTAAATTAGAAACATAGACTCTTGTATCTATTCTTCCTCTTGATAAAAGGTTTTCTAGGTTTTGTAGAAATGGCAAATAGAACTGCCATTCCTGATAAACTTAGATACCTAACTGAATTTCTTTAATAAAGTTGGGTATGAGGATATAACTTTGGCACCAATTCCCTTGTTTACAAACTAAACTAAATTTAAGTTCAGTGCACCTTTTTCTTTCTATTTCATTAAGAAAAGGACATAAGATAAATTTTAGTTTAATCCTGTCAAATTTGTCAGCGCCTGACGTAAATTGACGTATTTTTAGTAGACAATTTTTAATCACGTCTAAACTTGTCTATGAAGTATCTTAATTTGACAGGACTAATCTAATATTTATCTTTTGTCCTTTTCTTAATGAAATAGAAAGAAAAAGATGCACTGAACTTAAATTTAAATTAGTTTGTGAACAAGATAATGGGTGCACATTGTTAACCCGTGAGAAGGCGCGCCTAATTTTCTTACACGAGTAGGCGCGTGCGAGCAAATTGCTCACACTATCATAAATGTTTATATTTTTAGTGTTTCTATATTTATTGGCTTATAATGTATTTAAATAAATAACACAAGGCTTAGTAAGTAAGAAAACAAGTATTTTAATCAAAACTATTAAACATAATAGCAACTTCTAACGCAAATAACAAAACAACCTAGTATTAATTAATTTTTTAGGCACGTTTCATAAAAATCACAATAAAAACTGTTCCATAACAAAAACTAAAAATTGTTATTCATCCATTAAATCTACACTAATGTGCCTCTCGAAACACACTGAACACATGTATTTTACATGTTCGGTGCAAAGTAATTGCTGGGCGCGTGATGAGCAAATTGCCGCACGTTGGTACACGGCCTCCACAAACGCCTTGCTGCGCGGTCGCAACGCCACTGAGCGGATCGAGAATTGCGTCAGGGGAGAGGGGGTGAATATTTAGGAAGGTACTGAAGTGCTTGAATTGGTGTGGCAAGGGAAAGACAAAAAAATTTTGAATTAGATTTTTGTGTGAGCAAATTGCTCATAGCGCGCCTTCTCACGGGTTAAACGAAATGGAAAACATGAACTTTACCATGGTATCTTTTATTTTGGTTCTGATTAGTGTTGGAAAACATCGAGGGTGCTAAAATGCAAGGTTTTTCAATGCAATCTCAAATTTTTTTTCAAAGAAAAGTGAGTCATCTTAACGTAAGTTTAATTCAAAATACCAAAAAAAAACAATCCAGGGTTATATCTTATCGGTAATTCTGGCCTGTAGATGAATTCTACAATATTTGTTTAAATAGAGGGTAGAAAATGTCGTTAAGATGCTGCTACTAGTGTCACACACTTTTATATATTGCATAAATGTCGATCCCGTGAGAATATCGAGATAAAAAGCATCTTATGTGTTAATCCTGGTTATAAACTACCTGTGTGCAAAATTTCATCAACATTGGTCCAGCCGTTTGAGCGTGAAGAAGTTACAAACATACAAACACACACACAAACTCACAAACTTTCGCCTTTATAATATTAGTGTGATTGCGGTGGGGTGTCACCCGAATGCAAACACATTCTACCTCTAGAGCAGTCAATGTAAGAGAAGAATACTAGCCAATCAGAAGATCCCATCCACGACAGTGAAAAATCTAGCCAATCAGAAGCTATTAAAAACAAATTGGTAAAGTACACAAAGAGAAAAGCTTTAACTTGAATATATCAACGAAGAACTTGTAACAAGTAACACGCATCGAGTCTGAATCAGAGTGAAATTTGCAGTCGGTGAGTTCTTGAGATCTATACAACTTTGTACACCAAAGAAATACATTTTGTTTAGAATATAAAGTACAGATACCAAGTTTTACTGTCGCATTCTACGAGTAGTAACAGGTACTTCCATTTCCGGTAAATAGGTTTACCTACTTATTGTTAATGTTAGCTGCAGGATTTTTAATCCTTAGGGCTTGTGGCTAAGTAATAACAAACGCACGGGTCGATCGATCAGGAAACATAACAGGCTTATAACTTCGTGATTTTTCATGATACAGTTTTGAAATTTTGTACATAGATTCTTTACATAAAAACACTAGACACGTGTTTCGGGTTTGCCATATACTAAAAATAATGTTGTATAAATATGAGAAAATGATGCGCTTCCCTGGTGCGCCGAGTGCGGGCCAGCCTCAACCTTATTCTGCGCTGTGTGGCGAGCAGACTCGATTGTTTGTATGTGAATTGCTGCTGCAAGCTGTCCATCTCGTTGTGAGGTTCACATTAATTTATGTTTTTTTTTTTATAGGTTTAGTGATTAGAATAGGAATACATAGGTGTAAGGAAAATTGTTACTAACACGTTTTGAGTCATGTTACTTTGTGAATAAAGAAATATTATTATAATTATACATTGCGGCTAGCATTCCATTAAATATTATAATTACCAAGTGGATATGGATTCCATCAATACTTACTGTTGCTACTTAAAACTTTTATTGAACATCAAAATTAACTCTTTACTTTAAATGAAATCATTTTAACTATAATTAATATCCCGTTATAAATTTCACTTCTGAATTGCCTTTTTTAATAAGGTTATTAACTTTAACTACAATAATTATTTTAAATTTCGCCATTTTCCGTCAGTTAAGCACCTATCAGTCTGACTATACTTATATATATACATTCAATCCAGCCATAGCAGACGACTGTAATGTTCAATGGCAGATGGTTATCAGCCGATACGAGATTTTGATCAATTGATTGATTGCCTCCATTACTCATTACGGAGCGTTATGCTCATTGTAATAAACTTACGAGTTACGGCTCATTATCGGGAAATTGACTTGCGTTCCTATAAGTATCTAGTAATTGGTGAATTCATCGTTTATTTAATGTTTATTACACGTTTTTACGTAAGTATATAAAGTTTAAGTTTTAATTAGTATTTATTTATTTTTTAGGAAAACTTACAGTTAAACAGATACAGTAAGTAATAAAATTATACAAAAATAAGGCCAATTACAAGTTTCCACGTGTAGTACAAGTTTCCACTATATGTGAAATTCTGGTTTTCAGAGAACTTGCAGAGAATGGGATGGAGAAGCATTGTTTCATTTTAGAATGGCCTTAATATTCCTACTCCTACTGGATAATTACATTTCTTACACTTAGAAATAATCTTAGACAAAACATTGATCATTACATTATACTAATTAACCTACCTACTCAATCAGCAGCGGTATATGCGTGTTAAATAGTAGTTACTTGGTATAGCAATTAATTCGGTGGCTGACTGGTTTACGGCACCTCCAAAACTTTGAGATCACGCCAAACCCTAGGGCCTTGATGACGTCATCGCTGGCTGTCGTCAGGTCAATGCACCACTCCTTAAAACGAAAGGAAAAACAGAAGAAAAGACACTTCAAGTGGAATCAGACTACGTCTCGGACCCATTATCACTAAGCGCAAAATATCATGTTAGACGAAAGTAACCCTGCCACCATTAAAACTTACTTAGCTGTTCATTATAGTTCTCAGAAGAAATAGGACAAGAGCTACCTCTAAATGTCATTCGCTAATGACGCGTGACCATGAAAGGAATCCTGTCTCCGACACAACTATTAATTGACGAAGGGTTTCGTTATGTGTGTGACATTTATTAATAGCTCCCAGTCGCGTTCAGGAAACCATGATAGTGTACCTATTAGTTACAGGACTTATTGCTCGAACGAAATTAATCCAATCTCTCGATTAATTTGTAGAATAGAACTTTCTACTTAATCATATTGCTTAGTTTCGGCATTGGGTCTTGAATTCAGATTAGGTAATCGAATCTAAGTTTGACAAATAGCTACTGTCTAATATTCCATTTCAACTAAGTTATTCGCTCAGGTCAGAACTATTCTGACAAATATTAGTTCATATTTGGAAAATGTTTCGAAACTCAATATCGTCTATCAGATGTAGGAATAACAATAAGAAGTAATTAAACAGCAATTGGTTTCGGTAAACGACTTTGTGGATTCGTACTTTCATATCATGTATCATCTTGGGATAGTAATATCAAGATAAAATATTACCCTGAACTTCCCCGGAAGCAAATTCCCATCGTCGGTTGTTCTTCAAAGAGTTTGTATGGAAAACGGACAATTCGGTAAGCCGACCCATCCCCGAACGTATTCACTCGAACTAGTCGAGGAGCGCCCCCTAACGGGAAAGTTTTGATTTAGTGCTTATAGCTGTCCCAGTCGGAGAGCCCTCTTTAAAGTTTTAGTCGTGTAATAGAATAAAACTGTTGGAACAATGCTCGTGCTCTAGCATTCATACCGGGTTCGGTAAAGCATTATAGAAATGTACGGAGCCACCGACTCAATTGCTAGAGCGCTCTGCGACATAAAATCTAATGTGACCATCGAATGAATATTATAAACTTTGCGGTAGAACTGAATCATCTTATTTCTGGTGTTAGGTATTTCCTTTGTTTTTGTCGTTAGTCTGGATGTATTGGATTGTTTTGAAATTGTAACAGTCTTAGGACCTTTGTATACACACGTTTTTAGTGCCTTGAAAAACTACGGTTTATTCGCCATGTGTAAGCATGATCGTCAGTGTTGTATGGATCACTATGAAGGCTTATTGACAGACACGTTTTTTCTACGGGGCGGTGTTTACGCCGCGTGTAAGCACGGTTTATGCACCGTGTGTAGGTACGGTCGTCAGTGTTGTATGGATCACTATGGAGGCTTGTTGACGTACAAGTTTTTTCTACGTTGCGGTTTATACGTCGTACCGTAAAGAAACTGCGCCGTGTACAAAGATTATATTTCAGACACCATTTTTTTTTTTTTGCGTGGGAAATTATCAAATAACTTCTCCCGCTCTGGGCTGAGCGGGAGGGTGTGTCAGACTTTTCCTGACTAAAGCCCACCCGTGTTCCTTCAGTTGCCTGTGCCAAGGGCCACGATAACTCTTTCGAACAATCCGCGACCCTGGCAGGCATCGGCCCTAGCGGACCCCGTCAGTTACTGCTGACATCTCTTTGAGGCGCGCGTGGAACACAACGTGCCGTCGACCCGGGCCTGGTCCTTACAGGACGGCGAACTGCCCATTGCTCGCCGTCCGCAAGCGCGCGCTTACTGTGGCCGGGAGTCGGCTATTTTAGAATATACCTATCTTGTGCATTATTTAGTCTAGTTTAGATTTTTCTTGCGCATTTTTTGTTAAATTACTCTTGGATTATTCTCGTTTATCAGAAAACTGTTCTCTATTAAATAATAGTGGTAGCTACTTACATGGTTTATATTTCTATTTCAGAAGATGAGATACAGTTTCCTAGTTTTACTCGATCTTTCGCTTGAAATTGAGAATCTTGCCAAAAAGTTCTGTTTTCATATATTTGGAGAAAACGGTTGATATCATTGCCAACACTATCCATCACTTTTGACCTTCGACCTTCTGCTGGTTTCATATAAATAACAATGCAACGGAATTATAGAGATATAAATATATCTGGGTTAGATTTCAAGAATAGATTGGTTCTGTTGTTGCATTATTTAGTCTAGTTTCGATTTTTCTTGACCATTTGTGATAATGTGGACGTCGAAATGACGAAGTATTTTTGTATTTATTTTAGAACTTCAACAAAATATGTATATACCCAATTCATTATTATTTATTATTATTGTTACTTTTAGCCGTTAATGTCCCATTCTTGGGCAAAGGCCTCCCTACTCTCTTTCCACCGCTCTCAGTCCAAAGCTGCCAAGGACCAATCTTTATCAAAGGAGAACAATACATTACACATAAATAAAGAGCAACATCAGCCGGTCGATTCTGTAAAAATCTCACCGTGAAATCATAAGTGAAGTGAGCACTTAATAGTGTTAATCCCTACCGAATGACAGCTCACTCCACGCTCACTTTACCCAAGCTTTCACGGTGAGATGGTTACAGAATCGCACGGCAGGTATTAAGTAGGTGTACTCCTTCACTTTTAACAACTAAGCTAACCGTGGGGTCTGAGTGCTCATGGTTTGTTCAAAGACATCTCCAAACAGCTGGTTGATAGTTCCCGTAACCCAGGGGCTGGCTTTTACCTTTACAGGCTAAGCATACCATACAACGTGGCAATGCCGCAAGTCTCTTGAGTACATTACCAGTCGACAGCAATGCGGAGGAATGTTTCGACGCCAAATTTTAGTTAGATTAGGCTATTATATTTTTAATTTAACCAGTTTATTAGTTAATTTAGTATAAGAAGTTTATCAAGAGTACCTATTTTTGTATTCTTTAATAAATATTAGCTAGCAAAACTAACAATATGAAGGTAATTTACTAACAAGTTTTGCAAATCATTATCAAATTAACAAGGCTTTGTCTAATGGTAAGCCCGTTACGTAAAGGTGTCATTACAAAGAGTGGTTAATCCAGCAGAGAATAAAGTTAGTTCACAAAGGATATAAAAGCTCATAATGTTATAAAGAATATCCTTGAGGAAAAACCGAGTGAAAACTACAAAAAAGTGTCAGTTGATGGATGCCACACTACACGTTGGTACAAGCTCACATCACTTTAACCGGTAAACAAATATGTAGTTACAAAGTCTCAGAAACTTCTGTATAGTTCTACTCTATTATTAACTTTTATTTCCGCCGAAAGTGCAAAGAGGAACAGGAATAAATGGGATCAACTTGAAAAATGTGTAACAATAACAAAATGGGAAAACTTGAAAGTGACACCGGGCCATTAGGCAGTGCGGGGTTGACGCCGGCGCACTCTCACCATAATGAATCAAAAGTTTGTCGCGACGTAAATGGAATACGGAACTTTTAGGATCGAAAATAGTCATCAGTAACAGGTACTTTGTTTCAAATATAAATATTTCGACGAACATTTTGGGCACGAATAAGAAGTGAGAACAAATGGATGTGGATGGTACACCAAAGACTACCTACAGTATTAAAAGACCGCCCACCCTTGCCACCCTTGTATCACCCTTTGTAAAATTTATATATTTATGTCTGTAATTTAAATGGTCAACATATAGATATCTTATAATAATGTATATATCTTATAATGATATAATGACTGTCTGTTGTCTGTTTGACATGTCAAAAAAACGACTTAAGTCAAAGAAACGACTTCATTCGGAGCGCCAGACGCTGCACTACCATCTGGAGTAGTCGAGTAAAAAAGTTAAAGTTGCTGTATTTTAAATTCAGAGTTTTTGAACAAATGCTTTTCAGCAAGCAACAAGGCATGTGGTGCTTAAAGGTAAAATGTGCTTTCAAGTTAAGTGACACTACGTTTTTCTGGTGTCCCATGTTTGAAGTTTTTGTGACAATGAAGGTCGCTTAGCCAGCATTTTGGATGCAAAGTTGATAATTTTTTCACTAAACTTTGTCTTTAAATATTTATAGGCAAACTGGTTTTTGGCACTATAGCAAAAAGGGGGTTAGTGACTATTATGATAAGTCTTATTTCGGAATAAAGTCCAATATTTTGCAGTTTCATCTCTCAAGTTTTGGACACATTGCAGCTACGGGCAAGTTTTAACGAGATACTATTGACTCGGCGCTTGTCGTAGAGCTACCATCTTATAGAGCTTTATTTAAAGTACAAAACTTTTGGCAATATTGTGAAAACGATTTTCTCTTGCGAAGTTTTTATCTCACTCTAGTGCAGACTGCGAATAGTACTGACTATTTAAAATACAATTAACTAAGTACTTAAAAATAGGTACTAGAGCAGAAAGTTGGTGGTCCTGAGACTTGTTCTATATATTTTATATATAAGTATTTAAATCGCCTTTTTGAGCACTTGTTAAACATAATAATGGAATAAGAATTTAGTTTTACAACGTAAATTCAAGGTAACTTAAGTCATCATCTAGCCTTTTCCCAACTATTTTGGGGTCGGCTTCCAGTCTAACCGGATGCAGCTGAATACCAGTATTTTACATGGAGCGACTACCTCTCTGACCTCCACAGCCGAGTTACTGGGTAATACGATACCCCTAGGTAAGACTGGTCGTCAGACTTTCGGGCTTCTGACTACCCGTAACGACTGTCAAAGATCTACGAATGACAGCCGGGACCAACGGCTTAACGTGCTTTCCGAGGCACGGAGGGGTCTCGTTATATAAAGGTGGTCACCCATCCACAGACCAACCACGGCAAGCGTAGCTTAACCTGATCGATCGACCTGTGCGGCTGTTATTATTAGCCACGGGCCTCTCCCAAGGTAACTTAAGTACGACTAAAAAATTATTAAAAGTGTCTTTCAAAAACAGCACACTGCGGTCATCACTTGGTTTGCCAAACACGTATTACGATCATTTATTGTATTGTTATATACCTAATACTCGTACGAGTATAGTATTTTAAGTGTAGATTAAGGCTTGGACTGTAATTCGTTTGATTTAAAAGTGTCCGTGAAGTTACTTGCCTGTTCTTCTCCATAGGTCTGACCGACCCCTCTACAAATCAAAAGTGCCTGTAATTGGTTTATCCAAACTAATATTACAACTGCGAAAGTAAGTTTGTTTATTTGTTACCTTTTCACACCAAAACCACTGAACCGATCATCCTGCAATTTTGCATAAACGTTGTCAGGCGTACCTACGGAAACGTAGGGTACATTAACATCCCGAAAAAAAAAGTGCTGTTCCCGAGGTAAACACCAATTACGTTATTATGATAATAGATGGCGCCACGTGTCTTTCGAATCATTATTGAATTATATTAGAAACTTTAGAGTTTACAGTTTTTTTTTTATTTAACATTTAGTGACTCTAGAGTGTCAATAGACCGGTTTTTCATCCTGCTAACTATAATATTATAGAGAAGGGCAAACATTGTAGGTATCAGGGGGTGCATTTGGAAAACTCATGTTTCCCATCTATAGGCCAGCTATATGTAGCATGTTCGCGTGTGTCCAATGCCCGGAATTTGTACGTATTAGCGCCAAATAGAAGGAAATACAACATTCTTTATAGGAGCGTCCTAGAATAATGTTCCGTTCTGAGCCCATGAGTGCAACGGCCAAACAACAAGCAGAGTACAACCCGAATTTATTGTCAAATTCTAAATTAACGCGAGTGAAGCCGCGGGCAAGAGCTAGTTTGAAATAAATGCTTAAAATATCAAATAAAGTTTGAGATTGATTCACTACATGAATTATTACTGAGTAATAATCGCGTTACAATATAATGTCATATTGAAGCTGCATTTCAAGAAAAAAAAAATCTAATCTAATCAATTTTTTGACGGCACGGTTGGTGCAGTAATTAAGCGATTGACTGCTGCGCTTCGTGTCGCGGGTTCGATTCCCGCACGGAACAAATATTTGTATGACCTACAAGTAGTTGTTCCGGGTCTGGCTGTTTGTGTATGTGAGTTTAAAATGTTTGTAAACGCACCCACAATACACGAGAAATTCCTAGAGTGGGGCAACGTTTTTTATTAAAAAAAAAAAAAAAAATTGAAAACTATCCCTATTTTGCTGACTTCACATTTTAATGGTGACCTAACTGATTTTTGCTTGCTGAAGTTAATAAGGGATGCGATGAAATGAATATTTGTCTGTCATCTTGCATTCGGTCTGGACTGCGTAAATCTATTACTTACTAGAACCACATTATTGACATGTATATAGTACAACTAGCATCCGCCCGCAACTTCGTTTACGTAGAATTCGGAATTCCCGCCGTTTAAATCCTATTACCCGTTTTCCCGTATGAATGAAGGATTTTGTCGCGGTAAAAAGTAGCCTATGTTCATCAGGGATAATTTTGGCTTCTAATTGTATAACAATTTTTCAAATCGGTCCAGTAGTTTCGGAGCCTATTCAATACAAACAAACAATCAAATCTTTCCTCTTTATAGTTATTAGTCAAATCTTTTCTCTTTATATTATTAGTATATTAGTGTGTTATTTTGTGTTTTTTTTTTTCTCTTTTTATTAGTGTAGACAAATACAACCTAACAATTAGACACATTAATACCTTCGTCTAATTGGCTCCGTTTCTACAAATGATGCAGTGTCTGATCCGAGATAATACAGGTTAGCAGATCTAAGGTGCAAACCGTAACGACTTGGGAAGTCAGTGCTTTTATCGCTAACTGTGCTATTAATTGCGCTTTGGATGGTTTTGCTTGGAGAGATTTTAAGTGAGGTCTTTGCAGCATCTACATATATCTTGTACAGACGCCAGCACATCAAGCTACTCGAAACTGTCAGATTTTCCCAATCAACTTTGAACCTTATGCTATAGCGATAAAGTTGAAAATCTATTAAAGAAATCTGACAGATTGTAGTAGCTTGATGTGCTGGCGTCTGTACATCTCAACTCCGTACTAATCAGATCTATATAAACAAACGTCATTGTTATCTTAAGGTGGTCTACAGATATACCAAAGTTTTGAAGATTGACACTTGTTATCTTTAGTAGTTTTGCCTCCTGACGAAGAAGTACGTACTAAAGACAATACGTCGTATCGATCGGCAAAAATTGAACAAATCTGTAGGCACTTTAAGATAAAAATAACAATGACGTTTGTTAATACGAATCCGATTAATAGCACGCTGTTGTATTTTCAACTTTCGGAGCTGGACTGAGCGTTGAAAATCCAACAGCGCGCTCCAACATAGGCTTTCATTTATTTGTCACTAAGTGTTAGTGAAAACGAGAATTAGACTCACTAGAATGCATTGGTGAAAAAGTATTTTCCGGAAATTTTTTTCTGGACTTGAAGTGCCAACTCCGGTAGATATTTTTATAGCTACAGCTGAAAAAAATCCTACAGGTAACTCTGTTTTTCGACTAAAATTTAGCGATTCAAGGACACCTAAAAACCCTTAAACCCTAGTCGTGATAAAAAAACTCATAAACTCGCATTACCATGCAATATTTGTAAGGATTATTATCAGAATACAACCGCTACATTTGTCAAGTTAGAAAAAAGTATGTCTCTTGAAAGTTAACTTGGTTCACTTGAGTTCCACGATGTGGGGTGGAGAGTTAGGGCGATTAAGGGTTCTTCAGGAAGTGGGGATATACTGTATATTTTGCTGTTACGATATATACTAGTTTTAATGGCGTCTGGAGTAGGATCGAGTAAATAGGAACAAAATAAACATGTTGTTGAATTTCGAATTATAATGCTGTTTTAGCATGCCTAAGTACTTACATGCTGCGGCAAAAGTTGGTTTTTGTCGAATTATTGGACATATGTTCACAAAATATCATGAGATGATTTCAGACGGAAATGTAGGTAAACAAAATGAATTCGAAGAAAATCCATTAGGTATAAGTTCTCCCCTCCTACTACGTTGCAAATAAATGAGAATGAATACTATATGACACATAGTTATTTGTTACCGAGAAATAATTTTATGTGATGCTGTAGTATGCTTTATCTCTCCATCATTTTATTTTATTTCTGTGTTAGTTTTAATGTTAGTCTGGCCGTTTGAGTATTTTATGCGACCTGCCCAAATGACCTCTCTTTGTTATTATTCGCCGAGTCGTTGAGCTTCTCAAGATCTGAGTTGAGTAACACGATTACTGCCAAATACTTGCACTGACTGGACAGATCCACTCAAATCTGTGCGGTACTTTCCTCAAAAAACCATTTCAGTCATATTATCTACATGGTGTTTACGTGATCTGACCAAGATTATGTCGGGACTTTAAAAGAGACTGCGACTGTGAGTTTGTTTCGGCCTTTCTTCTCAGAGTAGTCAGATAGGAAACGCCGACCTCATCTAGCTTATTTTTTTTAATAGTCTGTCAAGTGATTTCGATATCCTATTTACAGAATAAACAATTTCATTTCATTTCTTTTAGGAAAAGCTACGGCTCTTACAATAAAAAAATGGTACGTCAATGTAAAAAAAGAACGGTAAGGTAACTAAAAACTCTCGACGTAACATCAGCTGTTTATTAATTTTCAAATTATGTTGACATACTGAATTAATAAAAAGTTTATTAATTTAAGTTTTAGTGCGTAGGTCTACTGCTACTTATTCCGTCAAGTCGATTTGAAGCACAAGTGACTGCTTTTTAAGAAATCATCACAGATTCACTCCACATTTGTCTTAATACCCAAAGTATATTGCATTTAAACAAATATTAGCTTCTCCCCGTGACTTCGTCTGCGTGGATTTCAAAACTAAAAGTACTTTATGCGTTAATCCAAGGTATAAGCTATCTGTGAGCCAAATTTCATCCAAATCCGTTCAGTCGTTCTTGCATGATTGATTAACAAACATCCAAAATTCCACATTTGTAATATGATTTACATATTACAAAGGGCGAATTTCACCAAACTTTCACACCTAGAATAAGTCTTAACCTGAGAATAAACTTTTAATTTGAGAACTAAAGACAGACTAGACTACGGATAAAAGATATCTAACTTTGGTAAAATCAGCCCTTAGTAGGATAATAACAGGATTCGGGTCACATCATTCAATCTCCATCTCCAACATGTTTCATATTAAATCTAAGAGATATACACCTCTATGCTGCCACTGATGCATGGAAGAAGGAAAAAGATAAATAACATAACGGAAGATCGGTCTATGATTACATCACTGTCCCAAAGGAATAAAATGGAACGCTGTGATTTCGATATGTATGGAAGACGTTACAATACTCTTGTGCTCCCAATGGGTTCTGTATGTTTGTATCGATTAAGTGTTTTACTGACTTTGACTTTTCCGTTGTTTATTATATCTAGAACTATCAAGCCTACAATTTTTAGAAGATGATTCATTCTCCACAGATTCTTCTATACGTAAATAAAAAATATGGTACCCTTATTCAACTTATACCATGTGGGTGTTAAAGGGTAATCCACAAGGTTAGATGTTATTTTCCACGGTATTTTTAGGAGGCCCAAGATGCGATAGAAATCTTTTGTGACATCTCCAAGGCATTTGATTGCGTCAGTCACGAAACCTTACTTTTGTAACTTGAGCATTACGGATTAGGTCAACTTGTGATCAGTTTTGTAAAATCTTAATTAAATGATAGACATCAAAAAGTTTAAATAAATTGAGTCAATTCACTTGGTTTAAAGGTAAAAATGGGCGTTCCATAAGGCTCAATGTTAGGTCCTTTCCTTTTTTTAGTATACAACGTGTAACGTTAAACGCGCAAAACCTCAGACCCCCTAACTAATTTTTAATTCAATTGACCTATATCAGAGAGAAAATAAGACATTAAAAAAATTGTAAATAATAATAATAATAATATTAATAGGTAATAGGTAACACGGGCTGGTGTCCGCAACTCCACGTCAATGCGCGTATTTTGCGTACGGGTGGGAAAATCGATCATTCGATCCACCCCAGCTCCTCAAGGAAGGCCAGCAACGCCTTGATGTTACTGACCGTCTCACGTAGGGTACCTGGGTTACCGAAGTATTTTGCCCTGTAAGTGGCGACCACCGGGCAGCTTAGAAGCACATGTGCCGCTGTCTCGTCATCCTCCATGCAGGCCCTGCACAGCGGACTGTCTGTTACTCCTATGACAAAGAGGTGTTTATTAAATGACCCGTGGCCAGTTAAAGCTGCAGTCACCATACGCAGCTTTTGTTTAGTTAGACGGAGAACCTGTTTCGTGAGGCGGCCATCCATTACGGGAAGTGCTTCCTTAGCCTGCCTGCACTCGCCTTGTTCCGTCCAAAGTTTGTCATGTTGATCTCTGGTGCTTTTCCTTACCAGAGAGCGTAGATACCTGAAGGGGAGTAGCACGATGGGCTCAGGTCCCACTGGTGCCATGCTCGACCCCCTTCTGGCAAGCTCGTCGGCTGCATCGTTGCCTAGCGAACCGCTGTGTCCTTTTATCCATTGAATGGTTATTTTATTGAGGTTACCCACCTGGTTGATCCGCTGGTGGCACTCGTATATTAGCCCAGAGTCGACTGTATTACTATTCAGCGCTTGCAGTATAGCCATGCTGTCTGAGAGTATGCGAATTGAGTGATCCTTCACTTCCCTGGCCATGATGGCTGAAGCGGCCAGAGAGATGCCCATGCATTCGGCTTGGAACACTGTGTTGTGGACGCCCAATGGTGTGGCTATGTGTATGTTGAAGTCCTCCGAGAAGATTCCAGCACCTGTACCACTACCTGTTTTGGATCCGTCTGTGAAGATTAGCAGCTATGCAGGGCGCAGCCCCTCGCAACGGCGATCCTCGTGAAGTTGGATCTTGTATTTTTTATCAAAGATAAATTGTTTGGGTACCCGGTCATTGGTGGCCTTCGTGATGGGGAACTCCTTGTGGAGTCCCTCAAGCAGCGCAGCGTGTGGTGTATAACTCTTACCCCAGAGGTTTAGTGTGTTGAGACGTACTGCCGCCAACGTCGCTTCCTGTTGAATGAACAAGTGGAGCAGCGTTGGAAGTCCCAGGATGGCTTCAACTGCCGCAGTCGGAGTAGTCCTCATGCAGCCCGTAGTCGCCATGCAGGCCAGTCTCTGTACGCATTGTAGTTTGCTGGAGGCTGTAACCAGCTTGGTGCGGGGCCACCAGACCACAGCCCCGTAGGTGATCATGGGCCGGATCACTGCAGTGTACAGCCAAAGTGTAATTTTAGGGGATAGGCCCCACTTCTTACCTATTATTTTCCTGCACTGCCAAAAGGTTATGCAAGCCCGGTATGGGTGTGGGCGCGTTCTTTAAGGCGGCGACCAACCCGCCGGTTGAACGCGTCCCAGAGGGTCATGGCAGTCCGGCTGGTCCGGGGATACCGCACGGTCTCCGGTGAGGCGGCGAGCCTCCTTGCCGGATTACCGCCATGGGATCTGGAGGCAAAAGTCCTCGCCCAAATATGGGAGTGGCGCGAGGAGGCAAAACGCCGGGGCGTAACTCCGCTGCCTCGAGAAATCGCGGCACAGCGGACAGAGCTCCGGCGGGATCTCATGGCGACATGGAGAGTGCGTCTGTCGCAACCCAGTGCTGGGCACGCCACAATTGCGGCGATAAGTCCCCTCTTTGAGGAGTGGCTAGAGAGGCGCCACGGCGTCCTCACTTTCCGCCTGACGCAGGTCCTCACCGGACACGGCTGCTTCGGGAGGTTCCTGTTTCG
This sequence comes from Eremobia ochroleuca, assembly GCA_949629135.1. Taxonomy (NCBI): domain Eukaryota; kingdom Metazoa; phylum Arthropoda; class Insecta; order Lepidoptera; family Noctuidae; genus Eremobia; species Eremobia ochroleuca. Next base: position 6,777,272 of record OX451392.1, read on the forward strand.
TATAAGGCGGGAGGAAACGCCCGGGTGTCACCATTGTGTGGATCGCCCGGAGGACACGGTGGAGCATACAGTGGAGGTCTGCCCGGCTTGGGCAGAGCACCGCCGCGTCCTCACGGCGGCGATCGGCGGCGGCGATCTCTCGCGTCCGGCCCTGGTCCAGGCTATGGTACGGAGCGAGAGTGCATGAGAAGCCGTCACCTCCTTCTACGAAGCAGTAATACTTGCGAAGGAGGAGGCGGAACGCGTGAAGGAGAAGCAATCTTTGCGCCCTCACGCCCCTAATCGCCGCAGGAGACGCCCTGGGCGTCGGGAGTCAAGAGCTGACTCCCGGCCACCGTAGGCGCGGGCTTGCAGACGGCGAGCAATGGGCAGTTCGCCGTCTGGTAAGGACCAGGCTCGGGTCGACGGCGCGTTGTGTTCCACGCGCGCCTCAAAGAGATGTCAGCAGTGACGGGGCCCACTAGGGCCGATGCTTGCCAGGGTCGCGGGTTGTTCGAAAGAGTTACCGTGGCCCTTGGCACAGGCAACTGAAGGAACACGGGTGGGTTTTAGTCAGTAAAAGTCTGACACACCCTCCCGTTCCGCCCAGAACGGGAGAAGTTATTTGATAATTTCCCACCCAAAAAAAAAAAAAAGCCCTGTTAAGTTTATTGTAAACATGACTAATTCAGTTTTAGTGGGGTTCACTGTTAGGTCAAAATCCCTGCACCATCTCTCTACGATACGTAGCGCTTGCTGAGTGAGGTTGCATATCGTGCCCGTCACCTTCCCCGAAACCAGGATTGCGAAGTCGTCGGCATAACCTACTGTGTAATAGCAGTTGGCGTTGAGTTTAGTGATGAGGTCATTAACCACCAGATTCCACAAAAGGGGAGACAGAACCTCACCCTGGGGGCAGCCTCTGGCTATCATAGCCCTCTGCTGCTCGCCCTCAAGGCGAACCACTCGTTTACTGTAATAATAATATTATAATAATATTGTCGTATCGGCCAATGGCCTGATGGGTAAAAGCCTCGATCAACATTTATCGAGGCTCTCGTTAGGCGGTTGGATCAAGGGCCTGATTCAGAAGGCAGTACTCCTCGATACGGCTCGCATTGTGAGGGGGTCCTGTCTCTGGAGTCCTAACCACCGGTAGCTTGGACCCTGCTCCCGTCACCGGCGGATCACTATTTTTTAATATTTAATTTTTTTTTTGTACTTATATTATAAGAAATATTTAAAAATATAATAAAATAGGGTAAAGAAGTGAATAAACGACGTAATAATATCTTTATTTCAGACATACGTCCATACATTTTTAACAAGTGAAAAATTAGTAAGGTTGTTAGTAGAACACATAAAAATACAAATAACAGGGTGTTAGTAATTTGTTAGTACAGAAACAAGATCAGTATATTATATTACGAGTACATTATGTTGCAGTCTATTTCCTATTTCTGAGTAAGTGAACACTCGCCCAGTAAACAGTAAACGGACCGTTTATTTTGTACGCTAACGTTCTGAGGACAGTGTTGGTGCTACCACGGACCCTGCTCATCATCGATGTGTCTTTTCCTAATTATGGAGAAGAAATCATCGATGAAAGCTGCCGCAAACATTTGTGAGGCACTGCAGTACCTGGGTTTCCTCAACACTGTCCTCAGAGCATCATTGTACTGAACACGCAGGGCATTGACAGCCCGCCGCGTATAGTTTATCCGCAGACTGCACGTGTAGAATGACTATGACTGACAGAAGGCTCTGAAAAGTAACAGTTTTACATCTGTAGTACATCGTGCAATCCTGCGGGCCAACATACTGCAGAGGACTGCCAACGCCCTCCTTTCCCTCCCTAAGTCTGCATCATCTTGTAGGCGATCCGTCAGCAGGTGACCCAAGTATTTTGCTTCAGTCACCCTTACTAGTGAAGGTTTTATGTGCTGCTTTAGTTTTACTGGCCATTCTGATTCTGAAAAGAGTGTCCGTGGAGTTTCTTGCCCGTTCTTCTCCATAGGTACCTACTACGCTTTGGAATGGGCAACTAGCTTCATGTTTTTGACTGACTTTGACAATTCGAAAGTGGTTCAGAAGTAATTGGTTTATTTTAAATTTTTCCTCAAACTACCATCTGAGACACCTAATCTCGGTCAGGACATATGAAGAACATGCAGATTATGCATGGTTCTCATATGGCTTGACCAAGATTATGTCTTGACTTTAAAAAAGACCTCTGAGTATGTTACGGTCTTTCGTCTCAGAGTAGTCGGTTAGGAAACATCGAAAAAGTAAAAGAGTTTTTTGAACCAATTTATAGAAATAAATATCATTTACACAGCATTAATCACAAGACACGACATTTAACCGTCATTAAAACACGGTAAGTACAGACGTCAGCGCATCATGCTATCCGAAACTGTCAATTTTCCCAATGAAGCTTATTCTTTAGTGATAAAGTTGAAACTCTATTAAAGAAATTTGACAGATTGTAGTAGCTTGATGTGCTGGCGTCTGTACCTACGCAGTTAAAACTGGCTTGAATTTACAAATAAATAATTTAGATCCATTTTATAGCACCTTACGATAGAACCACCCTAATACCTAATAGTTATGGGATTTCATACCAGTTTAACGGACAAAATATCGTGTGACCTGGGAACCTGTCCTATGAGAACGTTTGCAGCTGCTTTCAGACTGTTAGTTTTCATTTTGATTTAGGAATGAAGGAGAAATATGGGATGTCTGTTAGATGTAAGATAAAGTAAGAACAGGAAGGTGTGATAAAGGTTACCTTAAGACTGAAATTCTGTCTGCCCTTCTTGTGAGACATATTCAGGTGCCGCGGAGGTTACAAAGGCCCAAAAAGAAATCTTTTATGAGACCGAAAAGTACAGTCGACCAATCAATTACACATTTATTTACGGTATTCAATTTATATTTACACAAAAGCTTAAAGGCTTAACATTCTTTATTCTGTACAATTATTAAAAAAGGGCGCAGAGCTCATTGCCCATCAAAAAATCACCTGCATCGCTGTCAACGGGCAATTAATTTAATTTTGTCAAAACATTATCAAGTTAAGTACCTACCTATATCTATTTCTGAAATCCATAATTATATATAAGCGTAAGTATATATTATGTTAGGTTAGGTTAGTACGTATATCCGGGGGTTGCGGATCTATCGTTCGTTCCCGCGACCCCCGGCGTAGTAATAGTCTGACAGACCCCGCCGCCCGCCTCAGGGCGGCGGACATCCACGAGGATTTTCCACCCAAGAACAAAAAAAAGTTATTACGTATATGGGTCTTACGAGAATTTTTAAGGTACCTATACCGCAGAGAGAGAGGGTTAACTAATAGGTACCTAGATTGGCCATTTTGTTTGGATATTCACTTTACTATGTACTTAAAAATAAAGTATCGCTGCGTCAAAAAAAAAATAAAAAAAAAACGCAAAAAATTGTTCAAGCTTAAACATGCACGTAGCACGAACGTGATTTCAAATACGTAATGAATTTTGCAAATAGTAAAAATGACGGACCGAAAAACGTTGTTATAATAAAAAATGTTTCAGTTCGCGAATAAAATTGGTAATAATACTGCGTGATTTGTACGCAATACAGTTGATTTCTATGGAAAGCCTTCATTTATTCCTATAACGCAAAGAAGTCCGTTTTTCGTATATCTAGACGCGTCCTATAGGTATATGTTCCTAATAATTTGTGAGAAAATAAAACCTCTATATGCGTTTTTAGTGAGGCGTGCATTCCGAAAAAGGGACACGGCAAAGCCAAAGTTACGGCGGGATTCACTGGACACCACTTTTGACCACATAAACAACACAGAATAGGGACTACCAGTGTCAGTGACTGTACCTATAATATAACCGTTGAATTTACTGGCAGCTCACTGCGAAGTCATAGTATTAGCTACTATTTTACTTGATATTACTGCTTTCCGTCGCGAGTCGCTCCCTGCATTTTATTACCATCCAGATAGACACGTCTACGGGACTCATAAAATATATGAAGTATTACCAACTAGCTCTATTCATGACGTTTGAATTTATGACGCTCCTAATCTTAAATTTGCTGATATTGCCAATATCTGACTTTATATTCGTAGCTCGGTGTATTACCTTCGACGGCGGCCGTCATATCTGTCCATGCACGTTTTTATTTGACAAATTCGTGAGTTGTAGCGTTGCTTCATTAAATAAAGAGCGCTTAATAGAATTTAACAAATTATGTCGTTACGAAGGCTAATTGTGCCATATCTCAGACAGAAGTCGGCTCTACATTTTGTTTTAAGCTTCTAGGTGGCGGTAGGTGTACCTTGGGCTTTGTACACACGGCTGGAGTTGAATCGAGACATTGTGTACGATGCCACCGCATGCTCCACAAATTGTGTTTTATTTTCGTGTCTGCAACATTCTTTATGTCCCGACACATGTGTCAGAGCGCGTAGCTAGTATTTTTCGCGTGTCCCTTGGACACTCCATTGTACGCTCGACTGCTTAAATAAATTGGTGTCTAGTTTATTCACTTCGAATAAATTCCTTATCGTTAGCTACTTACGGCGCGATAAGAATAGTACCTTTTGTAGTGTCGAATACACTGCTAGTTATGTTTTGTACAATAAAAAATGTCAAATAAATACTGACTGACACAGACACACAGAGGTCAACCTATAAGTATAATCAGCCCATACCGTTTCCACTCCTGGGACACAGGCCTCCTCTCTGTGTCAGGGAGTCAGAGATTCATCCACATTATTTTATACATTTATCCACATCATTTCTTTTTACTATGTACACCATATAAATTACAGAGATAAATATAGAAATTTTACAAAGGGTGACACAATGGGCGGTCTTATCGCTAAGAGCGATCTTTTAAAGACAACCTTTGGATGGATTGAAAAGGGAAGGAGAGACAAATACTGTAGGTAGACTGTGATGTACCATTTACACGATAAAATCAATACATACATAAAGTATATTAGTAGTAGATTACGGCCCGGTTGGTAGATTTCACACGTCTTCGAATTTTTAGGTCTAGGTCATGCCGGTTACCTCACGATGTTTTCCTTCACCGTCTTGAGAGCAGTGCTGATGAAATAAATTACACAAAGTACAGCGCCTGCCTGGGTTGGAACCCCCGACGTAGAACTCGTAAGTCGGGGCCGTTACCACTATCGCTTTACTTATAAAAACTTTTTTACAAAAAAAAAAATAAAAAAAAATAAATAACCGACTTCAAAAAAATAAACACACCAAAGTGAAAAATAACTTTAATTTCGGAAGTCGGTGTCCTGGGTTCCGCATTTTCGTTTTTTGACAATGACTTCCGAAATTAAAATTATTTTTCACTTTGTTATGTTTTTTTTTTTTTGGAAGTAGGTTGTTGTTTTTTTTTTCGTAAAAAGTTTTTATTTTTCGCTTTTTACTTGTACCTATCCCACAAAAATTCAATTAATACTACTTGCTATGTAAATAGCAGTGCCAGGAAGTTATTGAAACATCGTCAATATAAACTGAGTGGAAAAAAATCGGATTATTGAAACTAACTCATAAACTACCCAAGAAAACTTAATCAAACTTACTTGTATATGGGACCATTGAAGAATTGAAGACAGACTAGGCGAATCATCAAAACTCGCTTAGAAATGCCGGAGATGCTGTTCATTTATGCATATAACTTCGTACATAAGAATAATTACCTAATGTATTATATACCAAAACCTTCCCGAAAGTATGGAGATCACGTCAACGAAAGAAAAAAAAAATGTTTTTTGAGTAAATCACGGACATACAAACATACATACGTGCGGGTTGAACACAGAACCTCCTTTTATGAAATAGGTTAAAAATAGGATTATGGAGAAAACTATAATTATTATAACTGTCTTTGAAAGGGTACCTAAGACAATAAAACGTTTTATTCTGTGAAAACAAGCTTGATCCTAGCTCAGTTTTTTCTAAATAGATAGGTTGTTTTCTTTTTCTTCTGATCTTGTGAAATACATACCTATATTCAAGGTCTTGTTTATGTTCGTCTTGTTAAATTCCCGTGTCCGAATAGGTAATGGCTGTCTTTTTATAACTTCTTAACTGGAAATAAGCTAGCTACCTACGCAATATTATGTATTAAGTCATATTAGGTCTTATTTTGTCAGCAGTAAGGTGTATTTTGTAAATTAGAATTACTGTTTTCCCAAAAGCTTGTATTACTTTTGACATTTCATATCTTTGTTTAGGTTTGCTTTTGTATTTAATTGGATAGCTTGTTGAAAATGAAAATTAGTTTTTAATGATAACAACTTCATATTTGTACTAGGTATAAAATTATAATAATAATATATATTTTCGCCACTTCTTCTTCCCAGCGAAAGCACTAGGAAGTGGTGAAGGGCGGGCGTTTTGGGGGACTGTCTTTTGTAATTTTGACGTTCGAAAAGTGCTGATTCTCAGCCTAGTTTGAATAAATGACTTTTGATTTGATTGATTTGATTTGATTTTGATATTGCAGACGTAATACAAAATTAAACAAACTATATTAAAGATAATAATTAAGGACCTTAACAGACAATTTCTTAACACTACATAACATATACATAATAATTAAGGACCATAACAGACAATTTCTTAACACTACATAACATATACATAATAATTAAGGACAATAACAGACAATTTGTTAACACTACATAACATATACATAATAATTAAGGACCATAACAGACAATTTGTTAAAACTACATAACATATACATAATCAGCTTGTAATGTTCCCACTCCTCAGTGAGAGGGAGTTGGCTGTAATCCACCACGTGGGTCCAGTGCGGGTTCGTAGATGTCTCAGATTTTTTTGTTTTTAGCACGCCCAAACGGCTGAACCAATTTTGATGAAATTTGGCACACAGATAGTTTATCACCAGGATTAACACATAGAATACTTTTTATCCCGATATTCTTACGGAATCGATACTTATGCGGGTGAAACCGCGGGGTGTAGCTAGTACGACAATAAATTAAAAAACTGTCAATACTAATACATAGGACTATTTAGCAACTATCAAATAAATCAACAAAACATTTTAATTTAAAATGTGATTTTTTCTAACAAATGAAATAGTAGTGAAGGGCCGACTATGGATTTTACCAATCTTTGACTAGCTATAGTGATTAAACTATTGGAAATATTCGATTGAATTATTGAATACAGACTGGAAACGTCATTATATAGAAGCAGCTTAATTTATCGTCGTATTGTAGTATCCACCTTGTATAACACATTCATACTCAAGACTGTCTTCACAATCCCGTCGCCAATGCACCTTTCTGCCCTAAGCCTAAAAGGGATTCTTAAAAGCCAAATTGAAAAATAAAATGTTCGTGGCCATGATCAAAACACATTTGATTATACAGGTAGGTCAATTAAATCTCGCTTGTTTTCGAGTACATCGTAAAATAGCAAGGTAAGTAGCCGTCGAACGTTTTAATAACATTAAAATGGCCGCTGAAATGTTCTGGCGTTGTATTTAATTAAGCCACCGGTCCTTTTGTTTGGCCCTTTATGTGCGTTGTATGCCCCAAAGAGTTTTATTGCATGTTATTATTTTCAGACATTGTTCGAAATTGCGAGAAGATGAGGTCTTCAGTAAAATTTTATTGCTTTCTGTGATAGTGAGATATGTTACGTAGCGTTTTTGTGAGCAAAAACAAAAAAAACGAGGCATTTTTAAATACTTAAAAAATATATTATTTATGACGCCTTTGACCTGCAGTGGGATAATTAAGAGCAGTATACATAATCAGCTGTTCCCTACATTTATGTTCGCATAACTCGTCAAAATGTTGGGAACACCTGATTTTTTTCGCGATTTCGGGTTTGGTCCCATAGTAAAAGTTGTTCATAATGATGAGTATAATGACCCCTTAAGAGGTTGTGCGTTATTGAAGTTACATCTTGTATATGTCACATCACTCGGTCTCTCCGCCAGTCCTCGTTGCATCCCCTCCACCGACGATCGTGTCCAAGCAGAAGCGCTCGCTTGCGTTTCCGATCACATGATTATTCGTTTTCCAATTAAATTGAAAGAGGGCGCTGTTCGCTGTACTGTGGCGCCATCCATCCACGACATAATATAATAATATTATATAATATTTTTTATAATTGTAAATAAGAGCTGTAAAAATTATTAACCAAGTTTAAATAGATCAGTTACCTACCTGGCGATGTTAAAAGATCACTGGGTAAGCAATGATGGTAAGCTTCTTTTTAGCAGTACTTAACGTACGTAATTTTTGTGAAATTATAATTTTGCGTCAGGAAATATTAGTTAATTTAAATTTAAAAATTTCACAATAAGCCAGAAAAACCGAGCAAAATATAACCGAGTTTATTATTTAGGAACTTTGATAAAAGTCAGTTTCATTAGGTAGGCAAAGAAAAATTCTATTCCGCCTCTAGGGAGAAATACAAAAAAAAAGTAATAACTAACCTTTTAAAACAAAATAGGTCCGTTTCCAAAAACCTTTATTAAGTTTGGGTCAACGCCATTTTGGACAAAGGTACCTACAAATTTTAATTAAGACTTGGTTTCTACGAAGTTCGCCAGTTATAATATTATTTTAAGGTGGTCTGTTTTAGCTTACTTGGTAAAGAATATTTTTGTAAAACAAGTGCTATTTTTGTAAATAATCATTGAGTTATATACTCACTTAGGACGTTTTCTCTTCTTGTTAACTATTAGAATAGACAATACAGACTTGTCTTCACGACACGGACCTTTGATGTGGATTCCCCAAGTAATTGTATCGGAAAACAGGAGCTTAATATACAAATTTACAACCGACATCCATACATACAATATATTTAATCAGTGGCTTCCCAATACAGGACCAAAATTTCCAAAGGCAACCAATTGGAAACCTGTATACTGGATGGGTTTTCGACGAGAGAATTATAGCAGGGAAAAATAACATAGGGAAAAAAAATCCTAGTGGAGATCATCTTCATTCGAGAGCGGTGGTGGCCCTGCGGCGACTTACGATTTGCGTCGTTAGTCGTACGTTCAAACCCAGACATGCGCCTTACTTTGTGTTACTTAATTCATCACCACTGTTTTCAAAACGGTGAATGTCCTAGGACCAAGAATTCAAAGACATGTGACATCTACCAACGCGCACAAGGCCCGCGTGATGAATTACGACCCACTCCTCCCAGCAGTGGGAACATTATACATTATAAGCTGATATGTTATTTATCATCATGAGGGGCTCGTGGCTAAGTAATAACAGCCGCACGGGTCGATCGATCAGGTTAAGCTACGCTTTCCGCGGTTTGTCCGTGGATGGGTGACCATCTTCACATACCAAGACCGCTCCGTGCCTCGGAAAGCACGTTAAGCCGTTGGTCATTCGTGGATCTTCGACAGTCGTTACGGGTCGTCAGTAGCCCGAAAGTCTGACAACCAGTATTACCAAGGGGTATCGTATTACCCAGTAACTGGGTTGTGGAGGTTAGATAGGCAGTCGCTCCATGTAAAATACTAGTATTTGGTCATCCGGTTAGACTGGAAGCCGACCCTAACATAGGCTAGGCAAATGATGATGTTATGATGTATCATCATTCTCTTGATCTTATCCCAATTTAACAAAAACAGGCTGGCAGAATCAGGTCGAGGTGACATGTTTTTTCCTTAAATATTTTTTTTTTGTCATATTAATAAGTATTTCCAGTGGAGATATCGATATGAAAATTTAATATGGTACGAGAATTTCGCAGAAAAATGCAATGACATAAAGTATGTCGTAATTTCAATGAAATGCATGCGGTATGAACCGTACCTTTGAACTATGATGTGGTGCATCCGATCCGAATTCGGGAAAACACGGTCCGAAGTCCATACAAACAATCTTAGTAACTGCTATTTGTATAAATACTTGTATAGTCCTCTTCACCGGAGCCGGCGAAAGCAACCCAGACTAATTTTCTTTCCTTTCGTGAGCTATTTGTCTTTTTAAAATTTGGTCTCTTAGTCTTAAGTGGAACATACGATCCGAATTTTACTACTCATCAAGCAGGTACAGACACCAGCACATCAAGCTACTACAATCTGTCAAATTTCTATAATAGATTTTCAACTGAAGCATTAGGTTCAAAGTTGATTGGGAAAATTTGACAGTTTCGGATAGCTTGACGCGTTGGCGTCTGTACCTATTAACAACGAATTCTTTCTTAGACAGTTTTTCACGTGTTAGAATAATCTCTCGCCAAATAAAGCATCCTGTATAAACTAGTCGATCATGGTCTCCGAAATACTCCGAGTAATGGTTCACATAATACAGCACAAGAAGACCCCGATTGAGACGGAATGCAATTATATCGGGCCCCGGGGGCGTGGGGCTCTGCCTAAATATTTGAAAATCAAGGGTGGTTATCTTTAACTCCTTAAGTGTAATGGGGATCAATATGTTTGGGAAATCGCTCTCAGAGGGCCTTCGTTTATTTTTAAGTAAGAAAGCTTTTTTTTTTATTTATGATAGATATGATGTTTTGGTAAGCACTTAGCAGATTTACGCAGATTTCGTACGAGATTTATGAAGTAGCACAGTAACTTATTTTTCCATTTAGGTATTCAATTACGATGACTTACAGTTAAGTCTGAGCACCAATATTAGTATAATGTTAACAAAAACTAGCTGACGCGGTAGTCTTCTTCCTCCTTAGAATCAAAAAGCCTTTCCATTCAAAGTGTATAAGAAAATTAATTATCTTCTTTATAGTTTTTCGTGATTTTTTCCATGTTTTAATAGTTATTCTGCTATTTAGGGCAAAGAGAAACCCAGGAAATCAGTGACCATAAAAATTTGTCCAACCGTTTTTGAGTTATAAATTTTATTAATTTTTTTATTTATTTATAAAAACCTTACAAATAGCACACACACATAGTATTGACATGCAGTTTTAACCAAGAGGAAGTTGTAATAAACCCGACATTGTTTTATTTATGTATATGTTTGTGATTCTTAAACAAGAATTAACACGAGAAACCTAAATCATTATCACACAGGTACCACGTCGCATAAAATTACTGACAAAATAGCAACCGTGTAGACACTTCCGTGTGCTTGACAACTCACACGGAACAATTTAACTGTGTGTCAGTAAAACACGAGAAAAAACCGTGCGATATAAAACCGTGCGAAATACGAAACTCCTCAGAAGTTAACGGGAAAGTGTTTTAGTTTCCGATGAAAATATTCCCAAAATACAGAATATTTTATTCTACAGTCGGACTTGTCCCTAATTGTGTATCTTTCACTGGAATTGTTTCAATTGTTTGTGTTGCGAAGGACTGTCAAATTTGAATAATCAGTCGGAATCCTTTTCGAGCTTCAAGAGTTTCTGTCGGGTTTTTGCTTACTTTTCTTGATAAAAAGCTCTTCAGATAAAGCTGTGATGATTGTCTAGTGTACTAGATTTGCTGATACTGAATCTCGATGTTAAATGAAAGGTTATTTGCGATAGGAAACTTTTGACGGGTCTGCTGCTAAACGGTTAGATACCAGGGAATTTCTTCTTATTTAAATCATTTTGGGAGTAGTAATTGGGCATTAGAAATCTATTTCAGAAAATGATATGTAGGTCATTTATTTTTCCGTCGATTTGTGTATTTAGATTTATGATACATTAGCACATGCATCATTGTGAAAACGGCGAGTTCTATGAAGATGTAGCTACATTGTGCATAAGTATATATCTACCAATATTGTTTATAGTTTCTACAGGACGAGAGGTTTGGCACACACTTCCTCGCTATAGAATAGATAATTAAGCACAAAAATATAGTTATACAAGGTGGAGACGACAATAAGACAGTAAATTAAACTTCGCATATCTAATGACATTCCCAGTCTGCGTACAAAAATTCAATGAAATATATCCCATAGTTTAATCACTATAGCTAGTCAAAGATTGGTAACACCTTAAAAAGTCGGAACATCACTACTATTTAGTTATTTGGAAAAAATCACTATTTTAATTCTGACGCTAGGATTTATTTGACTGTTTCAAAATACTCATATGCATTAGTATTGCCAGGGTTACAATTTTTTGTCGTATTGTCGTCTCCACATAGTATATATAAGTCCTCTATTTAAAAATGTTCACAAAAAAACAACTACTAAAACGATGTTCAACATAACACTCCAGACAGAACTAAACACACTTTTAAATTAATAAACACTCTTATCTAAATCCACCATAGATACAAACTGCCCAATTTTCCAAGCTTGCCAACTTTCCTCATTTACGGGAAAACCTATTAAGGCCGTTTATCCCTTATCTCCATGGGCTGGATGGATCGCGCCATTATAAACCAATAATAGCGTCCACATCCGTTGCAGATGCGGCATTTCCACGGTATATACTGAGTACCTATGCTCAGTAATTACAGCCTCATTGTCCGCCTCGCTGTGTGTGTGTCTATCAACTAAATTTACCGTCACTTGCGGTGCAGAAACACTGCACGGATATTGAACAATTTCCTTGGGTGAACGTAATTGCTTTAATTTCTAGCATACATAGGTTCATTATAACTATAGCGAGGCTAATACCCTTCTGATTCCAATGCAATGGATTCGATTCGAACTCCTTGATTGGATTGCGTTTCCTGCTATTCTTAAATGTAGTTATAGCTTATGAGTTTTTCTGAATCGACCTGTAATTAGCCACCAACCTAGACCACACCTGCATGTACCTAGATTGACTGTTATTCCTCCAAGTGATATTTTTGTCAAACGAAATTCTGCCACATTCCACGAAAAATTTATTTCGAGAACAACTCTTGTGAGAAATATATTCTGTACATTGTAGATTCACACAGATTTTTTTTGTCTTACTTGGCTTTACAACAAAAGAAGGGAAACCCAAACTCCCAGAGAAATGTTTTCATTGAGTGTTCATTACATTATATTAATTTTATGAGACTTATCCCCCAATTACAGCATATTATTATAAGTATTCTAAAAACAAATTACTTACTGACCTGGCAAATGCTGAAATTTTCCGGAAAACTTTTAGATTTTTCTTTCCCTAAAAACCCTAATTCGGACTTCATTCATTTTTAGGGTTACTTAGTCAACAAGAAACCCTTATAGTTTCGCCATGTCCGTCTGTCCATCCGTCCGCAGCTTAGCTCAGAGACTCTTAGTACTAGAAAGCTATAGTTTGGCATGGATATACATAATAATCACGCCGACAAAGTGGTAAGATAAAATCACGAAGAAAAACATTTTTTAGGGTACTTCTTGTACCTACACGTAAAGTGGGGATGTTTTTTTTCTCGTCTTTCCCATGGTATGGGGTATCGTTGGATAGTTCTTTTGAAAATATTGCGTGTCTGTCAGAACAATTTTTCGATTCAGGGATACGTTTGTGAAATATCAAGCTTTAAAGTGCTGATTTTTGTTAGAGTCAAGTGTCTGCCCCCGGTAACTAAATGGTTATTTTTGGATACGTGAAAAACATCGCCGTAGTAGTATATACATGTAACGAAGTTAAAATGAAAACTATTATAGCTAAGTAGGCTTTACAAGTTTACCAGTAATAGTCAGCCAACATAAATTTGCAGTTGCAATGTATGGGAGAACATGATTTTCAACTACAATGTTAAGTTTGTTATTGGGATAAATTCATTCCAACTACGGAAAAGGGTTCCGTAGTTGGAATGAATTTATCCCAAAAATCACTCAATATTGTGCGTACCAACTTACATTTGCAGTTGCAATGTATGGGAGAACATGATTTTCAACTACAATGTTAAGTTTGTTATTGGGATAAATTCATTCCAACTACGGAACCCTTCATTGTGCGTGATCCGACACGCACTTGGCCGGCTTTTTTTATTTATACAGGTTGGCAAGGTCATCGACGTGTAACCTGTTACCATGGATTCAGTACATGATTCTGAACGTGTTCTGCGTTGAAATTTTCCGTGGGTTATCAAAAAAAAAGATTTATTTATTTGATAGCCGATGAGAAATGTGTACCCAAGGGGGCTCTAGAATCATGTGCTGAATTCATGGTAACAGTTTCATTTTCATTTCATTTCATTTATTTATTTTATGAAACATGTTTTTTAATATAAATGTCTATCGTACAAACCATGCCCCGCCGATAGGCATACAAAATCAGCTTAAGAACAATGTCAAAGTTACACAAAGATGTCAAATTATAAAATTGTCATAATAAAATAGGGAAAATGTTATGAAGATAGGAAATATAAAGATACATAATGCCAAAATATTGCAAAAATACAAACATAAAATTACAGTTCAAAATATGCAATATCAAAATTGATCAAAATTTTTACGTTTGTAAGTTTGCACGTTGATGTGTGCCACCCTGTATAGATTTCAAGCAAAAGCAGTTTTTGCACCGTTATTATTTAGTTGCTTGTGAATTAAGCCGGTATATTAACATACGAGAGTCATACCAATTACATAAGTATAATGTATTATGCATGTAGGTATCTCCCTACACGAGCATTGCATGTACTGGATCTATTACTAATCTCTGATAAGTCTAAATGCTAACATTAATATTCAATTAGGTACGAGCCGAAAATGTAATTGAATAATTCATCAATTATTAACATTCAGCGATCCGGTTAGCGTTTAATTCGTTTAACTATAAGTAATTTGTAAAATAACGGATAATTTTATAAAAGGTGGAAGCTTTACTTTTATTTCGGCTTTTCGGCAAATTCCGTTTTATTGCATGTTACTTGTGTATGCATGGATTTTTTGCTTATTTCATTCAAAACGTCTAGATGCAGTTTGAGAAAGTGTGCATTGATGATGCAAGAAAGTATTAAAAGAGTTTAATAATAATTCTGGAAAATTGGATACAGGAATATTTACATTTCATGACGATCTGCACAACAAACGCATACTTGCCTATTAACTTTGCGGAAAAGAACATTATTTTGCAATGGATTCCAGCACAGCAAAGAGAAGAATAACAATATTAAAACGAATCTTCTATTTTTTTCAGGTGCATTTAGGTAACGAGAACGTCAATTTCCAACATTAGAGCTACTCTTGCTGGATATTGTTGCAAGTTCTCAACAAGTTGTTTGATGGGCAGACGTTGCTACTGTTAACTGTTGTGCACATGTAATATTAAGCGTGCAGTATCAAGTATTTTTATCTACGGTATCAAGATGAGAGGTGGAGCGACCTGCGTCTTTTTTAGACGAAACACTATATGTATACTTATATGTCGTCTGTGTTGAAATTGATATACTTATAGTAATAAAAATGCTTTCTTACATCATTATGTGATTTTTATATCATGAACTGTTCAATACACCCTATATTCCTACTATTTATTATTGAATAGTGCACTATTTTACTACATTATAATACTGATGAGTCCAACCTAAGTAGGTTGGACTCATCAGTAAAACATCAGAAAAACTTTTGTTCACCTTAAATACCGATGAGGCCTCATCGGTATTTAAGGTGAACAAAAGTTTTTTTTTTGTGATTTTTTAGGTTATGATTATTTTTCTCAGTATTCCCGTTAGATGAAGTATAATTATTACTATCAGTGTAATCTAGAAATTGTAAGGAACAGATCAACATGCTTTTCATTAGTAGACGCCAAAGTTTTTGGTGGGCCTAATCGTCAAACAAAAAAAAAACTATCTCCTTTGTAGGTATGTAAATATTTTATCACGGGAATCATGTCTCGAATATTTTTCCCGTGTTTTCGGATTGTTTCCTTTACTTGTGCTATATGACATTGCTTCTTGCCAAATTTCATGATTTTAGGTCAACGTGAAGAGCCCTATAGGTTTTGATTCCCTTGCGAGTGTCAAAATATGCGGCACAAACGGAACATAAACGCCCGTGTCTTTTGATTGCGTTGACTTAGAAGTTTGATTTTTTCAGTACTTCAAGGATATGCAGCTTTGAGTATTTGATATTTATTTCAACTTGATAACTCCACACGTTCCTGAGAAATAGGGTCATGCCAGACGGACAACGAAATGATCTTATAAGGGTTCTGCATTTCCTTTTGAGGTACGGACCCCTAAAAGACAAATAAAACCGAAAAGCAGTGTTCAATGAAAGATTATTTCCCAAAGAAGTACATTTTTATCACACGCTACTTCCGAATCTACAATTTAGAAATTAGCAATGCATATATATATGTACTGGATAGTGATAGCAAGCCGTTACCATCGGAATTGATGGAGACCGAGGCAGGTTACATATACTGAGGCTGGGCAAGATGCCAAATAGAGGTCCCTGGGTCTAGTCTAGAAACTTATTACTTAGGCACTGTGTACGGGAAGCCTGTCTTATTAAATGCATTATTACGATGTAGGTGAAATATTGCATGCGCATTAAATGAGTTTTAGCTATATAGCTTTAACTATGGGATATGGGGAAAAGTTACCAATGTAGACATCTCGATTTTTGCTTAAATGAAATAGCAGTTTTTTCATTTTGTCATAATATTTTGTTGTTGCATGTTTTAGGGATTTCCGTGGGCTAAATTCCGAAATCTTAACAACACTTATTACAATTGTGAAACTGGACGCATTCAGTTTTATTAATAGAAAGAATTATATTTGGGACACGCACAATAAATACAAACAGTAAAAAAGGGTCATTTAAAACTGAGACTGAACAATTTTTTTTTAATTTAACTGTCTGTAATTGATAAAAACAATGTCTGTGCGAGGCCAAATACCGCATGGCTGAATTGGTGAAAATCGCCTGAAGCTTACAAAATAGAAAAAGCCCTTGCGACATAGTAACCAATGAGATACAGCTATTACGATGAACAAAGCCTTACAAAAAGAGAATTCTGTAGAATAAGACTTTGTCTTGCAAATAAGTTTCTACCGTATAGTCTGGATATAAAAGAAAGTCATAGAATGTATTATTTCTTCACATTACGTTAGCGTCACACAAAAGAGTTCACTAGGTGACTATATAAAATGCTTAGCATATTGTATTGTGATGCTATTTAGAACAAATTCAGTAGGTATATAGCAGTTCTATTTTTGTAACTAGCAGCGACTCACGGTTTCATCCGCATAAGTCTCAATCATTTATTATTTATTTATTTATTTTGTAGTACGAGTACACATACATTTTAAATGCTTAAGTTGGTGTCAACATAAACTCGTTAGAGTTTAACCGTGCACCAAAATCATCGACTACATAATTTAGAGTTATACATTACATACATTTAGAGTTTAGAGTTATAACCACTTAAGTAGGTAGTTCGGTAAAAAGTAACAACAACAAAAAAATAAAATAAGATGACAATTGGTATACGCGAAATATTATCTATAATAATACTAATGAGCGTACATCAGTGACCAATCTGACCAATTCTATGGGAATAACGAGATAAAAAAAATATTTTATGTGTTAATCCAGGTTATAAGCTATCTGCGTGCCAAACATCTAAATTCCCTCAGCTGTTTTTGCGTGATTGAGGAATAAACATCCAAACTTTCACATTTATAACAATAGTAAGATAGTAGGAAAATATAATATAATATAATATAATATAATATAATCTTGTATACAGGGTTATTTGTAAAACACCAAGCGGTCACGAAAGCGGTAACGCTTAAGAGGTCATTGTACTCATCATTATGAACAACTTTTACTATGGGATCAAACCTGAAATCGCAAAAAAAAATCAGCTGTTCCCTACATTTTGACGACTCGTACGAACATAAATGTAGGGAACAGCTGATTTTTTTTTCACGATTTCAGGTTTGGTCCCATGGTAAAAGTTGTTCATAATGATGAGTACAATGACCTCTTAAGAGGTTGTTGGTGTTTTACAAATAACCCTGTATACACAACAGTACACATCAGAAGCGATAGTGGACTTCCAAGTTGTATGTCGTAGGTTTGAATCCAGACAGGCGCTTTACTTTGTGTTAATTATTTCATCACCATTGCTCTTAAAACGGTGAAGGAAAACATCGTGAGGAAACCGTTATGTCCTAGAACCATAAAGTCGAAGACGTGGCTTTTGCCAATCCACACTGGGCCTGCGTGGTGGATACCGCTCCAGTCCCTCGTACTGAGAGGAGGCCTGTGTCCCAGCAGTGGGAACATTATGGGCTGCCTATGATGATTATGCTACACATCATCATCTGCCGAGCCTTTTCCCAACTATGTTGGGGTCGGCTTCCAGTCTAACCGGATGCAGCTGAATACCAGTATTTTACATGGAGCGACTGCCTATCTGACCTCCACAACCCAGTTACTGCGTAATACGATACTCCTAGGTAAGACTGGTTGTCAGACTTGGGCTTCTGACTACCCGTATCGACTTTCAAAGATCTACGAATGACAGCCGGGAACAACGGCTTAACGTGCTTTCCGAGGCACGGAGGGGTCTCGGTATGTAAAGATGGTCACCCATCCGCAGACCAACCGCGGCAAGCGTAGCTTAACCTGATCGATCGACCTGTGCGGCTGTTACTATTTAGCCACGGGCCACTCCTTTATGCTACGACGATTATGCTATACATCAGTAAGATAATACAGTGTGTCCGGACATGGACTAGCGATATTCTAAATACTTAAATATAAGCTATTTTAAAGTACAATTACACTATAGGCTTAGGTCCAATATACTTCCCCGCTATGTGGCAGCCATTTTGTTTTTTTTGTTGAAGTATGCTCTATGCGAGTACAAAAAAAATCATATATCTCAAAGTTTTAGTCATACTGAGATAAAAATAGGCTTATTCGAAAGGCAATAATATTGTCTACCGTCTGCACTACAAAGCAATATGTTCACAATTCCATAACTTTTGAAAAAAAATGTGAAAGTCGAAAAAAAAAACAAAAAATTATGCAATTCAACCAATAATTGTTAATTACTACAAAAACAACCCCGAGAGCTTTTTTATTTTTTATACTAGATCGACAGTTTTTGAGCTAAGCTACAATACAACATAAAATTCACAACTGTATGTCTAATACTTTAAGAGTTATTGTTGTATGAACATAGCGTATGCGCAAGCACAAAAGGCCTTTGTCGGAACCCTAAACAGGAAATCATTAAAAAAACATAACATTCATATTGAATTTTATTTAATGTTTTTTCCAATATTAAATGAAGATTAAAATATCTAAAGCAGTTGCTCAAAGTGGCCACCTCCAGCTTGTAGACACACTACGGCTCTCTGTGCCACCTGGGTTGATGAGCGCCTAATTAAATCCAAATCGGATCTAATTTCTTCGGCGGCTGCCATAATTTTTGCGACGAGTTCTTCCCTGGTATTTGGAACTGTAGCGTATACTTTTTGTTTCATATGACCCCACAAAAAATAATCCAAGGGTGTCAAATCGGGTGAGCGAGGCGGCCACGCTACTACACCACCACGACCGATCCACGGCTGTAGATTATTATTTAAATATTCTCTCACTGCTCGAGAAAAATGCGCGGGTGCACCATCGAGCTGGAACCACATACGCCGACGGTATGATAGAGGTAGGTCCATGAGGCTGTCCGCAAACTGTGTCTGTAAGAATTCTAAAAATCTAGCGCCGTTTAATGTAGGTGGCAATTCCAATGGCCCTATCAGCCTATCGTTGATTATGCCGGCCCACACATTTACTGAGAATTCATGTTGAAATGAGCTTGGGCGCACCGCCCTTGGATTTGCGGAGCACCAGAGATGGTCGTTTCTGTGGTTTGTAATCCCAGCTCTTGTAAATTTGGCTTCATCAGTCCACAGTATTCTTTGTAAAAAATTACGGTTCTGTCTCAAATTTCTATTTATCCACGAACAAAACACAGATCTCGCAGCAAAATCTGGTTCGATCACGTCTTGAACCCGTCGAAAATGATAAGGGTGTAACCCTTCTCTTTTCAAAATTCTCCATACATGCCACTTAGACATTCGAAGTTGCACTGAAATCCGTCTAACGCTTAGTCTAGGATCATTGGTTATTAGTCTAAGCACTTCTTCTTCATCTTCGGGCGATACCAAGCGATTGCGTTCATTAACAGCTCTTTGAATACCTCTTTCCGCTAATCTTGAATGCACGTCGATAAAAGTTTGGCGACTCGGTGTAGGCCTGTTAGGGTACCTTCGTCGATATTCTTGTACAGCCAAATTTGCACTTCCATTGCAAAAGCCATACACAAAGTGTATGTCAGCAATATGTTGCGATGAATATTGACGCTGTGCCATACTTTATCACACTTTTAAATACAAAACACTAACGCAGCACGTAAACAGCACGGACGGTAAGTGAAAGTAGCGATAGCGATCACAACGCAGGGCGAGGGACAACTAAACTAACCCAACTAATAATTTGTCCTTAAAACTGATTTTGTTTCAGGTAGTGGACTAATACGTTCTATCTCGCTTACTCACGGTAGTAACGAACAGTATTTCTCGCCTGCTCTCAGATGGAATACAGTGAATGCCATAAATGACACTCTGGCGGTTAACAAAGACGTTTTGTGCTTGCGCATACGCTATGTTCAAACAACAATAACTCTTAAAGTATTAAACATACAGTTGTGAATTTTATGTTGCATTGTAGCGTAGCTCAAAAACTGTCGATCTAGTATAAAAAATAAAAAAGTTCTCGGGGTTGTTTTTGTAGTAATTAACCATTATTGGTTGAATTGCATAATTTTTTGATTTTTTTTTCGACTTTCACATTTTTTTTCAAAAGTTATGGAATTGTGAACACATTGCTTTGTAATGCAGACGGTAGACAATATTATTGCCTTCCGAATAAGGCTATTTTTATCTCAGTATGACTAAAACTTTGAGATATATGATTTTTTTTGTACTCGCATAGAGCATATTTCAACAAAAAAAACAAAATGGCTGCCACATAGCGGGGAAGTGTATTGGACCCAAGCCTATAGTGTAATAGTACTTTAAAATAGCTTATATTTAAGTATTTAGAATATCGCTAGTCCATGTCCGGACACACTGTATAAGAATTCTGTAGCAAATCAATGGAATTGACATCTTAAGTACTAATTACAAATTGCAAACCGTAAAGGCAATTCTGAAGAAATACTAAGCTATACTATACATACCCAGCACCCTAATTGCGTAACACACTATTACTCTCAATTTGAATAATTTTGAAGCATATTGCTAATCCATTGCTCCATATATTCGAAAAATGTGTCTGCTCAACAACGTAAATAACACAATGGATGTTGTTGAACTGTCAAAAGGAAACCCATTGCTACTGATAGTGTGTTACGCAATTACCCTGCTGTTCTGTGAAAGGAATAATACGCGATTGATATTTTAATTTTACGCCTAAACTCACAAACCCTTTTACGTCCACCGCAGTCGGTTAAAACAAATGCTCGAACAACAAATAAACAATACTGTAGACGTTGATCCTAAACCTAATGCTGTATTGAACCGATTCGGCGAGATTGAGATTTATAACCTGCGCCTTTCAAACTAATGAAGTTCTATTGGCTCTATCGTATTTCCACTGAATTTAGTTCACAATAAATAACGGTTTTACCTCGCTTTTATTTACTTTCTGTTTTAGAGTCGAAAGTGATGTTATTAAATATGTAGGTAAAAGTTTTGTTTTGTTGTTGCACGCTGCATTGTTGCCATATTCAACATTAATTTATTTAACTTACACGTCCGTGTTTGAGTCACAGAAATTTATATGTGTATCTCAACTTTATCGGTTTGACGGCACGGTTGGCGCAGTGGTTAAGCGATTGACTGCTGCGCTGCGTGTCGCGGGTTCGATTCCCGCACGGAACAAATATTTGTATGACCTACATGTATTTGTTCCGAGTCTGGGTGTTTTTCTATCTATAATATGTATGTATTTACAAAAAAAAAAAAAATTGTATATAAGTAGTTTATCAGCCATCTTGTTACCATAACACAAGCATTAGGTTGCTTAGCTTGGGACAAATGGTGCTGTGTGAAATGTCCAGGGATTTATTATTATTATTATTATTATTATCGGTCCATTAGATTCGAAGCAAATTGGCTGTAACAGACGGACAGACAGACATACGAGTGATCCTATAAGTATTCCGTATTTTTATTAGGACGTACGGAACCTTAAAAATTACAGAGGATGTTCTGTAACTGTAATTATTCACCATACAGTGTTTTGTATTAATTCTAAAGAGAAAATTAAGATACCTTTGCGGCCAAAATACTTTTCCTGTTGACAGCGATGCGGATGAATTTTTCAATGCCCTATTTATATTCCATGCCATCCCCTCTTTTTATCCCATCCCCCCCCTTTTGATACATTTATTATTATTTTAAGACTACCAGCTTATAAATTATGTAAATATTCGTAGGTATATTTACATAATCAATATTAAATTCAATATTATATGGGTATATTTATAAAAATACCTGATCATTTATTTACATATTTTATTTACAATTTTTGTATTTTTATCTAGAATAATCCATGTAACTACGCTAAGCATAAAAGGATAAAACCCTGCAAGCAACGGAAGAAAATCTTTTGTAACCCTTTATGGCGCCCAGAGGAACAGTCGAGGCTAGCCGCGATTCACATGCGGCATCAATGTCCGTGTTTTTGAACCTAGTGTGTTTAATATAATGAAGTTTACAATGTGTGTGAAAAGCGGCGTTTAGTGAAGTTGTTGTATCTATTGTGCGCTTTTATCTTTTACTTTTATGACGATTTTATCGTGAACGTCCACGTCCACGTCACAGCAACATGATATCACCGGGAAGTAAAATGTACAGAAATATAATATGAAAACGCTTTTTTCCGTCCACGATAATGTTATAACGTGTACGTTGTTATGGACGTGGACGTCTATTATACGAACGGTCACGTTATAAATTATAAAAGTGCACATTACTAGGTAATATCATCATCTGCCTAGACTTTTCCCAACTATGTTGGGGTCGGCTTCCAGTCTAACCGGATGCAGCTGAATACCAGTATTTTACATGGAGCGACTGCCTATCTGACCTCCACAACCCAGTTACTGGTTACTTTGGTAAGACTGGTTGTCAGACCTTCGGGCTACTGACGACCCGTAACGACTGTCGAAGATCCACGAATGACAGCCGGGACCAACGACTTAACGTGCTTTCCGAGGCACGGAGTGGTCTTGGCATGTGAAGATGGTCACCCATCCACGGACCAACCGTGGCAAGCGTAGCTTAACCTGATCGATAGACCCGAGCGGCTGTTAATACTTAGCCACAACTGCCTCTATTGATCAAAGATTTAAATTACAATTATTATCAGGTAACTAATAATTGTAATTTAAATCTTTGATCAACACCAGTCACATGACGCGCACTCGATATTTACAAAATCCACACCTATTCACAAATCTACTTATCTACCTAACGTAATTAAGAATTCAAGACTATACAAAATACTGGCAGAAAATACAGAGCTTCTAAATTAATTAATTCCAAACAAAGAATAAAACTTAACAACTTATTTGACGAACAGACGAACTCTTAACACAGAAACGAATAATCATTATTCAAATTAATATTTCAACAGGAATTGCGTGAAAAGGTCACAAAACTTTGCGTCAGAGTTTCCAAACAGTACTTCTTAGAAGGTCTGAAGTAGATTAAGATTTGTGTTTTCCACCATCTGTGACCACTACAAGTTTTTGGGTTCTATGTTAGAGAATTGAAAGGGTAACTAATTAAAGTTGGGGACCTGCTAGATCGATGGAGTATTTCATTAGAACTCGGAAGTAATTAAGGCCGAGAGGCAATTTATTCAAAGAGATTTTGTTTGTTTTTTTTTTATTGTGGTATTGTATTTTGTAGGCCGTCTTACAGCTTTCCGTTAAAAGATAGGACTAAATCACAAGTTAGGTTAATCTATATTAATATTATAAATTCGAAAGTAACTCTGTCTTTCTGTCTGTCCTTTTTTGACCTAAACCACTTAACGGATTTCCGCAAAATTTGGCAAGGAGATTGATGGCATCCTGTGAAAGGACATAGGCTAATTTTTGCCTCAAAAATAATCTTAAAGGAATGAAAATTTGTATGGGAAACACAGCATTTTTTAAGTTAGGTTAGTTAATTGCCGACATTCACGCGGGCAAATCCTTGGGTTGAATCTAATAAATCTATCACGACATATAATGTTTTAATTTAAATGAATAGGTGCCAATGTGAAAGCGAAATATTTGAATTCCAGAAATAGTAATAAATCTGTTTTAATAATGATAGGAGTATGAAATCTGAGTCTAAAAACTTTTTAATTTTGTTACTTCGAGAATCCTTGAACACATCTAAAAATAATTGTCAAAGATAAAACCGTTCAAAAATCCCCAGCGCCAAGTTTGCACATCAATCAAAATGTTCCTTAATGACTAACTTTGCTATTAACGGCGGTTGTTTGCCAGTATACATGAACGTGCAGGGTCCCTCCCATAAGTCTATTACCAAAGCTTTGCTCGCAAACCCGCCATTTCACGCCGTATTCGATTGGCCTAATTGATCTCCACTTAGGAAACTAACTCCCAGGCGATTACGGAACTCCGGCTAATAGTGATTTAAATGCGTGTTTAGGATTACGTACCTACACATGGGGGTTTTTGTTCTATTTGAAAGCAAATACCTAGAAAAGCAAAGATATTAAATACGTGAAAGTTATGAACGATAACTAGAATGAAATAGAATCTAACATTGATACCAAAACTACAAATTTAAAAATAGATTTAAAGTTCGTGTTTCAGTACTAATTAAACCAGAAAAACAGAATACTATGCTCATTTTAGCTTCATTTCATAACCAAGTTGAAATGCGATAAAATCGCAACGAACAAATTGTGTTTGTCTTCCCGTTCAACTGCAAGTTTGTCGAGGAAATTAATTACTACCGCTCATAGTCGACAAGTTACTCTATCATAATATACTCCATTATTTCCCTCTTTTAACCCTTAATTACTAAATTTATTTATATTTATATTTTCAGTGTCACATAAATAATGTAGCAATTTATGTAAATAATACATCCGTAATCAATTCTATCACAATAATCGTAATATGAACATCTCTCTAAATTATTCCCTAAAATTTAATTCAATCGATTGATATCTAGAAACGTGAAAATAAGTTCATGTAAACACTCGTTATTGGCTATTTTGAAAAGCAGGTAAACCGTAACCAGATCTCAGTAATAACAGGACCACCGAAGCACGCCTTTTTCAAATAATGCCCACAAAAACTCCCAAAGCTATAATTCGATTCCATTTAAAAGGATTCTCTCGTAGAAGGGTATATTTTATTTCCTATAATACTTCGGGTTTCAATCATTCACCAGTATTTACATAGTAGACCACTTGGCAATCTTACATCATTCAATACCGGATATTGGTACTAGTGAGCTGGTTCTGAGCATTCGATGTTCCAGGCTAATTGGATGGAGAATTCGGTTTTATATGAGCCCACTTCATGACGTACGAACTAATAAAATGGAAGCCAGCTGAGTATTCAATAAGAAATCTTTTTCTCGTTACGTTTGATTGACTCTGAATTTAGTTGAGCTGATTAGTTCTAGAAAATACTTGATTTTGCGGTTAGTAAGTGCCTATTATGAAATATGGAAACAAAATTACTGCAAAGATCTAAGATGATACTACTCGTATCATCAAAATATTATATGAGAACTACCCATGCAAAATCTTTTGTAACTATTGAAAAAAATAGGATGAGTAAAAAAGTTATATCATTTTTATTGCCATCCCTCTTCTTCATAAACGCTCACACGTTATGAGTTTCAAAGGCAGAAATAAAACTAAAGGAAATGTTATTAATAACAAATCTAATGGCAGCCGGTGACAGGCAGCGCCTGCTGTTACGACGGATATGAGCTACCGGTGCAATGCGGATGCATCCAGTAATTATGATCGTCGACGTTCCAATAAGCTTTCCATGATAAACTGGCTTGTTGTTATTACAAATACGAGTCGATTGACAGATACAGTGAACAATATTGATGAAAATCATATTTTGCGTGACAAGATGTAAATGGCTGATGGCGATTGAGTGGACAGCGTTTGTGATAAGGTCACTGGTAAATTCAAAATTCGCGATAATTGTGGGTTATCTGCATGTAACTTTAAAAGGTTAAATCATGTTGAATCTGCATGTAACTTTAAAAGGTTAAATCATGTTGAGTTGCTGTGTTTGCTTATAAACTAATTAAATATAGGACGCTGGACATACAACGACGTAAAACGTAAGACACATATTATATTGGGATAACAAACGACGGCAAATGAATAAATACAGGTGTCACAGCAAAATTCACAGATTTGGTATAGCTTTACACACTTACTAATAAAAGTATTATATCAGATGAATAGTTAAATACCGATTTCTCTCTTTCAGTCGTCAGTAATTTTACTTTCAAAAGAAAAATACAAAGCTTTGTATGACTATACAGACGTTTAGTACGTTTATTAGTAAGAGGGATATATGTACGTATATTGAAATGAATTCAAATATTTCTTACCTGAGAACGCGGCGTGTTGAAAAATCGAGTGTTCCGCAAAATAAGATAAGCAAGATTACTTATGTAGATATCAACGTTTTGCTGTGGCTCGATTTACTAAGAGAAATTGAAATTTAAGACGGTTCACCATTTTCAACTGGAGGAATTCCTTTAAGAAAGTACGTAGAAAATGGTAATCTGTTTAACCGAAGTATTAATTTCAATGGCCGGGTCCGTGGTGGCTTTGAATTCGTTTCTTCAGAATTTGCAAAATCATTCGTAATACGAATCCGATTAGTTTGAATAAAATCTGTGAATCAATTCCTAGTCGGAGTCTCCGGGTCGAAGTGTAATGTATTCCGAAAGTTTATGGTCTTCCAGTTTTAAGTTTACTTTTCTTATACAACGATCGGATTGAGTTCCTTCAACTGTACTTTTTCTTTGTTTAAGGTGATTAGTTGTGCACACAACTACTGTGATTCAATTGAGGTGGTCCTGAGAATGAAATTTTAAAGAATTCACCACTTGAAAATTCCATGAAAAATTGAAGTCAGCAAAATTACAATTTGGTTAATATATTGTGACAGTACGTTTCATACAAAGCTTTACTAAACACGGTTACAATCATCCCTAACATTTTATTCTCTTTGTAGACAGAAATATAATTTCATTTAGCTCTCGAGTTCAACGTAGATTACTCGTAAAGCGAATATCAGCAACCAGTTGTAACAAAGTTGGCGTCTAGCAAACAATTAGGCGAAGTTACGCTGAGGGCTCACGGGTCGGATCTGTTTGCACTAAGTCCATGTTTGTTGACTATAAACATTCCTCACCGGATATTAGCCCTTGTCCGAACGTGTGGAAGAATGCGCTCGATTCAATGTCTATTAGTTCTCTGACACACTTCTCCGAGGTTCAGCTGGATCAAATACGGGCAGTTTCCAACGTTTGAGCAAACTATTGTAATAGTCTGCATTAAATTGGCTGTTATAACATTCCAAAGATGTTGGTCGGGCGTCAAAGATGGCAATTAATCAAAATTGATCCTCATTTTTATGAGTATAAAAACAGAAGGGCTTTAAAACAATAATGTGCTTAGGTATGGTGATTAAAGAAGCCCAAAATATGAGTGTCAGTTTACGTTTAAAATGATACGAAACAAATATTAATATTAATTACATTTATTCGGACACTTCTCTCTTGATCGCCCCAATTCATAATTATATTTTTAATTCTTTTATACCCTCATTAAAGCAAAATCCTAAACACAGGAAAGGTTTAATCTTCATTAGCCAAATGTCAGAAGTACATTACGTTTTACTGGACCTTGTCACAAAATGTAACATGATCTCGCTACTGCGAATATACAGGAAAATATACGAGACATTTTAGTATTTCATTTGATACAGATTTGTGTGACAAAGTCGCAGGAATATATTCTCGTCAGATATTGACATTTCCTTCAATAAGAAACCTATCAAACGTCGGAGGATCACAACTTATTACGGTAACAAATGAACCGATAACAGTACATTCTTATATGTTTCTTTACAAAGACGTCAATTTTAACTAGAGCTTTAACGATTGTGATAATTTTCCTTTGTCGTCTGTAAGTCTTGATAACGAGGAGGGTGGGGAAGACTTAGTTATGTTGGGCGTTGTACATTATGTCGCTGTAGGAGAATTCATATAAGCTACGGGCGCCTTCCGCCGCGGCGTTCGTTGTTATGGTAAGGAAATGGACCCCAGTCTCGAACGGAAAAGTGAGAATTCCGTGTTTCCTCGCGGTTGTGTAAACAACGAACAGACAAATGATCATTACGATTAAGACGGGTATTTTTATAATATCGCCTTTATGTTATTACCCCATTTCCAAAAGCGTTTTCTGTGCCAAGTATTGCTAAGAAAAAAGTTTGCGTGCAGCTCTCATTCAAAACCGATTTGGCTCAAGTCACCTAGGATCCGACGATTTTCAATATTCATCACAGTGCGGTGAAAACTTATTTTGGAAAATACGTGTGGATGTTGGGGTTCGCTTTTATCGTGATAAAGATTATGTAGGTTGAGCTAATGGTGAAGCTTAAACGATAAAGAATGAAATTAGTGAAAGTAATGTTACCGTGAAACTAAATGTTCCACTAACCGCAGACTTTTTCGTTTTCTTGGTTTGTGTATTAGGGGTGGGGGCGTTGAAAAAATGATCGTGCATTTGTCTGTTTGTGCAATATCATCATGTTGTTTACACGGTGGAAACAGTCAGCGGTAAATGTGTTTGTTGTTGAAAACGCGATAAAATGTTTTGTGATTTCGCTTTCAAACTTCTGTTTTTACGAGCGATTCCGAATTTTGCTAACTCAAGTTTTATAGACACGCTGAGTGCTGCAAAAGAATTGTTCGCTTTCTTCTCCGATTTTGTTTTATATTTTCCGGATTTTTAAGATTTGGCAGTATCATTTTTATTATATATAGACGTGATTCTTTAGTGCGGTATGAGTTCATTTTATGAGAGCTAAAAAGTTTTTTATTTATATTTTAGAGACAAAAAAGTTTTTGCTCTATATTCCAATATAAATGAGATAGATGAAGAGGTCTTGCGAAATAAATGAAAACGAAAATGTTTTCTCAATTTTAGTTTTGTCTCCAAGCCAAATAACATGCCAGACCGGATTTTGCTTTTTGTGTCTTATTCAAAAATTATTTTACGATATTTCTTAAACAAACAAATTCCATCTTCTGTTAGTTCACCCGGCTACTGCAGATTTTGCACTTTTGTCAACCTTTGCAAGTGAATGTCTCAAAAAGTATTTTCGGAACTCGTACTTGTAGAATACAGTACCTACGCGAGTGCTTAAATTTATATCATTGCAAGTGTAAGATTTACGGAGAACGTTCCGTGCGTGGGGGTTTTCTAAAACGTAGTAGATCTTCCTTATTTATGTTTACAGCTTATACCGGCCGCTTCCATTTCGTATATAGTTTGAATCCGTTTATCGGATTTCGAACACGTTTCGGTCGAATCCCATATCGGTGGACTTGATATATAAGCGTGGTCGGGTACCCTTATAAAATTACCGCTGAGGAAAGAATCGCTACGAATGAGGATACAATAAGAATATTCAAATGGCCGAGATCGTTCTCTCATATGAATATAGAAGACGCTTATTTATTCGAGGAAAAAAAAAAAGTCTATTCATCTACTAGATTTTGACTGTATATTGCCTCTTGAGAGAAAATTGAAGTTGAAGAAATGAAAAAAAGAATGGTAGATTCTATGATGTGCTGTGACTACAAAGTACAAATTGGCTTAGCCTACTGACAATGACGAACGCTTGCGTGCCCAACAATACAGGTGTGGCAATTCATACCGTGTTATCTTTTCGTACGTTTTTATCTTAGCAAACATAGATAACCTAGCTAACGCTTATCTGGTCTGATAAGTTAGCAGTTACGATTCGATCTAGACAGTGAGTGGACAACACTGGTTTCGTGCCTGAATATATATTTGTTTGTGGTGTTAAGTGTTTTTCAAGTGAGATGGCCGGAGCTGGTAGAGGCGAGGGCAAGGGCCCAGCGGTGGGCAAACTGGAGTCCCAGATCTATTGTATCAAGTACACATTATTTTGCTTCAACGTCGTATTGTGGGTGAGTATTGCGCAAATTGAAAACGTTTGACCTTCCGTTTCATTCTTGAATCGTGCTTGGAAATTACTTTTGATGTCGATTTGTGAACGTTACGTTAATAGTTCGTTATGAGTGTAATGGAATTAGGTTCTTTTATTTCATGTCAGGTTTGTTTGGTGTGTGAGCGTGCTTTGATATACTCGTATGACTCACAATTTGAATCCGCTAGTGCGAATTAAAATACGGAGAATTTGAAATGCGAATCTATTGTGAAATACCTGTTTGTTAACAATTGTAAGAAGCCTGTACTATAGGTACATAATTAGGACGAATGTAGCGCTAATTTCTAGAAATAAAGTTCCATATTTGGTTATCATTCAATTATATATTTCATTCACTGCGATGGCCACCGATTAGCACGCGAGCAACTCGTTCAGTATTGCCAGTCCATTACATTTTTCATGCACCGTTTAGTCATGTGTAAACAGGGCTTTATTACTCATATATTTTAGATTACACGCGATAAGTTTTAATTATGAACAGTCATTTGTTTTTTTATTATTTATGAATAGGACAGCGTGTAAGCTTGTGGTGTAAGCAATGTACCTAATAGCTAGTTAGCAGTAGAAGTACTCGTATTAACCGGTGAACAAAGACCACAGCACTGTTTAAGAAGTCGCAATGTGCGTTCTAGGTTCAAAATCATAATCTTGCTCATTTAATATGTAGCTTAACTTAGCATTCTGTAATACTGCTGAGGATAATTTCGCTGTAGTTAATTATATTACAACCAAATAGCTTTAAATTAATGCAAAGGCAAGGCATATTATTTTTGCCTATTTGTCCAAAAATGTATCTACATACATTATCTACTCTTACACACAAAATGATACCTACCTGTTCTTTTGTTTTCGCTTACTATAGAGCATTTTGATCGTTTGTTATCTACTTATACATACGCTTTCTGTTTCTAATTTCACTAAATTTAGTATCTTAACAGTAAAATATATGAATGTCGTCTGACAATTTTATACAGATTAGTGACCTAAAAACGTCCGCCATATTGTCCTTGTAGGAGGCATCTAAAAGGTTGTATTTTTAACACTAGGGTCTTTGATAAGTTGGTAGGTAGGTACTTACTAATAATATCTATGATGTCAACTTTGACAATATATATCTTTCAATATATATCTGTACAGACAGAGTAGGGAAAGTATTTTTTTGTTGAAAATGTGTCCTAACTAGGAAAATAGTTATAATAATTATTATTGACAGGTTTCACTATAATTTACGATTCGAACAAGTTGTATTTTTTTCAGGAAATATTTTTCATAGTTCTCGGAGTTTTCCCTTATTCAACCATATTTTTCAAATCAACTGAAAACTGCTTAACTTCAAGTATAAAAAAAATTAAAAATTGCTATATAAAAACAATGGCGCTTAGGTTTTGAAGTTTTTGAGCTCCAAATACCTACACATTTTTAATTCACGATATTGATTACAGCGCGATATCAACAGCTAACCTAAAATAAAGGGCCTGTACAAAGAATGCGTTATCGGCGCCTGATAAGCGGCCTGTCCTGTTTTCCAAGTATACGAGTAGATACATGGTATCCAGTCATACATACCTGATGATTCACAGGTTGAAATAAATTGTGTATGAGTGATGTTTTTGGAATAGATTCGCTTCCGTTTTAACAGTTCCTGGTTGGCATTATATCTTGGTAGAGGATAAGCAATGATTAGTTTCCACTAACTTGTAGATGATTAGAATGTTTTTATATAAGCAGTTTTAGATAAATACTGCCTAGCCTTTTCCCAACTGTGTTGGGGTCGGCTTCCAGTCTAACCGGATGCATCTGAATACTTTTTTACATGGACTGCGTATCTGACCTCCACAACCTAGTTACTGGGTAATACGATACCCCTTGGTAAGACTGGTTGTCAGACTTTCGGGCTTCTGACTACCCGTAACGACTGTGAAAAATGGTCACCCATCCACAAACCAACCGCGGCAAGCGTAGCTTAACCTGATCGATCGACCTGTGCGGCTGTTATTATTTAGCCACGGGCCCCTCTAGGTCAGATAGGCAGTCGCTCCATGTAAAATACTGGTATTCAGCTGCATCCAGTTAGACTGTAAGCCGACCCCAACATAGTTGGGAAAAGGCTAGGCGGATGGTGAGGTATTACTTTTGTAGTAAAACAATAAACGAACTAATTTGCATACACTTATTACATTGTAGAAACTGCAGCTACCTCAAAATGGTTCTAATTAAGTTGCAGTCTTAACTCGACAGGTAGCTATAGTTTCTACAATGTAATCAACTTGACAAAACGTTTTAATTACAACTCCCAAAAATATGACACAACCTTTCACAAAGCGGGCATCGGGAACATCTCACATCCAGCAACATTGGAAGTTGTTGCAGTAAATCCTCCCTCGACTTAAAACTATTTGCCACCACCACGAAACTGTCAAAATCAGACCACAAGCTCATCGTGTTTATAATTTATACAAATAGTAAAGTTAGTGGCAAGTTACAGACATTAGCGACACGTGGCGAGGGCGTCCGCACTAAATCTTGGACTTGCAAGTACTTGCAAAGAATAAGAATGGGCAGAAGTGAGATTCCTGAAAGCCGATTTCCGCAAATAAAAAGGTTCAAGATCTAGTAGCAACCTCATCACAGCGACAATCAGTGTCAAAAACTTGTCAAAAATGTAGGGAAATTAGAGGTATTTTTGACATATTGAGACAGATCAGACTGTGAACGTTCTTAAAATTACGAGATTATTGCCCCTCTGGTCTCTGAACGCAGTCAAAATTGTGTTGTTAAGCTATACAGTGTGAGTCTTTATAAAGTGCACATATTAAAAAGGGTGAAAATATAAACAGTTTTATCGACGGAAAACATGTCAAAAAAAATCTAAAAAAAAAATTTTTTTTTTATTTTTTTTTACTCTCGTCTGGGTACCCCATGCAAACAAACTGTTACTACTTTTAAACAAAACAGTGTAGTTAATACTTGTGGTAGTAAAGTGTGGGTGTTAAGATGGGTGGTAGTTAAGACTTGGGCTTCTTAAGACAGCACCATGAACCACCATATGACGAGCGTCTTGAAAATTATGCCACCGGTGTTAGACTACACTGTTAATCAATACCAGAAATAACGTTTTCATGATATCATTTGACGTTAAATTGCGGTCAATAAGGTACCGTGGCGGCACCGCTGTCTATAGTAAACCCGAAATTCGAACGTATGTGATTATTTCATCGGCATTGACGCATTCTGAACGGAAAGTATAAAATTTAAAATTTTGTTTATCTCACGAAGCGACGCGCGATTTACTTGTGGTAACAAGAGTACGAACCCGCTGTGAATGTGTGCGTCAAGATGAGTAGCATCAGCACATAACACACACACACTAACACAAACACTTCCGACTTCGTCATTGTCTCGGACGGTACCGAGACCTCCTGCGCTTACTCGCTCATTTAGAGCGTGTTTGTACACTTACAAAACGTTACACGATAAAAAATCTGTACAAGAGATTCCCTTCTACACAGATTTCCTAGTCTATGGTATTTGCAACTTAGCAATCCGCAACTTGTTCTTGACGCAAGGGGTTTTGAGCCCACTTAATTAATGAGATCAAATAATATTGCGTAGATGTGTAGCCCCGAGGGTCTGAATAGGGCGAATTGATTTGTTTTCCATGTATTGATACTGTACCGTGTTCTTGGGGACCTATTAATAAACTGGTCGATAATTAGTTAGGGGATGACGAGGGTGGGTAGCAGTTGTTTTTGTCTTGTTTTCTAAAGACAGAGGATTTATATGTAGGACGACAGAAGCTAAGAAATAATGGCCATAAAATCTTTCTACATAACATTGCATAATATCACGATTATTTCTCCGACAGATTGGGTAGAGGTGTACTTATAGTACACTCAAGTCTCATCAGTCATGTTTAAGTACCAAGTCATAGGGGCACAAATACAAGATCCGGACTGGACCACGGACTGGACCTGGCAATCGAACCCAGAATCTAATCAATCAGCTCGTTTCGAACGTCAAAATTCACACATCCCCCTAAAACGCCAGCCCTTCACCACTTCCTGGTACATTGCGTTCGCTGGAAAGAAGTGGCGCAACAACCTCCCCAGCAGAACAGCTGTCTGTTCAGTTAAAAAATTTGCTTCTATACTTAATGCTCAGCAGTAGACCTTGTGACCTCTACACCCTAAATTGTACCTCCTTTAGGGTGGAAAGCAAAGGCTAACAATAACAAAATAATGAAAGGACACCCTAATCTTGATACTCAGTCTGATTTCTCTCATTTGATATTCGATATTTACCACTAAGGCGAAGATCAAGTAAATATCTCATGTATGTCTCAATAGGATTTAGTTTGTCTAGGTTCTAGTTCTATGTCTGCATAGAGACAAAAATAATAGCAAGTTAGTTATTATGAGAACCCTTTTGATGTCCCAGTATGGAAAACAAACACTGGACTTAATTGAATAAGTTGGTTGAAAAGCCAATAAGGTAAAAGACGTATTTTTATGTGAACTAGAATAACACAAAATCATTTATAGAAATAAAAAAAAAAAAAAAAAGATCCGACGAACTTAGAACTTCCTACTTTTTAAGAAGTCGGTTAAAAATAATATGTACCAAGTCATCATCATCTGCCAAGCCTTTTTAGAACTATGTTGGGGTCGGCTTCCAGTCTAACTGTTGAATACCAGTATTTTACATGAATCAACTGCCTATATAACCTCCACAACCCAGCACCCGGGTAATACGATACCCTTGGTAAGACTGGTTACCATGACAGACCCAGACTGGTTGGGTCGGTTGGTGGTTTGGTGGACTGGTTGGTAATATGTTCCAAGTAGGTATGTTTTGTTTAAAACAAGTTTCACAAAGCGGCTTGACACAAAACCCTAAAATAAACAAACAATAAACTATTCATTACAAGCTAAAAAACCACAGTCCAAAGAAGACCCAAACATTGTGCACATCAAGGAGTTTGCAAAACTATTAAAACCAGCGAAGGCATATCAGAAAATAAATCCAGCCAGAATAAAACATACGAATTTATGAAAACTCCCCATTTTTCTCCCCTTTTCCGTATTCTATAAAAAACAGCCCTTACATAAAACAATAAACATCTGCATCACTTCAGCTCCACGTTAATCACCCGAGCTGTTCACTATAAATTGGAGTGGAACCGGGAACTAGCGCCAAAAACTGCGGGGTAGCGGCTTCAAGAGTCACTCGAATCGCACCTGAGCACTCGTTAAGGTGTTCTTGCAATGAGAAATAATTGCCGAAGTTACTCACTTCGTATCGAATAATTGACTTCTGGATTTGAGCCAAGACGAATGCGCCGTGATTTGGTCCCGGTTTTTGATTGGTGGTGGATTTTGTTCATG
The DNA here is from genome assembly GCA_949629135.1 of Eremobia ochroleuca. NCBI lineage: Eukaryota > Metazoa > Arthropoda > Insecta > Lepidoptera > Noctuidae > Eremobia > Eremobia ochroleuca. Next base: position 6,812,868 of record OX451392.1, read on the forward strand.
TAGCTTGATTTGTTCTTTGTTTAGCTGAAGATTCAGCACTTTGTAGGCATTCGGTAAACGATATTGGTTCCTTTTTTGCCAATTTTAGCGTGGAGCAGTAATTACGTTAACAATCTTAATTGGACTAGCTAACTGAGTGAGTGACAGACGTAAATCATTTAGACACTGAGCCCACCTAAATATCTGAACGAAGTCTCCGTTGAGATATTTAGATTGGCTCGGCGTCTCAACCATCGGCGCGGAAGATATTGTAGTGCAGAGACACAGGTGTACTCTTTCTTCCCTCACTCTCATAGTCCGATGGGACGGCAATCTGACACGACCGGAGGGAGATCAGGTGTAGGAAGTTGTTCCTACACCTGATCTCCCTCTGGTCTCCACTTTAAGCCGTTGGGCTTAAAGTGCTTTCCGAGGGGCTATCACACCGCTCACTTGAAACTCGAGGCTGTTACTAAGAAAATCCTAATGAAAAACCCAATAGCACCATGCACGACCTGGGAATCGAACCCAGGACCCCCACGCTCAGCAGTCGCGCTTGCGACCACAAGACCAACTAGGCAGTTGCAGAGTCCAACTACAAGGTAATTGAAGGAGTCTTTTTCGAGATTTCAGGGTTGGTCTCATCGTAAAAGTTTTTTTTTATAATGATAAGGTCAATGACCTCTTTTCGGTTTTTTTAGTTATTGCAATTACAACTTGTATAGCAATTGCGTTGATTTATTAATCCTATAGTTCTCAAAAGTATGTTCTAAGGTGTGCAAGGTAAACGATATCATGTCACATTTTATGACTTTAGTTACTTTCAAATTCTTGATGCCAACTTGTGCAATTTGGAACATGCCCAATTAATTTTCTAGAACTTGGTCTTGCTTTTGGTCGCGATAAGTCAGTTTGAATATATTACAATGTCTGAGGAGTCTTTGGTGCCATTGCTAACGTGGCTGAATGATTTAGGACTCTTTTTTATCTTCGTTTAGTATGACACAAATTATATGAGAAAAACTCATGTAGTGGACAAGCGCACATGCGCTTGTAGGATTATGTAGAATTATGTACAGTATAATCTTGATTTGTTTTCCTAAAGTGCATAGAACTAGTATGTTCTATATGCTTTAAGCTGTCAAGAGTATTTCTAGACGAGTAAATAATTAATTCCGAACGAAACCGGGGATTTGTGAGTCGGTCAAGTAAATACAAAAACTTATTTTACTTTCACATAAAATTCAAGGATAGCAGAATAAAACATTGTAATTAAAATATTATCTTAATTTTATGTGCTATTTTGGATGTGTAAGTGGTTATAAATAATAAATGTATTAAACTCAGTGGGATGTATGTTTATGGGACTTCGTCTAAATATAGTCTGTTAAATTGTTATAAAAATACATTGAATATCTTATATTGTTTTAAAACAGTTCTGCCAAATTAGATTTACATAAGACTGTCAATATTAAAAGTTATTTGGTAAAAATGTATGACTAGGTAAAAATGGCGGGAATGTTAGATCGACTTGGGTAATAGGAGGGGTGCGCGGCCATGTTGTAAGGCTAAGGCTGGAGGGCAGTTGAATACAGAGGTGAAAAGATGGATTACCGTTCATGTAAGTTAATTGATATTATTGCTGTTAACTATGTTGTCCTATATGTGGTATAATACAATATGCCTAATAATGCTTTTGTGTTAAATCGAATTTAGGAATATTCATGTTCTGTTTCCTTTCGTTGATAAGTTCCTATAGCTTTGAGAAATGGTCCAATAGATTAATGTGATAACAATAATTGTTTATGCAAATGTAAGAATGTGTTGATATTATACAATACATTAGAACAAGCTGCCATGGAGTTTCCTTGTCCTTCCTTCTCCATGATGACCTAGTTTTGGAACGGACAATTAGTTTTCTCATTAACATGTTTGACTGACAAGCCTAATTGAAATAAATGCCTAGTCTTGTCTTTCTGTGCTTTTCTTCGTAAAACCCTTTCCCTACACACCATATTCACAGGTACTTCATACACAGAATAACTAGTAACCATTCTGAGACTCAAAGCTTGCTAATTATGCTGATATCATTACCTATACATATAGTTATCATACACCTTTCTGACATCAGAAGTGGGATAGTACTCTGTCTTACAGAAGAGATTTCTAATGAATTTTATTTTGTTATTTTCATGATCAATGTTGGAGCAATCGGTGTTCTGGCTGGAAGCCATTGGTGTCGGCAGGTCGCTGACTCAACTCTCACCATGACGATGACATCGTGCTATAAACTGAGAGCGGAATGTGGAGCTGAATTTTGCTGTAACATCTTCGAAAACCATTCCAAGGATTAAATGGAGCAGCAGTACCTACGAATTAGCATAAGTCGGTAAGGCCTTTAGGGGCTCTGCTTTGATACTATCTTGAAATCTGAGACCATCTCCAGGTGGTGGTGCATCATAGAAAAAGTTTTGTAACATAAAAACTTGAATTTAACAACAAAATGTTTGTACTTAATTAAGAGTTAAGCTTCAACGGGTATTTTATGAAACTACCAATAAAGAAGGTTCTGTTATGACAAAATGATGATGGGTAATTTGTAATAAAAGGTTCAAGTATTAAAAAGATAAGGTTGAGAATAAGTTAAAGAGTTTTCAGTAATGAAACTTGTATGTTACTGAAATAGTGACGTTAGATTCTGGTGTTCATAAATTATTTTGAAAGATGATTTTGGGTAAAATTGCAAAACTTGTTAACATGATCACAGTAATATTATAAAGGTAAAATTTTGTGTGTTTGTATAGTTGTTACCTCTTCATGCACAAATGGCTGAACGTATTTGGATGAAATTTGGCATACATAGTTTATAACTTTGCTGGTCAAAGTGCAGGGTGCAGCTAGTTAAAATATTTCATAATGTAGTAGTAAGAAGCCAGAATTTAAAGTTGTGGGTACTATGAGTAAATGAAACATATTTCTCTTTGATCTGCTATGTAAGAAATAGTGAATATTACTGATGTGCCGATTCGATTATTAAAGATCCTTTTCAAATTTTTATCCAAAAAGGTTATTTATGGTTTAAGATTAATTACAATAGTATTATATTACATAATATAAAGGTGTCTATGTAGATAATGAGAACCAAATAATAATCAGAATGTATTTTAATAAACCATTTTATTATTAAATACAAAAAGGCTGAGAATTAGCATTCAAAAATATTATACCATCAAGATGTTTTGGTAGAAGCCGGTTCCTTCTCAAAGTTAGTCATCATACCAGTTTTAGAAAAAAAAAAAAAAATATCTCTTGGAGGGAACTGAGGTGGCTGGTATACATGAGCAGTGCTGTGGCAAATGATCAATAAAATTTTCTAATATAAAAACATAATTAGTAGCAACCATTATTTGAAAAATCTATGAATCAATTACTGATAATCTACTCCGCACATCATTAGTGAATATCATTTAAATTATTGATAAACAAATATGAAAAGGTGAAAAGCTATTAGTAATTCTCTTTATTTTATTCTTAACTTTTGAAGTGCTTACTAAAATAGTATTGTTAAAATAAACTTTTATTTTGGTCTGAACCGCTAACCCAGGTTAGATAATTTAGTTTTGGATTGTAGCCCTTTACTTTAAGAGTAAAGTGGTTGTCAGCTGTTTAGAGTGGTCATGTCAAAACCTGAAATTATTTGGCAGAAAATGTAATATGAATGGTCAATACAATTTGCAATGTTATTGTCAGATTGGCCAAGCGATGTATAGTTTTGATCATTCATATAATGAATACTGGTTGTTTGATGGACTGGGTGGATTGATGAATTGTTGCTTTGCAGTTGTTCTGAAAACTGACTATGTATACTGTTGTTAAGTGATTATTTATTTAATAAGGGTTGCACCACTGGTTGACTGTTTGCTTGGTGCTGTTATTTGTCGCCGGAAGCGGACCAGTTGTCTGGTTGAATAGTGGTTGTTAGTGACGTGGTGTGGGTGGTCTCGTCACATAGACTGGAAAGTCAACATAAAGGTTGAACCTTTTGAATTGGTCACTATCACTTATTGCTGTTTTTGGTCTTACTAAGTACATACTTCGAGAATGAAGTAATGGTCAGTATAGTTGTGTGTGATTACTCAAATTTATAGAATATCTCATTGAATATTTATTGATCACGTATTGAATTCGTAAAACAGCAAATCACAATAAGAATGTTGACTGTCAGATGATAGTTAATAATGACATTGACATAATTATATATAAACAATGTTTTATCAAACATAATTATTATTTTGTGAATAGAAAGGTTGCAATTTCTATAATATAGATAGATAGATAGATAGATTGATTTATTTATTTCTGAGTATATGGTACATTAAGATCTTAATATTAAACAGTTTCACATACACTACCGTTGCCGGTGTAGAATATTAAAAATGAACTTACAAGTCAAAGTGGTCAAGTTCTAGGCCGCAACAATATAATCATAGTACCTAGTTAGATTGTTGTGTGAAGAAGATATATCCCCATTAATATAATTATAAATTCGTTCAAATGAAAATTGTTAATTTTTATACAATGTCAAGTTTTATAAGCACAATTTTATTATATTTATTATTTATGAATGAAAAACTGTCAAAATTGAGATATTTCATAGACAGATATATGGTTTTTATTGTGACTTATAAAGGTTGCTTCACAAACAACGATTCTAGAGTTGTTGAACAGGTCATTATTTGTTTTTTTTTTTCATAATCAAAACACATGTTTAATAACTTGGAATTGCAATAAATGATTGTGACAAGGTCAAAGGTTATTTTGTCATTTTAAACTTGACAAAGTGGTTAGTAAGTGTGTTGTTAAAATGAACTTTAGTTTTCTCTGAACCGCTGCGGTGGGACTTGATAATTTTGTTTTGGCTTTTAACCATTTACTTGAAGAGTAAAATTGGTGTCAACTGTTCTGAGTGACTGATAAAATCTGAAATTACGAGTATTGTCATATTGACCAAGCGATGTGCTGTTTTGATAATTTATATGATGAATACTGATTAATGTTTGATTGAACTGATTAGAACATAATTTTTATTATGTTTCTTATTTGAGCAGGTACGCACAGCTCCATTAAGTGGTTATCCCCCCCAAAAGACATGTGGATAGGTGTGGATAGGCCCCTGTTGGTTTTTATATTCTGCAAAAACATTTTATTATAATTAATGTTATTTTTTTTTCTCAATAAAACGTTGATACTTTTATTATTGCGTATAACGACAGCAATAATAGGTTTAACAGTTACGAAAAGCTATTCAACAACTAAATAGACCGGAGGTTTGAAGACCGCTTGACATGCATAAGATTGGAAGTTCAAATCTTAGGTACGAATTATGCTTTATGTCATGCATATTTTTTTTTTTTAGTATAAAGTATTTTTCTATTTAATTAATACATAGAATTTAAAATCCAGAAAAATAAACACTCCATCATTTAGTTATATTTATTACTGCCATTATTTAAGTAAACTATCTTGTTTTACTGCAGCTATCATATTATATATAATTTACCAACTGACACAAACGGAAATAAAAAAAAATGATAGTAAAAATAAAAAAAATAATGGGTAAATCGTAAATAATATCGAAATAAAAAATCGTCATATAATCGTAATAATAATAATAATGGGTAATCGTCGCTTACTCTTTACACATCTAACGTTGCGATTAGTTGAGTGTATGGATTAATTATATAAAGAAAACGTAAGTATTAATAGATAGCTTCAAATTATAACATCTCTCGATTAGACAAAAACCTAAAGCGACTCGGACGAGTAGATAATAATTTCATGTGGGCTCGCTGGCTAGTTCGACATACTGCCGGTATGAATATGACGACGTTCGGTGATGCGATGGTTCGAATCCAAGTCGAAATATTGTACTCTTTTTGAAGTATTCTTTAGGTTATTCGTAAAGAATTCAATGTTGTAGCAGTATAACATTTAAAAACTTGAGGGGTTAGCACATACTGTTGCTGTGTGTACCATCAAATTTAAAATATTTTAGTGTTTCCAAGAATTTTACAATTTGTCACTAAGTATTCTTTTATTTCGTAAACATTTTCGTTTTGCTATTTTGAACGTGTACAACGTCAGCATTTTATTCATTATCGTTAATGTCAATTATCAATTTGTTGGTTTTCTTTTATTTTATTGTTTATGGATGTGATATCAAAGAGGATATCAGTGTGGATAAGGATGTGATATCAAAGAGGATATCAGTGAAAATGGATTTGATATCAAAGAGGATATCAGTGTGGATAGGGATGTGATATCAGAGAGGATATCAGTGAAAATGGATTTGATATCAAAGAGGATATCAGTGAAAACAGGGATGTTATGACAAAGAGAACATCAATGTGGTTAGAATGTGATATGAAGAAGTTATAATATACAGATTTCATATCAATGATTGTATTAATGTATATAGAAATATGAATATAATTATCAGCCTGTCATAAACCAATGTTTGTAAACTGTAATTGAACAATAATGATAACTTGTAATTTGTGTTAATTTAATTACTATTTACCTATGTACTTCGGGACGAAGCACGGATCAGAATGGCCGTGTAGGATTATGTAGAATTATGTACAGTATAATCTTGATTTGTTTTCCTAAAGTGCATAGAACTAGTATGTTCTATATGCTTTAAGCTGTCAAGAGTATTTCTAGACGAGTAAATAATTAATTCCGAACGAAACCGGGGATTTGTGAGTCGGTCAAGTAAATACAAAAACTTATTTTACTTTCACATAAAATTCAAGGATAGCAGAATAAAACATTGTAATTAAAATATTATCTTAATTTTATGTGCTATTTTGGATGTGTAAGTGGTTATAAATAATAAATGTATTAAACTCAGTGGGATGTATGTTTATGGGACTTCGTCTAAATATAGTCTGTTAAATTGTTATAAAAATACATTGAATATCTTATATTGTTTTAAAACAGTTCTGCCAAATTAGATTTACATAAGACTGTCAATATTAAAAGTTATTTGGTAAAAATGTATGACTAGGTAAAAATGGCGGGAATGTTAGATCGACTTGGGTAATAGGAGGGGTGCGCGGCCATGTTGTAAGGCTAAGGCTGGAGGGCAGTTGAATACAGAGGTGAAAAGATGGATTACCGTTCATGTAAGTTAATTGATATTATTGCTGTTAACTATGTTGTCCTATATGTGGTATAATACAATATGCCTAATAATGCTTTTGTGTTAAATCGAATTTAGGAATATTCATGTTCTGTTTCCTTTCGTTGATAAGTTCCTATAGCTTTGAGAAATGGTCCAATAGATTAATGTGATAACAATAATTGTTTATGCAAATGTAAGAATGTGTTGATATTATACAATACATTAGAACAAGCTGCCATGGAGTTTCCTTGTCCTTCCTTCTCCATGATGACCTAGTTTTGGAACGGACAATTAGTTTTCTCATTAACATGTTTGACTGACAAGCCTAATTGAAATAAATGCCTAGTCTTGTCTTTCTGTGCTTTTCTTCGTAAAACCCTTTCCCTACACACCATATTCACAGGTACTTCATACACAGAATAACTAGTAACCATTCTGAGACTCAAAGCTTGCTAATTATGCTGATATCATTACCTATACATATAGTTATCATACACCTTTCTGACACGCTCATGTGGTGCTGAGGGCTGGGCAGCCATTTGTAGCCGGAATCATCGCTCATGGACGGTCTCTTGATGCACCTTCTGATGTGCGGCCTAGGCAAAGTCACATACGCTACAAAGGTTTTGATAACGATGGCTTTGTACAGGCCCTTAGTAACCCTCTATGGAAGAATCTGTGAAAAAAAAAAACTTGTAGTGCGAATACAGATCTAAAATCTAACAAGTCTTCCAAGAAAAAGTGGTGAATACCAAAACCTAGAATGAAGATGCACATTGTGAATTACATACACGGCTTCAGTTTAACCCTATTGTTCAGCACTTACGTAGTAATAGTGTCTATTAACATACGTAATTGCTGAATGCATATATATGCGTTAAATACAGCGGAATAAGGTATTACAGTTCGTCCTAGATATTGCAAGAATGTTAGATATTTTTACTTAGTTGCTGCTGCGGTTCCGCTTGTCACAATGTTTTTATTATTTCTGAAAAGTATTGTTACGATCGAGAATAAAATATATATTGCTATTAAGATTACTCTGTCAGCCGGGTTGGTTGTTGAATTGATTGCCCACGATGTGGCTACTGGTATACCAAAAACTTACCTAAAGGATGCTTGCACTGGTTTTTGTAATTTAACTTACAGTTACTTAATATAATAATAATTTTATCTCCTTTACTTTTCGCAATATTTATAAACTCCATTACCAAAAAACTTCTTTCTTCCTACCACCTTTATGCAGACGATTTGCAAATTTATAAGCAAGCTGACCACGTGAATTTGGCTGATGCCTTTCATATTATCAACAAGGATTTGGTTTCAATCTGTGAGTGGAGTGAGGCGCATGGGTTGCAGGTTAACCCATCGAAGACTCAGCTCATTGTTGTTGGCAGCTCAAGGATGATCCCAAAGATAAACTGGTCAAAGCTTCCCCAGGTTCAGTTTAACGGAACTGCTATTCCAATCAGTGAAAAAGTTAAGAATCTTGGGGTTTGGATTGATAAGCATCTATCTTGGGGTCCTCAGCTACAAGACGTAAGTCGCAAGATTTTTGCATCTGGTAAGTCACTGAGACGATTGCGGAATTTTCTTCCAACTGCCACTAAAACTGCGCTTGCACAATCCCTTTTACTTCCCATCCTTGACTACGCTGATGTCAGTTATCCAGATCTTACTGAGGCACAACTAGATAAACTTGAGCGACTTCAAAAGTTTTGCATAAGATTTATATTTGGACTGCGCAAATATGATCACATATCTGAATTTCGTACAAAGCTCAAGTGGCTTCCCGTACGTCTTCGCCGGAATTCTCATATCTTGATTCAGCTCTACAGTATTTTGTTTAACCCTAAAACCCCCTCTTATCTTAAAGAACGTTTCAAGTTCCTTCATGACACACATAATAGATATCTGAGGTCATCGGAAAACCTGAGACTAGAGATGCCGATGCATTCCACCAGTTTCTATGATAAATCTTTTACTGTTCAAGCAGTACGCTTATGGAATGACTTACCCGTGTCGGTAAGGCGTGCTCAATCTTTGTCCACTTTTAAAATTATGATAAAAAATCACTTCCTCTCTCCTTAAACAGCACCATTATATTTTCTTTACTCCTGTTTCATGTCTATTGTTATATGTATATATTTATTTAGATTGGTATAATATGCATATGTATGTATTTATTTTATCGTGTAAATAGTACACCACAGACTACCTACAATACTTGTCTCTCCTTCCCTTTTCAATCCATCCAAAGGTTGTCTTTAAAAGATCGCTCTTAGCGATAAGACCGCCCATTGTGTCACCGTTTGTAAAATTTCTATATTTATGTCTGTAATCTATATGGTGTACATAATAAAGAGTATTCTATTCTATTCTATTCTATTCTTAATGAATATCAAATTAAATTCTAAATTATTAGGGACTTACCTTAAACGTCAGGTTTCTCAGAAAAACATTTCAGTCAATCAATCAACTCCGCCTATTACAGTCCACTGCTAGACAAAGGACTCTCCCAAGCTGCACCAGGTACCCTATCCCCCGCCTTCCGCATCCAGTCTGTCCCAGTCACCTTCTTAGGGTCGTCGGTCCATCTAGCTGGGGGGCGTCCCATACTACGCTTGCCGATACGTGGTCCCACTCCAGGACTCGTCTGCTCCACCGGCCATCATTCATTCGATAAACTTAGCCAGCCCACTGCCACTTCAACTCGCTTGCTCTGCAAGCTATTTCGGTAACTCCAGTTCTTTTCCGGATATATTCATTCCTGATTGAAAACTATTTCGTACTTATTAAGTGAATAGCCTTCCAAATATCATGGTCCCTTCTTGCATCATATTTAGCCCCTGTGAAAAGCAAGGAATATCGGACTAGGTCGATATACAGATGTTCTGTTTTGTAATATCCGGCTCCTCTTGGCAGACAGATTGGTATCGCAAATAGCACATCTGATTGCTGTGCGATGCTATTAGTAAATCAGGACTGTTCCATACAGAGTGCGATTTTATCTTTAAATGTAGACCTTTACCGAGTGATACAATGCTGGTGTATTTTTTTAGTCTTTTGTTCTAGTTTAAATTTAATTATAATAAAACAACTTTTGGAAGAAAGGTCTGAAAATCATGAATGGTTAAATATTAACTGAAAGTAAAGGAACTAGTGGTACATTTTAAAGGAGTTTCTTTTGGGATCTAAGTTGAAGAAGTGTCTGTCTGATATTAGATAAGCGCCACATTGTAATAAATCGAAGCACAAAGTACACAAATTTAAACAACTGACAGACAGTGATATTTTTAATAATATAACATAATCAGCCTATAAAGTTTGTAGATGACTTGGGCTGACCTGTTAAGTCTACAAAATGATTAATAAATAAATAAATAATGTTTCCACTGTTGGGACACAGGCCTCCTCTCTGTGAGAGGGAGTGGGCCGTAATCCACCACGCGGGCTCAGTGCGTTTTGGATGTCACATGTCTCCGAATTTTTGGTTCTAGGATATGCCGGTTTTTCCTCACGCTATTTTCCTTCACCGTTTTGAGAGCAGTGATGATGGAATAATTTATACAAAGTAAAGTGTCTGCATGGGTTTGAACCCACGACCTACAATTCGTAAGTTGCGATCGTTACCACTGGACCACAACTGCTCTCGATATTTTAGTAAGGTTTAGCATACTTAATTAATAATGTATCATGCAAGCGGGTACCAAAATTGGACACCTATCAAAGATCAACAATCTCATGCTTCCTAACGTGAAAAAATCAACACCAACAATAACGTTATTTCAATACAGTCTTCTTGAAGCGCGGAAGTGATACATTTTCCCAGACGCTTTATATAATCGCTTCCTATTGAATAAACACATCAAGACTTAACTTCGTCTCATTTTCTTAGCCTTTATATAAAATGGCGATATTAATTAAAACGTTAAACCTACTTATAGCTTACTTGTGATGTTAGATTTGCTTTAATTATGTTTCTCTGAATTAATTAAATGTGTTTATGGAGATATGATTATGAGATTTGCTGGCGTGGGAAAGGAATAGATGTGGTTTTATTTGTTTTATTGGGTAGAACAATCTTTCTAAGTAGGCTTTTTATTGAAAGGTTTTGTTTGAAATAGTTGAAGTCGAAGAGGGGCTTGTGACTAAGTAATAACAGCCGCATGTTAAGCTACGCTTGCCGAGGTTGGTCCGTGGATGGGTGACCATCTTCACATACCAAGACCACTACGTGCCTCGGAAAGCACGTTAAGCCGTTGGTCCCGGCTGTAATTCGTGGATCTTTGACAGTCGTTACGGGTCGTCAGTAGCCCGAAAGTCTGACAACCAGTCTTACCAAGGGTATCGTATTACCCAGTAACTGGGTTGTGCAGGTCAGACAGGCAGTCGCTCCATGTAAAATACTGGTGTTCAGCTGTGTCCGGTTGGATTGGAAGCTGACCCCAACATAGTTGGGAAAAGGCTAGGCAGATGATGATGGGTGAAGTCGAAGTCTGCAATTTTTAAATGGTTTTATTAGTCTTTGTTTTAAGTCTCTTAAGTATGGATCAAAATAATGGGTGTAAAAAGACACTTACCGAAGCCGAGTGTTTTGCAGAGTGTCTTTTTTTGTACTGGACCATACCTGGGAACCTTCTGGTTACGGAAATATTGAAGTTCAATTTCCAACTTTTACTGACATTTTTTAACGAAAACAAGTTTTTAATGTTATAACTCAACTTTAAATACTCCCACGATCCTTGTACCGTTGCATGCACCCACATGCTCAATGTTTTGCGTGCATCACATTGCGCACTATCGCAAATAGCAAATAACACCAGAAATAAAAGTCGTTTCCCAGCAATTATTTTTACGCATTGTTACTTTCTTAGTTCGATGTAAAGACTGCGTAGTTGACGCCTACGTGATGTGTCTTTTTACACCCTGTGTTCAAAATTAATTAAAATTATCGGTTTTCGTGAACTCATTTAGGTTTTCAGTAAGATATAATTAAATCATTTTGAAGATAACGTCTGTTTATCTGCCCCAGGAACGATTAACTTAACCGTCTGTTTACATACAACTGAATAGATTGTTTCTACCTAAATTAAATACTGTAACAAATTAATATAAATAGCATTTTGGGTTTAGTTCGCTTTGTTTATTTTGTATAAATTGGTACAGTATTAGGCAGAAAACTAGAAACTGACCGATACAAAATAAATAAACTATTGAACACACAAAATTCACTCGAAAATCTAATGTTTACGGTCAGTTAAACTTGTTGTTATATCATAACTTAATACAAATATTTGATTTAGGTATAGCCGAAATATACAACGTGTAACGTTAAATGCGCAAAACCTCAGACATCCCAACTGATTTTTAATTAAATTGACCTATTTCAGAGAGAAAATAAGTCACTAAAAAATTGTAAAGGTTTTATGAGCTGTTTTAGTTTTACTGGGCATTCTGATCGTTTCATGCGTCTGCGACGACGCTCTATTGAGGGAGGAGTCGTCACCGGGCCGCTGCGCCGCGCTGACATTGGCTTGCTTGACCTATTAATAAATAGACACGGCAACGTTTTAAATGACGATTTTTTGAAAAATGTGACCTATATTAAAAAGTCGTTCAATTGATTCTGCTCGTTATTCTGATCAAACTATTTTCAGGTTTTGCGCATTTAACGTTACACGTTGTATACATTAGGTAGGTCTCTACAATAATTTTACTACATACAAGAAAATATATCATTTACCTAAACACTAACCCTTTTAAAAAAACTGGGCTATCTTCTTCAACTTTCAGATATAAAATTCTCAAGCTTAAACAAAATTTACCAGAAAATGTGACTGAATAAAGTAACTATCTTTAAAGCCGAATTTACATTATGAAACTAGTGACGCAAACTTAGTTATTCATTGATATTTTCACGTGTAAATAGAAAGATTTTTATGCATGAAGATTACTGAATTTAAATGTTTTTAATTTTTTTTATTCAGTATGATTCACACTACATAGTCAACTATTTGGCTATCCAAATAGTTGACTATTCAGCCTCGACCTTATTGATATCTTATTATTTTATTGATTATAATATAATCTACCTACTTATCTTTTACCTAACGAGTTTCTCGTAAGAGCATTCAGAACGGTTTTAACTCAACAAAGTTAAATTTTTGCCAGCAAAAACAATTTAAATGTTCGCAACTGAGATCAGAATAAAATAATTTAAACCATAACGCGAACTAAATCGCAGTTAACAACCACAAAAAATAAAATCTTAACGTTTAACTTTTGAAACAGTTACAAATTGCAGTTTTGGTTTGCTAAAAACACATCAGTCAGTGTCGAGGTACTGACTACATCTGACTACGAACAACGGTTTACGGGATGAAGCCAAAAGAAAGGGCGAATGATTTATTGAACGGACACAAAGACTATAGTATTGCAATACTTTGTATAACAAATAATGACTCAGTGACTCAAACTGAGGTGAAGCCCGTGTGGTATGCGACACGAATATTCGAAATTCGCTCAATAGAAAGCGATCGTCACGCGAGTACCTATGCGATCTTCGCGTTCATATGTCACTTCTTGTTCGAAAAACCGGAAGGTAGCCAGCTGTCAGCGCGACCACGCGTTACGGTTCAACGTATCCGTCCGTCTGAAAAAAATACAAGACCAAATATGTTCTAAGTAATTTGGTGTTTAAAAAAAACATAGGCACATGTATAATACTTTTTTAAAAGACTACAAAATTACACATTTAACATGGTTAGTTTTGAGTGTGAAATAGGTCGTGTGATCGTGATATTTGCTACCTGCGCACAAGCTGATGCCGCTCGTCTTTTGTTAATGCCTGGGAATGGTCTCGCTTATCGTCGTTCGACCTCTACACGAGCAATAGCTCGACGTACGGGCGTTGGAAAATTGATCGTGCACGATATTTTAAAAAGAACAATTTTCACCCATTCAATGTTACACGCGTGCAAACTCGCCAACCAAGAGATTATAATTCAAGATTGCTTTTTACCGACAAATGCTAGCAAATGTTGAGGAAGACCCGCAGATTTTCAATAAAATTTTATGGAGCGATGAGTCAACACTTAAAAGAGATGGTTATTTGAATCTGCACAACCTGCATATCCCAGAGAATCCTTATTTTATGCGTGAAGACAGGTCACAATACTAGTTTAAAATAAATTATTGGACTGGAATATTAAACGGAAAAATAATAGGCCCATTAGATTTACCGGAGAATCTAACTGGCTAAAGTTATTTGGAGTTTCTACAAAATGATCTTCCTAATTTGTTAGAAGAAGTGCCCGAGGAGCTGAGGGAAACTTGTTGGTTACAAAATGATGGCTGTCCTGCGCATTATGCTGTACCTGTCCGTGCATATTTAAATAGAGTATACTCAAACAGATGGCTCGGGCGTCTGGGTCCAATTTTGTAGCTTCCACGTTCACCGGACCTAAATCCACTGCATTTTTTCTATTGGGGGCTGCCTCAAAGAAGAGGTGTACCATAAGCCAACCCAGTCTTTAGAAGATTTACGTAGCCGTGTCTGGGCAGCCGCATCAAAAATAAGTGAACGATGCTATACGAAACTGCTCAGAAGAGCATTTATTCGCAGATGGAGAACCTGCATAAGAGTGGATGGAAAAAAATTTGAACATTAATATGAATTAATGTCAAATAAAGTATGAATAATGTTAAATGTTGCACGTAAAAAATGTTATGTAATATTGCAAATATTTTTTAGACAGATTTACTCAATGCATAGATTTCTATGGCACGCAGACAGCGGCGCGGAGAGCGGCGTTCGAGCGATGAGCATCAGTCTAGCGTTGCCCGCGTGTCTGCATTGACGTAGTGTTGTGCATTTTATTTTTTACTTTTTAACAACCGACGTTTTAAAATATTGTATCAAAAAGATGTTACCGTCGCTGTTTAGACATTTCGTTTGCGAAAAAAGATTAATTTCTCATAAGACAAACCTACGACGACGCTCTAGCGCCGCGCGATCTGCCCGCTGACTTCGGGACCGGGTCTGCTTTGCAGCGCTGCTCATCGTGCCACCGCCGCCGCCGCTGCCCCGCGCCCGCTGAGTTCGTGTCCGTAGCCTTATACTGGCGGCTGATGCCATGCGACGCGGTGGTCGTAGGTACAAACGCCAGCACATCAAGCAACTACAATCTATCAAATTTCTTTAGCAGATTTTCATCTTTATCACTAAAGCATAAGGGTTCAAAGTTGATTGGGAAAATTAAACTACTTCGGGTAGCTTGATGTGCTGGCGTCTGTACATTTAATAGATACAAATCAGACAGACACACTATGATTAAACGAAATGCGATCCCTCAAACATGAATTTATTTGTATTTTTATTATTATTATTATTTTTGTTAATTTTGTTTTTATTATTATTATTTATTTTATTTGTTGAATTTATTATACTTCCGAGTAAGAAATGTTCCAAAAAATAGGTAAGAATGTAATAAAAGTTGCCGTTACGACAGACAAATTAAAAGCCGTGCACGAACCGGGAAATGGAACGCAGAACTTGCTCCTACAATTTTCTACTCAACTTATTTCAGTACTATAAAAAGGTACAAGTTCTGTGCTGCACTCTTATTTCACTAATTCGTAGGGAATTTCAATTTCGAGACGTTTTCTAAATAGACATGACATCATCTGCGTAGCCTTTTCCCAACTATGTTGGGGTCGGCTTCCAGTCTAACCGGATGCATCTGAATACCAGTATTTTACATGGAACGACTGCCTATCTGACCTCCACAACCCAGTTACTGGGTAATACGATACCTCTTGGTAAGACTGGTTGTCAGACTTTCGGGCTTCTGACTACCCGTAACGACTGTCAAAGATCTACGAATGACAGCCGGGACCAACGGCTTAACGTGCTTTCCGAGGCACGGAGGGGTCTCGGTATGTAAAGATGGTCACCCATCCACAGACCAACCGCGGGAGGCGTAGCTTAACCTGATCGATCGACCTGTGCGGCTGTTATTATTTAGCCACGGGCCCCTCTTTCTAAATAGACAAGACATTCCTTTAATATCTTCTGACGTAAGCGAAAATATTCCATACTCCATGTTACGCATAGAGTAAAAATAAACTAAATTATATGTAGGTACGAATGGTAGGTGAAACTCAACTTATTGTTATGCGATTCAGAAGCACAATAAGTTATACATATTATAACAAAACTGTGATGCAACTTTTCTCTATGGAGCAAGTTTTCTAGCCTACCTACTCGTATAATTTGCTGGAAAGTCCTATGGATAGGGGGTAAGGCTTTTCCGACATTATGCCAATCCCAGAGTAAAATAAATAAATTATTTAAGAAAAAACTTAATACACATTTTTCCAAAAATCTTATTTATAATGTTTTTTTTACTCCAATCTGAAATGTAATAAAATCGCAGCAGCAGCAAATGGTCGCTTTAGTATGGAACGCAATAAAAATCTACAAACCAGTCCACTCATAACAAAATTTCCATTTTGCGAGGTCCTACATTTTAATATATACCAGTGAAATAGTTTTTATTGTTTTGACAGTTAGATAAACCAATAAAACGCGTTCCAAATTTTTGTTTTATTAGTTTAAAAACTACGGGGGCAGAAACAAAACGATGCTTTGACTGCACGAAAGAATGTTCACGCTTATTACCTATATTTTTGTTTTTCCATGACATTGTTGTACAGCAGTATTGCACATTCTCGATAAACGTTTCATTTCGTTTTGGAAGCATCAAGTATTTACGTGGACTAAACTATGAATGAATACTATAGCCGATTTGACTTACTCAAACGTTAACGGGATTGTTTAAGAACTTAAAAAGCTGAGACGAATTCATTCAGCGGGGAGTAGCGTGGAACAGATAAAACGTACCATATAAGATATTCAAATCCCTTAAGTGCACGTTGCGGTTGAATTGCGAGAAAAAGTCCCATTTTGAAACGTTGTAAAACTCTTTATTATTCCAGCTTTGCAGGTGTCTCGAAGGAGATACAATGGGAACCGGGACTGACGGCTGTTGCCGTGGAAAACCGGGACACTGCGACCGAAATAACAGTTTTTTCGCTCTAAAAAGGTTTGAGCTGGGTTGTAGTTAAGCGGAGACGAAAAATTGGAGAAGTAATATTAACCGGGAACGGAAACACGACGGGCTATATTTTTCACGTTTGCTTTTCCGAAAATGAATTTGTGTCGTAGGTTCAGATTTTTTCCGTACAGTTTTTTTTTTTTTTACTATTGAGTTAATGATTTTATTTTCCTTTAAACACGATGGTATAATATAACGCAAACGATGATTTATGATAGATAGATAAAGAATTTATTTTTATTGTAACAAGCAACCCGATGTGTTTGTATCTTTAACCGATAGAGCTCAAGAGAGCACAACAACCTTTAGAACAACTTTTTAAACCGCTGTCTCACAATAAAGATCTTTGACTTTGACTTTGAATACACAGGTGAATAAAATAGCTGCCAGGGTTTATTTAAGTAGTTGATTCATACACGATAAGCAACCGATAATAACCTCTTTAAATGTAAAAACTTCTCATAAATTGATTCATAATATGGTGCCTATTTGCTACGAACGTGTCTGTCTGTCCTTTGTTTTCAAACTAACACAGCCCACAGTTATTGGCATACAGCCTACACAAATTGATAGTAACAGCGTCATAATTCTCAGCACATCACTTAGGTCCTCAGATAAGTTACACTGTAACGTCATATTCGTACCTAGATCCCACTTCTGGCATGGAAACGAGCACCGCGTGAGTTTTTACGACCCTATAAATTTTTAACGTTCCAAAAAACAGCGTCTTTTTACTCTCTAAAAAGAGTAAAAACCAGACGTAGTTCTGGCGCGATTACAAAATGTATAACTGAATTCGTTTGTAGCTAAATGAATATAAATAATGTGAAATTTACATCATTTCCAAGTTTATTGCAATACCACGATCCCGGAAGACTGTGGTAACATTTTCGCAAATAAATTGCGTACCTACTGTTTTTATTAAATATTTTTACTTCTGTATTATCAAAGTAATTTATTATTATTTATTTAGATTAGTATAAAATATTTTATGTAGGTATGTATTCATTGTATCGTATAAATGGTACACCACAGACTACCTACAGTATTTGTCTCTCCTTCCCTTTTCAACCCATCCAAAGGTTGTCTTTAAAAGATCGCTCTTAGCGATAAGACCGCCCATTGTATCACCCTTTGTAAAAGTTTGTATTCATGTCTGTAATTTATATGGTGTACATAATAAAGAGTATTCTATTCTATTCTAATATTTCAGGTGTTTTTTTGGAAGGCTGTTCAACTGGTTGCTTATAACTGTTTTAGTAAAAATAGGACAGTTTACTAAAACAGTAATAAATAACATTTCTAGTCAAAGTAAATTATAATACATATTTCTAACAGGAACACTTTCTAAACTAGTCAGTCATAATGGTTTATCATCAAGCCAAGCAGTTCATTATCTCCGTTTGTAGTGGACGCTTATAACCAACATGGCGGACGCATGACATCATCATAATCGAATCTATAGCGTTATAAGGTTCTTTTGGCGCGTGGCCAAAATCGGAACTAACACCGCCATCTTGTTTTTTCAATACATTTCACAAAACAATAATTTGTAACGTTTGTTGCTTGTGGTACTATAGAGAGATAGATAGATAGATAAGTCTTTATTTGCCTTAAACATGGTATAAAGGTGTTCCAGTTTGGTGATATAATATAGTCCACATGTTTAGCTATACAACATCGTGTATCAATTGCATGCAACATACTTGGAATCAATGAGGGTTTTCATAAAAATTTACGCCACCAGTTGGCGCCACTTTGCCAAGAGGTCTTCTATTTCGATAATTAATTTAAAATATATGATGACGTTCATCATTCGTTTCATTCATTCGTTTTTCATTCAGTCATGACTAAAGAAAATATAGGCGCTTTGACATTTTTGAAATGTGCTCGGACCTGACGTCTCAGTGCTGCCACCTAGTGCACGTCATTTCAGAAAACCCTCATTAGTAAGTAGAAATAAAATGTCAAAGCTATAATATAGGAATATAGGAATCAAAACCAGGACCTCACGCTCAGCAGTACCGCTTTCGACCGCTGGACCAATGAGGCAGTCCTTTATAATATACTTTTATAATACAGCAGGTCGATTCTGTAAAAATCTCACCGAATCATAAGTGAAGTGAGCACTTAATATTGTTAATCCCTACCATTAGGTGATGACAGAGTTCACTTCCCGCTCACTTCACCTAAGTTTTCAGGGTGAGATTTTTACAGAATAGCACTGCTGATAATAAGAACACTGAGTCAGCTCAGTACAATGTTATGTTTTATCTGCCTTTTATTTATCCGTCGCATACATTTTTGTAGTACTACCATTCTCAAAGTTTCCTCATAAAGGCGCTCCATGACATTACTTTCAGATTCATAACACCGCTCACTGTCCAAGAACCGAATTAATTCAATAAACCTTCGAGACTCGAAGTACTGGAGAAACAATTGCTTTCGAACTATATACTTTTGTTATTATGATTTCTAACTTTGTTATACAGAAACATCTATTACGAGTACAAAGTAATCAATTTATTCGGAACTTGTAGGAGTCAATTCAGATGGAGAGAATATTCTAGTGTAGTTATAGGTTAGATTAGGTTATTAGTGTAGTAAAGTCTATAATTCATTAAGAATGTGGATTATTAGGGTTCCGTACCAAAATGGTAAAAAGGAACCCTTATGGTGCGACTCAGTCTGTCCGTCTGTCCGTCTGTCACAGCTGGACATCTCAAGAACTACTATTGCTATCAACTTGAATATAAATATGTGGAATAGTTTTAGATGGCGTTTGGACAACTATTTTGTGAATAGGAAAGAAATAAAATATATTTATTTTTTACAACAGGGACTGAAAAAATCAAAGTGGCGCTGCTAAGGCATATGGGGTAACATATAAAAGAGTGCTGTTTGCACATTCTCAAACATTTTTTTTTCTTTTTTCAGCCCGCATAGTTTTCAACTTTTGATGAAAAATGTTGCTTTTTCCTCTTCTAAGTACAGACAAAACTCATACATAGTGCGAGCGAGTAAGGACTTTAATATTCTTTGTAAGGAGTTCTCATTTGACCCATTAAAACACTAAAACCTATTCTGCACGCACTCAGCTGAATGCTGACTTTTTAAAAAGTGCATAGTGCTTATTGTACCTTATAATGTATATTCTTTTCTATCGTGCTTGTTAGTGATACTACGATTTCTACTACTTTTTCTGCTTTTACCCGTGAGAACGTGTAATTGGCTCTATGCTTCATATACAATTTATTAGCTGTTGGTTTTCCTAGAAATAAATAAATAAAAAGTTGCCAAGTAGAAAATCTTTGAAACACGAAATTTTTTTATGTGATTTGTCTATGAATTGTTTGAATTTAGACAGCCCAGAGACTGCTGGGTCAGGTAGTAAAGAATAAAAGCACAATGTGCTATATAATTATTATAAGAAACACTCAATAATCACTACATAGTATAAAACAAAGTCGCTTCCCTGTCTGTCTGTCCCTATATATGCTTAGATCTATAAAACTACGTAACGGATTTTGATGCGGTTTTTTTTAATAGATAAAGTGATTCAAGAGGAAGGTTTATATGTATAACAAATGCATAATATAGTAGAGCAACACTGATAATTTTAGAGGTTTCTAATGTGATGTCGTAAATAAACACATTTTTTTGCGCTTACATTGTCAACGCTGGCTGAACCCATCGAGATAGATCAAAGTAATGTACTACAATATTGTACACCTTAAAAAGGTCTACAAAAAAGTTCGCAATAGTATATGTCTATCTCTTAGGGATAATCCACAATAACCATTTTTTATCATATACTTTTTACGAGAAATAATGGCTCTCAAATTATCAGTGTTTCTCCATTGCACCCGTGCGAAGCCGGGGCGGGTCGCTAGTAAAGAATAAAAGCACAATAATTGTGCTATATAATTATTATAAGAAACACTCAATAATATTTGATAAACTTTGGAACACCGGACAAAACTGTCCTCACAACCAATAAACAATAACCAATCAACAACCACACTTAATCATACAACATATCATTAGATAGGCATTTTATTATACAGCAATACCTACCTAGTATGGCGGCTATTTTAAATCGCCGTGTAAAAAAAGTTGTGGTGATGTTTTCGTAGGACTGTTCGTAACATTTACCTTCAAATAGTTAATCACTTTTGGTGGTCTTAGTTTGAATATTAGCAAATATATGCATTTTGGAATGAAATTATCCGGAAAAGAACCGGAGTAACCGACATAGCTTGCAGAGTAAGCAAACTGAATTGGCAGTGGGCTGGCCATGTCTGTCGAAGGGTCGATGGCCGGTGGAGCAGACGAGTCCTGGAGTGGAGACCCCGTATCGTCAAGCGTAGTGTGGGACGCCCCCAGCTTGATGGATGGACCACCTAAAGAAGGTAGCTGGGGTAGACTGGATGCGGAAGGCGGAGGACAGGGTGTTGTGGCGCAGTCTGGGAGAGGCCTATGTCCAGCGGTAGACTGCGATAGGCTGAGTTGATTGATGCATTCTGGAGGTAATAAAATGATGTGGTACCACCGAGGTGGTCTGATGATGGACCTGGACGCTAGAAAACTCTGTTTATACTCGCAAGTGGTATATCTCCAATATCATTTTCCATTGCCTCCCTTGCATGCATTTCAAAGATAGAATATTTCGAACTCGAGCTCGGAAAATAAAGAAACAATTTTGTTTTCTTAAGAAAAGGGGTAGCTGATACAATCCGTTGGGAAACTTTTCACAATCAAGAAGGTTTCTTGACTTTTTATCAAATTTCTCCTTCATGCGGCAGTTGCTTCGAGTTTATGAGAACAGGCATTCTTTTAGTTGTTACTTTAATTAGTTTTTTGAAAGCTATTAAAGTTATTTACGAAGCTTGCCTTGCTAGCATATGAACTAATTACGGTACGCAAAGTAAAGGGTAGTTTAAAGTGAAGATGATTAAGAAAATAGCCAGAAGCATAATTATAGAAGGTAGATCTTTGACAAAAACTTGGTCTTGACTAAGATTCACCACTTCAAACTACTTAGAAAAGTAAACCAAAAAGCGACAAAAGTGATACTCTAGTTAGATATTATACACTCGTATAGTAGTTTGGTTTAGCAGTTTTTTCTTGATTTTGACCAAGATTTGCCACTTGACGGTCAAATGACTGAAAAGTAAGTCAAAAAGTTACAAAAGTACTCTAGCTAGACACCATAGTATGTTGGTAAGCAGTTGTTTATTGATTTTGACCAAGATTCGCCACTTAACGCTCAAAAAACTTAAGAAAGTAAGCCGAAAAGCGCCAAAAGTGATACTCTAATTACAGACACTATAGTTGGTTTGTAAGTTTTTTCAAAACTCAAAATCAAAGCATTTATTTCAATTGAATCATTTACAGGCACTTTTGAATTGTCAAGAAGTCGGTCAATCAGAAAATATGAAGCTAGTTGCCCATTCCAAAGCGTAGTAGGTACCTACTACGCTTGGTATACAAGAGATAAACGAATATGAGAAGAACGGACAAAGAACTCCATGGTCACTTTGGTAAATTATATTTTTACAAAAATATTAGCTACACCATTAATGTTGTATTTATAATAATTATATGTGAGAACGATGTACAAAAAAGACGTTCACGTTAAAAGCGTCCAGAGTAGAGCAAATAGTAACAAAACAACAATCCAAAAATAAAATAATTAAAAATAAGCCGAGGCAGCTAAGTGATGACCAGCCCCAACTGACGGCGCCCGTTCACGAACATGACGCATGGATCAGCAACATTCAGCTCAACAATTTTGAAGGTAGCTAAATGATCCAACACACACGCCATCGTCAGCGAGACATTTGAGTGAGCATGAAATACTATCAGCCGCCAGGGCACATTCAAGTCAATGAAAGACATATTACCCGGTAAATGGTACTTCTATAGTATATAGAACTTTCATCTGTGCTATGCAATTATACAATACAAGGGAAATTGAGTTTATACAATGCAAAGATAGTCTTACAACCTTCAGTAGCTCCAACAGTATTTTCAAGTGTTAATCAATTAGTTGTGGTTGTGGAGCAGGACCAGCGTTGAGCCAGGCATTTTTATCAGCGATGTAATTCCCTAACTTATAATATGCCTGCCTGCATAGTGTGCGTTTTATACAAGACTTGAATTTTGTCTCATTCAGTTGAAGAATGTGGAGAGTTATTTTATTATAACATTTTAAACAGTACCCCATGAAAGATAAGTCTACCTTATCCAAAGAAAGTATAAAACCTCAGTAAATTCCATAAAATATGACAATACGAGTCCAAGCAACATTTTTATTTTATTTACATCTTATGTAAGAAGTCATTTGTTATTTACATAATTAACAAAGTTAATTTATCACCACAGGCGTGTAATACTGCGCTAATGGTGCTCACATTGGCCTCACTACTATATGATTTTTCCAACAGACGTACAAGTCAACTTTCCGCATCATTTGGTGCGGGATACTAATGGATTGCGAACAGGGCTGTTGTCTCGACAGCGCTTTTTGCAGACAAAGTAATAATGACGCGCGGTTATGCTCTAGTTCTCTATTTCTCGTTCCTACAGATTCTGTAGAGACCATTTTTACTCGAACATACTCTGTTACTTCGCAATAATGTTTCTTATATCCACACACACATTCATTAATCTTCTGTACCTAGACCTGAATTATTGTGTTGTAGGAGTAGATATTACAGTAATATTTTATATCAGAATCCATTTGCATGGGTGAATTATACTCTGTACAATTCTTCACAAAAGCTGTCAGTTCGCAAATATCAACAGTTCTTACTTAGAGTTATTCCGGAACTTATTCTGTTTGCGCAAAAAGGTGAATAAGAATGCCCACGAAAATAGACAGTCAATTACTTTAGGTCCACAACAACGTCAACATTTTTCTGTTTGAATATTCATAATAATAAGAACAATAAGTTGCCAATAAGCCTGGTATAGTGGTGCTGGATCGATCAGAGCGGCGCGCAATGATTGTTGACATAACCGTCCCGCATGACGAAAACCTCGTGAAAGTCGAGAAAGACAAACAAATTAAGTATCTTGACTTGGCTCGCGAGGTTGTCGACATGTGGGATGTGGACTCAGCGATCATTGTGCCGATAGTCGTGACAGCCAATGGATTAATAAAAATAAAAAAGGATTACAAAATGGGTAGATGGCGCTCAAGTCACGAAAACAGTTAGCTCCGCGTTTTATTTAATTAATTATATAAAAAGTCGTAATATAGTATAAACAAACTACTCCAAGTTTAATACGCTAGGCAAATTATGTGGACAAATGTTTGTGACAACCCGTATTAACCTAATCGTGAGATATATCCCGAAAACTTAACAGTGAACAAAACAACACAAAAGTGCATTTTAAAGATAACGAAAACCATATTAACAACATATCTGGTGCAGTGATATTACAAAACGGGTGGTGACAATACGCAAAAGTGCAAATAAAATAACAACAACAACAAAACTAATTAAAATAGTGAATCAAACGATTTGTTTACATTGCATTCGTAGATGACAGGCAAAATTCAAATTTGTATCCTACCGATCACATAGTGTTGCCAAATCCGAAACAGTGCTGCCATATTTCAAATAGTCAAATCCTTGAACACAACGACATCTATTGCCCGCGCAAGAAACCAGACTCTGTGGACTCAAGCGATTGAAAATTTCGCAGTGCTACGTAACGGAGTTCGTGGCTGAATGGACTACGGTCAGGTTTCATAGCCCACTACGCTGTATACGTCGCAGGTTCAAATCTCGCCAGTAACATTGGTATAAAATTTACGTTTTTATATTTTGTATGTTCACCCGATCAAGACGCAAGTGTTTATAAAATAGCATCACGCCTTATATTCTTCAAAGGGTTCGACAGAGCTGTATTTGTCACAATAATTATAATAACAATGAATAGCGCAAATAGAAATGTCACACTGCGGAGACACAAGTCAATGAATATGCTAAACAATAATTCTATGGATTCTACATTATCTGAAGACATGTTGGGCAAAAGTTTAGATCTGTCATCCAATGTACAAAACTACTGCACAGAAGAAATGAGAAAAGAATTAAAACAGCTAAAATTAAGTTTAGAAAGTACGCAAAATGAGCTGGATAATATTATTCTCGAAAATTCTGACCTAAAAAAGCAAATAAATAAATTGACTCAAGAAATGACCTTACTGAAACAATTATGTTCTAGTCCACTTTCATCACTACGAAAAAACATGTCTTCCAGCTCCAAAAAAAGTGCAAGACGGCGCCTCGCTGATAGTTTTACAAGTAGTTCCAATAGTCCTATGACTTCGACATTAATAAAAAGGGACGATTCTATGACGAACATATTACATAAGAGAAAATCGCCACCATTGCCAGAGAAGGAAATAGGACATACAACTCAACCCGTAATAGAAACAGATAACAAATCTGGACCTGTACCAAACCCACTAACTAAACTCAAACTTCAAGGATCGTTGCAAAAGCAAGAAGAAACGCCAAGTGAACCTCAGCCTAATAAAAGAAAGCAAATGGATAACAAAAGAGCATTTATCTTTGGTACTAGTCAATGCACGGGACTGGCTCAAAATATGATAGAATCAAGACAGTACAACCGCTACAATAGATACCAATTTATCTCAATAATAAAACCTAACGCTAATATAGAGGAAATACTTAATAGCGCAAAATTATTCGAGATTTCTGCCGAAGACCGTGTTATACTATGTGTTGGAGAACATGACACTGACCCCTTTAAAATTATAACTGAATTATGTGTATTTTTGAAATGTATAAAATGTCCTTGTCTAGTGTTAAAAGTCTTCAAAACTGATCACCTGAATGTAAATAAAGTAAATGATACGTTAAGACTGCTTAGTAAACAATCGAATGACTGCACATTTGTGGACTATAATGGTAAAGCTAAAGTTCCGAATACTTATGGGTTATGTGGCGAAATTAGTTTAATTCTAGACCAAATTGACTACGATTCAAAATTTTTACATTTTTATAAAAACTCTGAATATACAAAGCGATTATTACAGCTCAAAAAAAATCCTCCTGCTCCAGTTACTAATTTATTTACACAAAAACGCCTTACGGAGTCGAAACCTATACTGAAAGACTCTAGTACTCAAACAAATCATGTGTTCTCCATCGAGGAGGCCGTACCTGGTACTTCGAACGATAATCGTTCATGTAATTCCGAAAAGGATGACCTCTGTGGCGCGGGTACACAGACGTTTTTTCGAGACTAATAATTTCATAAGAGTAGTTCACCAAAACATCGCCGGGTTACTACAGGTGACTTGAACATCAACACGCTACAATTAAATAATAAATCCAAGGCACTAATCGAAATTATTCAAAATTATAATCTACGACTCCATATCCAAGAGCCTACACGACAAAACTCTTGTATAGATCACATAGTCAGTAACATCAAATCTGCTAAAGGTGAACTTCTACACCTGGGTCTATCTGATCACAACACTGCGCAGCTATTAAGTATACCAGTGAGAAATAAAGAAACAGCTTTAATAGAATATTCAACGTACAAAAGAGACTATAATAAACATCACATTGCCAAGTTTAAAGAATGTATATCCGAACTATCGTTTTCAGAAGTATTTAATGAATCTAATATTGATATAGCTTACGAAAAGTTTTACGAGCTAATTTATCTGTTTTATAAATTATGTTTTCCTATCAGAAGGATAAAGATATCAAACAGGGATCGGCCATTAAAATGGATATCTAAAGGTATTAGAGCAAGCTGCAGAACCAAAAGAACATTGCGAAACAATTACTACGCTAACAAAACTATGGAAAATAAATCAAAGTTCAAAACCTACTCTAAACTCCTACGTCGATGCATACATGGGTCGATTAAAAGAGATAATCATCAATTTATCAGCAACTCGAAAAACAAATGCAAAGCAGCATGGCAACTGATAAAAAAGGAGTCCATCGGTTTTAAGAGAAAACAAGTCATAGAAAGAGTGAAGAACAGAGATATCGTAGTTAATGACCCGAATAAAATTGCTGAAACATTCAATGACTATTGGATCAATCTAACTAATGATACCCTTGAAATTACTCGGGTTAGTCTTAAACAGTCTGTTAGTGATAGTATATTCCTAAAACCATATGGATGTGAAGAGATACAGAGAATTATTTTATCTCTCAACAACACAAACTCAGTAGGCTATGATGAGTTAGCTACGAAAATTCTAAAAAGTTGCTCAGTGGAACTAGCACCAGTCATAACATTCCTAGTAAATCTATCCTTTGAATCTGGATGTTTTCCTACCCTGCTTAAACAATCGGTTATAAAACCTCTCCACAAAAAAGGTAACAAGGAAGATTTAGACAACTACAGACCTGTTACTCTCATACCTATCATGTCAAAAATATTTGAAACTGCCATGCACAAACGCCTGACTCAATTTATCGAGAAGCATGCCATTCTAAAGGAAGAACAATACGGTTTTCAAAAGGGAAAGTCCACAACATTAGCATGCTTTAACCTAATTCACACAATAGTTACTAATTTAGATAAGCGAATTGAGACTACAGGCATATTTTTTGACATGTCGAAAGCCTTTGACTTCGTATCACACAAACTGCTATCAGTCAAATTAGAAAAGTATGGAATACGGGGCCCAGCACTTCAATGGATACAAAGTTATTTAAACAACAGAATGCAATGTGTAGAAATCGAAAAAATTGACAGTAAACTAGAACTAAAGTCATACAGATCAAAGTACAAACATAACAAGGCTGGTGTGTCCCAAGGGGGTGTGCTTAGTTCCTTATTGTTTATACTCTATATAAATGACCTTCCCGAAGTTACCAATAACCCCTGTTTTCTTTTCGCTGATGACATATCATTAATAATGACATCAAATAATACTGACATTGATAAATACATAACTGACATAAATAGCACAATTGAATCGATAATAACATGGCTTGACGAAAATAATCTACGTGTAAATCTAACAAAAACTAATTTTATTCAATTTAGTACATATGGACGAGAAAATAAAACTTTAGACATCAATTATAGAGGAATTAAATTAACAGAAGTAAACGAAACAACATTTCTCGGCATAACAATTGATAAACACTGCAACTGGAAGGCCCACGTCAATAAAGTATGCAACAAAATAAATAAATTCGTGTACGTTCTCTACGAACTCGCAAAAACGTCAGCGTTAGAAACTGTACTATCTGCATACTATGGATACGTTGACTCTGTGCTGAGATATGGTCTGATCACATGGGGTTACTCAACAGAAAGTCAGAGAGCGTTCATCGCACAGAAAAAATGCATCCGCGCAATAGCTGGGATACGCCCATGGGAATCTTGCAAACCCTTATTCAAAAAGTTCAAGATACTAACCCTTCCAAGTCTGTATATCTTTGAATGCGCTAAATTTGTTAAAATACACCCGGAGTTATTCAAAAGAGCTCATGAAATATTCCCAAAAAGTAGCAGGCACAGGAATAGAATAGTTTTGCCCACAATTCCTAGGACAGCATTGTATAGTAAGAATAGCTATGCAATGTGCTGTCGAATATTTAATGCTATACCTGATAGTATTAAAATCTTACCAGTTAATAAATTTACGAGGTGTCTTAAAGTATGGCTAAGGGAAAACAACTTCTACTCAGTAAATGACTTATTTAATAAAAGGATGAAGAATAAATAATAATCGTCTACCCGCTGACATTCATATTAATTCTGGTTTTATCTTTTTTCTTTTATGTTGAGAATGTATGTAATATTATAACAACATCAATAATGAAATTTAATTGTATTATGATTTTAAAATGACTGATAATAGAAACAAAAATGTTTGCATGTCACATTATGACTAAGTGTTATGGATCTGTATTATCTATGTTAAGACCTACATTGTACCAACGCTTATGGCAAATAAATTGATTTGATTTGATTTGATTTGATTTGATAGCCAAAAGCCTCGACCAACACCTGAGGAGGCTTTCGTTAGGCAGCTGGATCAAGGGCTTGATTCAGAAGCGGTACTTCTGGACACGGCTCGATTGTCAGGAGGTTCCTCTATCTGGAGCCCTGACTGCCGGTAACTTGAACCCAGTTCCCGTTACAGGTGGGCTACTATCTTTTATATTTTTAAATGTTTTTATATTTATTATATTCTAATATTTAAAAATATAATTTTAATGTATTTAATTAAATAAAGGAAATAATAATAATGTTCCACAACTTTCGCGCAACGCCATCTAGTCCCAAACTACTACCTAGTACTAGACAACTGATAAACATACATATATATTTCTAAATACATATATATTATATATATAATAATTTTGTCTTTCTTATTCGAGTACCACCAACTTGTTTCATTTGGATATCCGACCAATTTCATCATGTCCCTGGAGCAAAGACAAACAAAATAACAAAGAAGTGACGTAAAGGTTAAATATTGTTAAAGTTTGAACGAACCTTGGCACGAAATAGATGCGCCCAAATGTTTAACATACAGGGCGACGGAAACCTTACATATGTAACGTATCAGGGACGTAGACCGGACGAAAGCAAGGCGAATTTTGACCAGAGAGACAAAAGAAATGCACAAAACATTTGTAAACGTTTGCTTTCAGTCCATTGAACATACCTTGTTTACTTTTCGTCCTGTTCTCCATCGGCCTAAGTGTGAATTTTGATTACAGCAGTATGCTTTCACTGCTTTATTCCCTCAATGATAGAATATTAACTTTAGTGCGCAAGTTTTTCTGCGTGAAATTTGTTGTTCTCTCAACCCCGTGGCATCGCATCACCTGTCTGCGCTAGTAATTCGTTTTTTGTTTGGCGTTCTTTATTTATTTTATTATGTACTAGCGACCCGCCCCGGCTTCGCACGGGTGCAATGGAGAAACACTGATAATTTTAGAGCCATTATAACTCGTAAAAAGTATAGGATAAAAAATGGTTATTGTGGGTTATCCCTAAGAGATAGACATATACCATCGCGGACTTTTTTGTAGACCTTTTTAAGGTGTACAATACTGTAGTACATTATTTTGATCTATCTCGACGGGTTCAGCCAGCGTTTACAATGTAAGCGCAAAAAAATGTGTTTATTTACGACATCACATTAGAAACCTCCAAAATGATCAGTGTTTCTCTACTATATTATGCATGTATTATACATATAAACCTTCCTCTTGAATCACTCTATCTATTAAAAGAAACTGCATCAAAATCCGTTGCGTAGTTTTAAAGATCTAAGCATATATAGGGACAGACAGACAGGGAAGCGACTTTGTTTTATACTATGTAGTGATATACACACAGTAAAAAACATATGGATATGATTTAATTATAATTTGATTACAAAGGTTCTTTCTGACTTTTTTTCTTTTTTCTCAACTCCTTAGGGTTCTAAGGTGATGTTATATAACCTATAGCCTTCCTTTAGAATTGGGTTAGCAAATTCAAAAGGATTTTTTAAATTCGATCCGGTAGTTCCAGAGATTACCCCCCTATATACAAACTTACAAACAATCAAATACATACCTCTTTATAATATTAGTATAGAACTGCAAGGGACGGGAAATTCTTATTGAAATACACGTAGGTAAGATAAAGTGTATAACAATTATAGAATATCGATCATCCCATAAATGACTCTAATAGACAATTTTTTTCTGAAACATAACATATTAGCTTTGTCGTAAGTTATAATTTCGTTGGGATCAAAATATTATTACAAATAACTTTATTATGACATCACAAAACCGACATTAATACAATAATGAGGTAACAAAACAACAATCTAAGCTAAGAATACAAAGTATAAAACCATAAAACGTCTGGAACACTCCGATAACATCGATCTCTTGTCGTGAGCAAACAACATCTCCATCCTGTATACAAATATATGTAGGTGGAGCAAATATTACGCAGACAATAGCCCCCAGCTTTATCTCTGGCTATTTGGAACACAAAAACAAAGCCATTATAAGAAATCCTGCCATCTGAAGATCTTTGGTATGAAACTTGACGACTCACTCACAGCATTAATGAGATTATAAAACTTTTAGAACTCAACTTATCTATTGCTTGTTTTATCTTACTTTTGTTAGTATATTAGGATAAGTATTAGTTCAGTTTTGTAACACACACACACATCTTCATATAATCACAACCATGTACACACACCGTTCCCCCCTTGGATGTCAAATTACATCTTCGCAAGAACCAGGATATTTCTGAGAGGTTATTTTCCAAATATCTTTCAGTCACATTGTTTTAATGGCGTGATTAAACTAACTGGTTAGTTTAAAGTAAATGTGTCTTTAATTTGTTTGAAAGTACAAAAGTAACGGGTTAAGAACCACAATAGTAAATGACCAGGAAATGTTAGTGGACCATTGCTTTCAAACTTGCTTGACTTTAATGGTTTCTGGTCAGTTTAACAGGGGTTCATATGCTAAGGTGCCATAATCTGAGTTTTAAACATTACATTCATTGTTATTAAGTATTCAAATATAAAATATTTAGTACCTCAAAAACTTCAAAATCGCATTCAAAAGTCATTTTCCTAGTATTTAGTACCTTTTCCTACTATTTTGTGGTCAGCTTCCAGTCTAACCTGATGCAGCTGAGTACCACTAGTTTACATGAAGCAACTGCCGATCTGACTTTCACAACTCCGTTACTGGGTAATACGATACCCGATATCGCATTCGAAAGTAAAGCTGGTAAAAGGGCATGTTACTGTTGAAAGAATATTATTAATACATCCAGGTCTTTTGATTACTTTTTTTACTAGAGACTATAAAAAGCATTTTAAAATTTACTTTTATAAGTATTACCCGACATCAAAAGCCCAATAATAAATCCCTTTACGAATAGCCATTCTCAATAACAACTCAATAAGTGGCGATGAACATATCATTGGACGCACGGAGTGTAAAACCAATATGATTGCTTAACCGTTGAACCTTAAACTTTTTCCTCTTTTTCAGTTGTTCGGCGTGTCCATTTTCGCCCTCTGTCTATGGATCTGCATCGAGCCAGGGTTCAACGAATGGATGCGTATCCTAGAGCTTAAGAAGTACTTCATCGGTGTCTACATAATCCTCATTGGGTCTCTTGGCATAATGGTCGTCGCCTTCCTTGGATGCGGGTCTGCTTTGATGGAAAACGTGAAGCTTCTATATGCTGTAAGTTCTTTTTATGTTTTTTATTTTATTTTTTTGGTAGCTTATTCTGTTCCTCTGCCTTTCCTACAGCCTTCCAGGAACTCTTTTAAAAAAAGAGCTAAAGGCAACGATTTTATGTTTTATGTTATTGAAAGAAAATATGTTTATAAGCGGTAAACATGACGCAGAAAAAGAAAGCAAATACAATGAAAGAACAATTTGGGGGTAAATATGCGTCAAATCCACGCAAAACGGGCATCGCTCAGCATAATACTACGATCCTAAACTATGATATATTTATGTCTGTAATTTATATGGTGTATATAATAAAGAGTATTTATTCTATTCTATTCTATCCTATGCGAAACAGAGTCCCAGCACCGGTTTTCAGCGTAAGCCGGCGTTGACGTAATGACGTCAACCGGTGCAGCAAACGATAAGATAAAAATAAGAAATAACATAAGCACACAATACCTGGTTTAAATATTTATATAGACATAATAGTTATTTTTTTTTATTATTCGATTAGTAGCCAAGCTAATCTAGTCAAAAAGGTGAATGTTGTATCATAAATTCGAACAGAAGAAAGAAGAGTATTATCTTTTTAAGTAGTACCTACAAGAGTTGCCAGTAAATAGTTTGGTGTAACCATCCAGGAATAAAATTATATGAAGTAGTAACATTTAATCCTGATAGTACAAAGTTTCACAGTCAAACTGGATGTCTTGTGGAGTGATGCTCTCAATATACTTTACTAACTTTTGCTCACTAGTCGCATAATAAGGCAGTACGCTTACATACAGACCTTTATGTAACCCTTCGAGATGTCCTCTCGTTAGTTTTCGTCATCTTAGTGAAGAAATAATAATAATTTCCCCCAGTTTCTGAAATAAACTAGATCCATTTAAATGGTATCTTACAAGCCAGCACAATAGAATAATTCCGTACAGTTTGTTATTTAGTCTAGCCTTAAATTCTTGGCACCATATTAGATTTCCTTGAACGAGAAACAACTGACGCAATTTCTATGTATCTACGTATGAATTGTGATCTTATCTAAGTTAGTAACAATTGCTTTGGATTTAGACAAAACGAGTTATACCAATAGCCTATACCTATAACCTCAGTAACAAATCTAAGTCTTGCTATCCCAATGTCTGCCAAGTTTTCATATGAATATCTGTTATCTTGTCAAGACATGTATTACGTCGAAGAAAGCTCCACTCCAATTTATGTTTGTTTATCTTCTTTTTTATTTATTCTGCACATTTATTTGCCTGTTATCAGCATGTGAAAAGCTCAGGGAAACGTTTTTTTTTAATTGGCTCGTGTACAGAATTTTTGCCGTCATCCACGGTTCTGGTTTTATTTCTCCTCTTTAGGCCTTTGCAACAGGTTAGCTAAATTTATTCTTTTTTCAGGGAAAAGCCATCTAGGTTCTGTATGTGGCTATGTAATGTTCATTGGAACAAGCGCTCGACAAGCACGAGCATTTTAAACGGAGCGTTTCAATTTTGATTTGATCTTTAACTTGGTCTAATATATTTTTTTTAATATATATATTTTTTTTCAGTATATAGCGACGCAAATAGCTCTATTTGTGTTCGGCCTGGTAGGAGCATGCGTAGTTCTAGACTTCTCCACTTACGACTCCAGCATCCAGCCTCTGATCAAGGACGTCATCATGAGGCTGATGAACAACCCTCAGCATGAAGGCAGTCGGGAGATCCTTAGGATGGTGCAAGAAGGAGTAAGTACTTTTACATTTAATTTAAAATATTTTTTTATCTGGGCCTTAGACGGAAAAATACACGAAATTCGTATATTATTCAATATCACCTCATTATTAAGTTTTGGTTAATGTATCACGAGAACAAATTACACTGGCTAGTCAGTGTAACCTACCTACTCTACGCACCTACTCTTCCTACCTATTTCTACCTACTCACGTCTTCTAGTGAACCCTGAACCGTTGTTCACTAGACATAAGAGCAGATACATACTGGTGTAAATCAAGATACGCGCGACGAAATTTCAAGCCATACGTTCCAGTATAAGCTGATTTCTCATTGCACGAAAAGCCTATACAATTCGAGGTCAGCTAAAACTGGGTATATATAGCTTGATATGTTATCGTGTGTATGAATGTATCGGAAATTTTTTGCACGCGCGTACGAAAATAAAACCAGCAGAATCAAAAAGCTATATTAATTAGAGTCCGATATCCTTTGAACAGGCTTTTCCAATTTCATATCTCAGATCACTGTTCACCATTGAACTGCCCCTCGCACTGAAAATGCAAGCGGACCAAAAAAATTTACATATGGCCCGAGCTTGTCGCAAAAAACGAATATCGGTCGTGATTTTTCTCTCGTCAAACTATGGCTACAAAAATGTGTAACAAAACCGTAACATCTAACGAAGCAAACACCGAAACGCATTTGCCGAATGGGCAGTTGACGAAATTGTAGCGCAGAAAGGACACCCTTATGGGGTCTACTATTGGAGTATACTCGCTTGAAAGAAGATTCAATGACTTGGAATTTGACTTTCAGTGAACAAAATCTGCAATAACAGTGTAACTTTGTGAAAATTAAGTAAATAATTCGTTTTTAAATACACTTTCATCTTTATTCAACGTTTGCCTTGTTAGTATTCAAAGACCTACGAACCAAATATTTGTGATTGTTTATTATAATTACACAAGTTTACCAAAAGTAAATATTTAAGTAAATAGAATACTTAATAATTACATTGTTTACGTATGTAGATTGCAAGATTTACCTTGAAAATTATTGTTTAAATTGATTTGAATGAGATGACAAAATAAATAAAATGTACAATTTTTTTATAGGGTTTTGAAAAATAACATTGTGAAAAGAACACTCAACTTTTACCCTAGTAGACCTCAAAGCCAGCGTGTCCGGGATACTGGCGCTAATCAAATAGG
Source organism: Eremobia ochroleuca (assembly GCA_949629135.1). Taxonomy (NCBI): domain Eukaryota; kingdom Metazoa; phylum Arthropoda; class Insecta; order Lepidoptera; family Noctuidae; genus Eremobia; species Eremobia ochroleuca. Next base: position 6,848,337 of record OX451392.1, read on the forward strand.
CCTGTGTGGCACGTTCCGCGCCCGACTGCACACTGCTCCAATCATAAACTCTCTCCCACCCAAATTTGGCTTAATTTTGAATCGATTCCGATCGCGAACGATGCCTGTAATACGCACAATTGTCAAAGTTTCGTGTTTTTTTTTTCGATCCCCCTCTATTTTCGTCAGGTTTCCTTTGAGAGCTAAGTAAAACTATTTAGATGTGACATTGAGATGGTCGATTGATTGGTTATCGGAAAGGAACCCTTTTAAGAACTTAAGGAGCTATTGCTAAATTTTGTTAATTGGATATTATTTTTTAGAGTCCAATTTCTATGAAAATAGTGTTAACGTAGGTAATGAATTAGTAGTAGCGATTTATTTTTAAATTGAACTGGATTAATCTTAGAATTTCCTCCTTTGTACCAACTATCATTTTTCAGAATTTGGTTTTAATTGGATTTGGAATATATGGCCTCCGCAGGCGCGATTCTCTAAGGGAACTGTTTAAGGATATTAATATCATGACGGTACCTTGTCAATACATCTATGAAAACATCATGTACGTAAGGAAAAATCTAAATCATTTCACTAAAAGAGGTGACAGACACACCTATAGGACCAGAAATAGGGACCAATTAGTTCAACCAGGCTTCAGACTGGCTAAAGTAGACTCATCCTTCATGGGGTACTGTTTAAAATGCTACAATAAAATACCTCCCCACATACTCCAACTCAACGAAACTAAATTCAAATCTTATATAAAACGCACACTATGCAGCCAAGCATATTATAAGTTCGGGGATTACATCGCTGACAAAAATGCTTGGTTCACCGCTGGTCCTGCTCCACAAGGGCGCATAAACTAATTAATTAGCATTCGAAAATATAGTTGTGAGCTGCTGAAGATTGGAAAAACTATCTTTGTATTGTATAAATTCAATCTCTTAATATTGTATAATTGCATAACACACGTGTGAGCACTATGCAACTAAACTATAAAGCTACCATTTACTGGGTACGTCTTTCATTGACTTGAATGTGCCCTGGCGGCTGAGGGTATGTCATGCTCACTCAAATGTCTCGCTGGTGGTGGCGTGTGTGTTGGATCATTAAGTTCCCTTCAAAATGGTTGAGCTAAATGGTGCTGATCCATACGTCATGTTCGTGAACGGGCGCCGCCAGTAGGGACTGGTCATCTCTTAGCTGCCAAGGCTTATTTTAATTTTAATCTAAGTATTTTCATTTCTGAATTGTTATTTTTTTGTTTTTGTTTTTATATTTTTTAGTACGGACGCTTTTAACGTGCACGTCTTTCTACATCGTTCTCACATGTATTATTTCAACTTGAATGATGTAACCAAAATTTTGTAACGATTTTTATGATTTAAAAGAGTGTCCGTGGAGTTTCTTGCCCGTTCTTCTCCACAGGTACCTACGCTTTGGAATGGGCAACTAGCTTCATCTTTCTGACTGACCGAACCCTTGACCATTCAAAAGTGCCTGTAATTGGTTTACTTGAAATAAATGCTTTGAGTTTGAGTTTGAGTTTGAGTGATTTGAATATGATCTAATAAATAAAGCTGACTGCTGTAAACTAACTGTTAATAAAGTGTCATAATATTATTTTAACCAATTTACTGGTTGGTATAGCTGTACCTATATGCCTTCTTTTGGCGCGTGAACTGTAATACGAGGTTTCACGCACACTTAAAATTTTGGCTGTGTCAACTACTATAACCGGAAAAAAAAAAACGAGTGTGCTTATGACCACACGACTGAAGTAAAACTTCTTTAGCTCCATCTGTATGTATATACATATATATATATATATGTTTATATATGCATATATGTATAATACATATATATATTTACATATAAGAAGAGAGAAAGAAAATGTGCTCTCTTGCTTATAGCCCCCACTCAACTCCCGTTCGCCTCGCCCGATCACACATTTCGTAACGCTTTCGTCACGCGTCCGCCAGCTTACTCCCCAAGTCAAGCGTGCGTACAGAAGTTTTACTTCAATAAAACATAAAATAAAGTTAAACAATAAAGTCAAAAATAAATATGTAGTGTTATACATGGTACGGTGCTACGGAGCCCTTGGTGTGCGAGTCCGACTCGTGTTTTATTCCCACAGCCAGTGTTAAATGTTCTTTGCTGCGTATCTAAATATGTTTGCTACTTTTCCTCAGATCGGATGCTGCGGTGCCGACGGTCCAATGGACTACATCAATATGAACAAACCTCTTCCCGCTGAATGCCGGGACTCCGTCACCGGCAACGCGTACTTCCACGGCTGTATTGATGAGCTCACCTGGTATTTGGAAGGCAAGACCGGCTGGCTGGCAGGCATAGTGCTAGCTTCCTGCATGATTTCGGTAAGTAGCACTGAGTGTTGGTACGTACAGATGAACAAGCTATTTAATTATTTTATTTCTGGCGCTCAGAGACATCTGGTTAGACCAGAGGCCGACCACAACATGGGAAAAGGCTAGGCGGATGATGAATAATTAATTATTTCGGACACAGAGATCAACATTTTGAATTGCAAAAACTCAAAAAATACTTTTAAAAAATACACATATTTGGCATATCGGCAGCCAACTATCAAAAAATTTTCAACTATGTTGTGTTTATACTGAGAATTCTTTTAAATCAATCCTTAAAAAATGTTAGTGCCTACAGCGCAGGAAAAAAGTATTGGCAGAGTAATGGTGATTATTTTTGACTGTGTACATCAAATGGTTTGTTTGACTGTACATATTTAGAGAACTGAATTCAGTGGCTTACCGAATATTCATAGTGATCTAATTTATAAAATCATTTACCCTCTGATTTTTTATTTGCTAAACTACATAGAATGACAGCTGCAATCAAAATTTTTTGTCACATGACGAAAAACGTTCGATTGCGGCTGCCATTTTAGTCTAGCAAATTAAAAATCAAAGCTTAGACAACAGTGACTAAACTGAGTGGTCAAACAACGAGTTACCTGTGCAAACTGTCTGATGAAACAACATTAAACTGCAAAATAAAAAGATAATAATATTAAACGGCAAAAGAAAAAATAATATTCTTGCTCTAGAAATAGTTTTTTATACGACTCTAATGATGCAGTTACCCGCATACTCGTACTTATCTTGTCTCGTGGGAGAAAACCGTGAGCAAAATAAAACCACGTTGCATAATCCATTCGAACATACCAGCAATTCTAGAAAACCAGAAAATACCTGTGCATGCGATTACAAAAGTATCTATAAAGAAGACTCATCCTTTATGGGGTAGGTAATGTTTAAAATGCTACAATAAAATACTTCCCCACATACTCCAACTCAATGAAACGAAATTCAAATCTTACATAAAACGCACACTATGCAGCCAAGCATATTGTAAGTTGGAGGATTACATCGCTGACAAAAATGCTTGGCTCAACGCTGGTCCTGCTCCACAAGGGCGCATAAACTAATTAATTAGTATTCGAAAATATAGTTGGAGCTGCTGAAAATTGAAAAAACTATCTTTATATTGTATAAATTCAATCTCTTCGTATTGTATAATTGCATAGCAAACGTGTGAGCACTATGTACCTAAGCTATAAAGCTACCATTTACTGGGTACGTCTTTAATTGACTTGAATGTTCCCTGGCGGCTGAGAGTATGTCATGCTCACTCAAATGTCTCGCTGGTGGTGGTGTGTGGTTTGGATTATTAAGTTCCCTTCAAAATGATTCAGCCAAATGGTGCTGATCCATACGTCATGTTCGTGAACAGGAGCCATCAGTAGTGACTGGTCATCTCTTAGCTGCCACGGCTTGTTTGAAATTATTTTCATTTCTGAATCGTTTTTTGTTTTTATCTTTTTTAATACATGCACGTCTTTCTACATCGTTTTCACAAGTGTAATTTCAACATGAATGATGTGACTAAAATGTTGTAATAATCTTATGCCTTAATATAGTGTCCATGGAGTTTCTTACCCGTTCTCTCCATAGGTACCTAATACGCTTTGGAATAGGCAACTAGCTTCATCTTTGTGACTGACCGACCCCTTGACAATCCAAAAGTGCCTATGATTGGTTTATTTGAAATACATGTTTTGAGTTTGAGTTTTAGTTTATAGCAAAGTTGTTGTTATGACTGAACACAATGAAATGATGAACATAGAATAGGGAATTCTAAAACATACAAATTACATAACATAGCATCAAGCCTACTTTTCTCGAAAGTTTTGGCAGTGGTGCACATAGGTACACCTACATTTCGGCGGTGATATTAAGTCTCATGTAATAGTGGGCGAGCTCATTGTCATCCATCACAAAACCAGACTGCTACTGAGAAATTCTAGATGGAAAAATCCTATAATACTATACTGGGAATCGAACCCAGGACCTCATGATTAGCAGAAGCGTTGGGGATGACTACACCAACGAGGTATAAAAAAATAACTTACTACATTTTGGCTGCAGTGCCTAGAAGCGTAATGAGGCTACATGGCAATAAAACTAGGAGTTGAGTCAAAGGCACCGAACTTTACAGAAAACTTCAACCATAATCTTTTAATTCAGTCCCTATAAAACTCAACCAGGCTCCTGATATCCAGCAGTCTTAAATATGTCCTCATAAAACTAGAATTTCCAGGTTGGTCGTTATATGTTAATGAGTCCCGAGGATCTTAACTACGCGCGGTAGACCACGTTGACATTCTATAATTATATGAAAACTAGCTTATGCCTGTGGCTTCATCCGCGTGATTGTCGATCCCACGGGAATTTATTCCCGGGATACACAAGTATCCTATGACCCAGGTCGCCTTGCGGCCTATCTGTTTGCCTTTCTTCCAATTCCGCAACACATAGACCATATTTCCGATCCCAGAAATCTCTTAAATTTTTGTGTACCTCGTATACACAAAACACACAAATACACAAAATACATGTAAATTATAAAAATATCCTTTTACCCTTTGGGGTGATTTTACAGAAACGCTGAAACATGTATTTCTTTATTTCTTACCAAAATCATAAATTTGAAATTTCATGTCCCTAATTTAAGAAATGCTCGGTTTCCCATACAAACTTTCATCTTCTATATCACCTCATTAGAATTTTTGAGACAAAAAATAGCCTTTGTCCATCCTCAAGATGCCATCTGTCACTTTGTCAAATTTTATCGAAGTCCGTTCAGTGGTTTTGGCATGAAAAGGTACAGACAGACAGAGTTACATTCGTATTTACAATATTATATAGTATGGAAAACAGTTTCCAGAAAGTTCTGTAGTGTTATTATAGTAGATTATTCTATAAAGTTAGGTAAATAACTTCGAAGATTCTTAGGGATATTGTGGCATTCATTATAATAAAGTATCATGATTAGTGCGTCTGCGCGTAAATGGCCAAGTTTGATGGAAGCTCTAGGTATTTGTTGAATATTATTTGTTAGATAAACGAACAGTGTGTTGATCAATGTTAATATAGGATTTGGGAGGTTTCAGTGTTATGAAATTGACAGGTTTTGTAGAAACTATTCAGTTGTAATAAATAATATTTGAGTCTAAATTAAATTCTGGTTCTAGTTAATCATCATATTGTAATATATATTATATATATATCAATATATTATATATGTAGTTTATCATCATATTATATCATCAATATATTCCTGCCAGAACCGGCCGCGACCAAATGAAAATGTTAATTAAATTATACAACGTGTAACGTTAAATGCGCAAAACCTCAGACACCCCAACTGATTTTTAATTCAATTGACCTATTTCAGAGAGAAAATAAGTCATTTATAAAAAATTGTAAAGGTTTTATGTGCTGTTTTAGTTTTACTGGCCATTCTGATCATTTCTTGCGTCTGCGACGACGCTTTACCGAGGGAGGAGTCGTCACCGCGCCGCTGCGCTGCGCTGACATTGGCTTGCTTGACCTATTAATAAATAGACACTTCAACGTTTTTAATGAAGATTTTTTGAAAAATGTGACCTATACTAAAAAGTGGTTCAATTAATTCTGCTCGTTATTCTGATCAAACTATTTTCAGGTTTTGCGCATTTAACGTTACACGTTGTATAGATTTACGAGTATTGATAACACGCGACCACCAGTAGTGCGACTGCTAAGCGTGTGGTTTTGGATTCGATTCCCAGGTCGGGCAAAGTTTTGGTTTTTTAATATAATGTGTTAAATTTGTTATATTTAAATATTTTGTTATTTATTTGTCGTGTTTAAATATTTGTATGCCAGTCTATGGCGAAACTTGTAAGTTCATAACTTTCTTTAAAAGACCTTAATGTACCATGTTTTAAAGCAAATCAATATATTCTTATTCTTATTTGGCATTTTTCGGTTAGTGTATCGAGGCGCTTTTTTCGAAAGTTTTCCTATAAGTACACCTCTGCCTTACCCTTCAGGGAAAAGGCGATATGTTGTTTTGTTTATTGATAAATTTTAAATTTTTGATTCTCAGATCGTGAATGCTGTCATGTCCTTGGTCCTTATCCAAGCAGTGAAGAAAGAAGAAGACGAGTCGACAATGTACAAATAGATTATTACTATTAATAATATTAACATTATTAATTATTAAGTTTCTATTATTTTAATAATAGCTTTATTTTTATAATATGTAACAAGTCCGACAGAAAACGAAATGATTGTTTAAAACCATCCACCGTGTTTAAGTTAGGTAAACTTAGATTGTAATTTTGTGTAACCGTTTGTTTTAATAAAGAATATTTTTACGGTCATTCTCTTGTTTTTCTTTGTGGGAATAGTTAATTTGTTTATGTAATCTTGCTGGGATATTTCAATATTAATATAAGTTTCGTTACTTTATTATTATTTCGTTAAAGTATCCAATGGAATAACAATGATAGCCATGCAATTCGAGAGTTTATAGAAAAGTGATTTTAGTGACAAATTCTAGGGAATAAAAAAAAAAAATTAAATAGTTTTTCTCGAATTCCATGCATTTTCGCCTAGGCCTTATGGGGCGTTTAACTGTTGCAAATGGGTCACACCGTCCCGCCTTAGAAGGAATACGTCAAATTAAAAGTCACCCTGTATTATATTAATTTAATGTTTTATAAAACTAAAACAGTCAATTGGGTTTGACATTAAAACGTGGTTGGTTAACACTCCAGTAGACGCGCCTCAACTTGGGTCGTTGGTGCTCGCGTGATCTACTTATGTAGAGCACTTTTAATTTAAAGATTTTTTAAGGAAAGTTTCATGAATAGTTAAAAATATGCTTTCATGTTCAAGAAGGCTTTATTATGTAACTAAATGAGAAAACCAAAACTTACTATCTAAATTAAAGCCTCCAGGTATGAAGGGCGTGACTGTTTACATATTCATGCAATGCTGGGTTCTGTTCACATAGCTGTCACTTGAATTCACAAATTATAAACTAGGACTTTCGAAGTAAACTAAATAAACAAGTTATTACTAATGACAACAATAAAACCATGACTATTCCTTAATTTCGGTACGAAAGTTGTAACGTTTTTAGGCCATTTACTCAGTACTGACTTTTGCCAATTGTTAGTTAGTACTACTGACTAACAATTGGCAAAAGTCACGTTAGTAGCGAAGGTTCTCCTTGAAAACTCTTTCTATTGGCATATATCTTAACGCTATTGGGAGATGCAGCAAGCTAAACGTTCTGTCTGGCCAACTGACTATTAAAAATGTCGTTATTAAAACGGCACCTAGGAAGCCAATGTTTTAAAATGTCCGTTTACTCGTATAGGCTTAAAAAATGGTGTTTGCAAGACACAGTAACATCATCATCTGCCTAGCCTTTTCCCAACTATGTTGGGGGTCAGCTTCCAGTCTAACCGGATGCAGCTGAACACCAGTATTTTACATGGAGCTACTGCCTATCTGACCTCCACAACCCAGTTACTGGGTAATACGCTACCCTTTGGTAAGACTTGTTGTCAGATTTCCGGGCTTCTGACGACCCGTAACGACTGTCAAAGATCTTCAAATGTCAGCCGGGACCAACGGCATAACGATGATGGTCACCCAAATGTGAAAAGATGGTCACCCATCCACGGACCACGGTTGGGTTGGTTGGTGGTTTGGTGGACTGCTTGGTAATATGTTTCAAGTAGGTTTTGTTCAAAACAAGAGTTTTACAAAGCGGCTTGACACAGATACAGAAACACACACACACACACACTCTTAGATAGAGCAATAAACTATTGATTACAATCTAAAAAATAAGAATCCAAGACACAGAAATTATGAAAATTGATTAATTGTCGGAATACCTGAATTACAACAGTACTTATTTACTCACATTTGGAGCTCTGTAGCTCCATACGTAGGTACTAATCGAGAGAAATCGTCACAGTAAGAAATACTCTCCTTGGTGAGATCTTTCCACTGGTATGTGTCTTAACGCTATTGGGCTTCAGGGCAGATTTGCCTATTCTCCTTTAACGTCTGCATAGTTCATCATCAGGTTGAATACTCTAAGTTTTGAAGTGGCTCTCTGTACTGTAGCGCTGTCCAAAGTTATAGAAAGCTCACGAGTACTTGCAACAAGCTACCTTACTGGTTCCTCAAACATTTTACGTTGATTAAATTAAACTTTTGAAATAAAACGAAACGAATCTTCACTTTGTTTGCTTAGAGCTCGTCGATAACTGAAATTGTATCGAGTGCGGTATTTTTGCTAGTGATAATTTTTAGTACTTAATGGAACTTGCTGCTTCACTAAAAGTACCGTGCGACACATATGGATTACTATCTTCATAATTAATAATTTTCTAGGTAACTTTGTTAGATATGGACTTACTTACAAGTTTGGCGGTCTTAATAAAAATAAAATAATCGTTTGCAAAACAGGTTAGGGTGGTTACAAAATGTGATTGGAGCCACCTTTTAAGCAAGATATGCCTGTGTTAGAAGACTCCGCTCTTCCACAACAAGACGTACATAATAATATTCCATGAATGCAAATATAACTTAATCTAGGATAGGTATGTAATTTAATAGTAAGTAGTAATGTAATCAGAATATCTAAGTAAAAACTTGTGATAAGTATGAAAACAGTAAAATGTCTTGTTTAAAAGTTTCCATTATGTGTAGATAAAAAAAAAACCGGCCAAGTTTGTGTCGGACCACGCACAATGACCCTTCATAGCACTGCTGATGTATGAACTTAAACGAACGTTCGGTGATGTGTAGTTTCTGCCTACCCTCGTGGCAATAAAGCGTGTGTTTATGTAGGTATGTACGTAAAACACTAATTGATCTTTAATATGAACACACAAGGAAATTATTTAATTCAAAGCGGATCTGAGAACCGGGAAAACGATAGGACGAAGAAGTTGTTTGGTCTCAAAAGTTTCGGTTTAAAGTTTAAACACAGAGATATAATTTATAGCTATGCTAGCGATTATGTTGTTACCCAGATGTCGGCGTTTTGGTGGTTTTATCTCTAAGTAGTTTATGAAACAATGCTTCGAATACGTAGTGGGAACTACATTTTATGCTTGCTATGTCGAGACATCACTTAATACGGCGATAGGGAAGATTTATTTTCTGAACTATTTTGATTATAATAATCCCGTATTTGTGTGTTTCTTGTACAGAGTATAAATGTACCTACTATTTTTTTTTTTAGTTTTATAGTATTCCATATAAATTACAGACAATATACACTAGGTATTAAATAAAATAAAAAAACAAAAACTAACTAACTACATATATAAATAAATACAAAAACAAAAGGATTTAGGCGTCGAAGTACTCGTCCGCATCGCTGTCATCCGGAAACGTGCCCAGAAGACTGACAGCATTGCCACGTTGAATGGCAATGCTAATTCTTTGGCCAAAGAACGACCCAGCCCTCAGGTCACGTGAAGCGTCGTTCAGACGGCGAGAAATTCCTTAAAAAAAAATTAAATTCTAATATACTATCTACGAGTATAGTTGAATATACTATTTGTAGGTTAGTATGTGGTAGTAGACTACTAGTACCCACTACCGACCACACCACCACCTACCACTGATACTTCTATTCTTGTATCTGTAATTTTTGTGGTGTACATAATAAAGCGCGTATAATGTGTTGGATCACTTGGTTCCTTACAAAATAGTTGAGCTGGATGGTGCTTATCTACGCGTCATGTTAACCCTTTATAGGGCAGAAGATCGTGGCTTGTATGTTGAAAAGAAAACACTGGGATATTAAAACTAATATTTATTGAAATTTTTATGGTACTTTGCATTTGTCACACTATTTTGCTATTTTTTCCAAGAGCTTTCTTACTGCATTTGTCTAAGGTTTAGTTTAGCCGTGAAGATTAAAAATGTATGGTGTCCAATTATGGACAGAGCCCCATAAAGGATTAATATGAACAGGCGCCTTCGGTTAAGACTGGAATGGGTAACTAGATTCAACTGAACAACTCCTTGACAGTTCAAAAGTACCAGTAAATGGTAATGGTTTGAATTTTTGAGTTTGAGTATTATATTTTATTATAAAAATAGAAAATTACCCACATTAATGTTAACTGGTTTCTCCGTAAGCTCTGTTTTACACTTAAATCATTGCCACTAAAGGAGGATGGCGAGATTGGACCCACATTATTTATAAATTAACCAAGGGACGTTCACTTGCAAGTTCATATTTACTATAATTAAGAGTTTGTAAGAGGATTATATAAAAAATATTGAGTCACTAGATGATGGGAATTAAAAGTTAGAAAAGATTTTTATTTACATAAAAATAAGTCATCAGGCAGTAATTAAACGCACCGTGTTTCGTATTACATTCCAACCTAATCCTTACATGATTTATGTTCTTACATTTGTAATGTTTACGCTTGTCAATTTTTTTTTAAACAAAACTTTTAAAATAAATAAGAAAAACATACAAAAGTTAATATAAAAAATGCATTCATGTTTTATATACAAAAATGTACAATATTATAATTATTACGATTATTTGTGATAACTCAGAATGGAACGTTATGCTGTCAATAGAAGTTGGCTGTCAGTGTCAAAACCAATTAGTGTTAATCCATTGTTTGTTTTCAACGGCTAACGTGGGATATCTATTATTATTATGCGATTTTGTGGATTCTTGACGACTTTATGCTTACAGTATTAATTTCGTTTTCATATCTCGTTTTGAGCAAGTCACTATTTTCTAGTTCCTAGCTCCCAGACGTATTTTTTATTTTGAGTAGGTAAGTACCTATATTTTGCCAGAGAGACTGATACAGAAACACGATGGTAGTGTTAGTAAATATTTCTATCCTGTTTGATCACCTTTTGAAACTACATAATACATAAACAAGATATTGTATTATATTATTAAATAAGCACTATTAGATTCGTTTTAGGTTATAATCTTTTACATTACATATCTTTTTTCTCCCAGCCTCTACGACTCACTGCCCATTTGCTTTTTTGCTAGTTTTATATAGTTCTACAACTAGTTATAAGTTTCCGTACTGCACGATACTCCTAATAGTGGGTCCCATTGTACATGCAACCTCGCCATCCTCCTTTGAGCACGGATGTCAGGACATTCAGCAGCATCCAAAACAAAGTGATTTCTTCAGATATTCGCATTTAATATTGAAATTAACATAGTAATGAATGTAAAATTATTATAATAATCATTTTACAGTGCAATGTTAATATTATTATTGTGTTTATCATATGTGCAGATTGATTAATTTGACTGAGCGGCATATCGCTCCTGCACAACCAAATGTTCAATCATTAAAGATTCTATAGCGCTTCAATTACTCTCAAAGTAATCCTATTACGAGTTAGTGATTAGTAGCTTAGTTCATAGACGGTATAGTATTGCCAGCACATAATACTGATATCTAGCAGTCACATCGCACAAAGCTCAATACGGAGCTATTGGCAACACTGAATGCATTGTGAGGAATCCAGACTATCAGTACAGGCTAAGGCGTTTGCGTTGAAACTAGTGCGATTGACTAAAATGCAGTGTTGATGAACGGTAATTCAGGCATGGAAATGCCTTTGTACCTTGTGCCTTTGTATTCATTTTCGATGTTGTTTGAGAACGGGGTACACAAAAGGAATGTTCATCAAATTCATTTCAGAGAAATTGGTAGAGAATTATGAATGTTAGTTGCAATCATCTTAAAAATAACAAGACGCATGCTATTTTTGTTTAAAAAAAAAATACGAACAAAAAGTTATTTTGTGGGAAAATTCACTGTTTACGATAAAACGCTATGTAAAGTACGTAAAAAATTGTGCATGCAATGTGGTGGTGCAGGGATTACATTTAAAACTAATTTTCGAGAAAAGAAACGCGACACTTTGACCTTCAATTTCTTCGTTATCAGATTTCAGAGATTCAGGTATAGTCCAGTACAAAAAAATATCATATTATGGGGAAGATCAAGGACTCTCGTCCGTCGTCCTCATATTATTTCTTAGAACAAGCTGCCATTAAAGTAAGGAAAACTATTTGTTTTTAGTAATAAACACTCCTAATGAATATTTTCTCTAATGACGTTCTCTATCAAAACAAGTAAACAAATTTAATTCTAAGCGCAGCTGCACTGCAATCTCACTCATCATCATCTGCTTAGCCTTCCAACTATGTTGGGGTCGGCTTGCTTGGATGTTGGATGCAGCTGAATACCAGTATTTTACATGGAGCGACTGCCTATCTGACCTCCACAACCCAGTTACTGGGTAATACGATACCCCTTGGTAGGACTGGTTGTCAGACTTTTGGGCTACTGACGATCCGTAACAGCTGTCAAAGATCCACGAATGACAGCCGGGACCAACAGCTTAACGTGCTGTCCGAGGCACGGAGGGGTATTGGTATATGAAGATAGTCACCCATCCACGGACCAACCGCGGCATGCGTAGCTTAACCTGATCGATCGACCCGTGCGGCTGTTATTACTTAGCCACAAGCCCCTCTGCAATCTCAGTATAATAATAAATTAATATTCCTACCATATATTGCGTGGTTGATATGCCTCGCGACACGCGGGGTGAGTCTCTCGCTTTCAATACGGTCTCACGATGCACTCTCACTTGAAATTAATCTGCAAGAAGCCATTGCGGTGACTATTTACAAAGCGTCCCCGGAGCGTATTTCCCTTGGCTCTTCATTCTGCTTGCAATGTCGCAGGGTTGGCAATACGGAACGCGGGGAAAAAGTTGGACTAACATTTTTTGATTTATTTTTCTTACCGATTTAAAAAAAAAAAAACTCATACTCTGAAAGTTAATAATTGTTGCTACAAATAAGGCTATATATATTATATATCATCATTCATCATCATTTCAGCCGAAAGACTTATTTCATTCAGAAAGGAAGTATATTCAGTCTGATATCTTAGATAATAATGCGTATTATAAAGAGGTAAAAGTTAGTTTGTATGTAGGGGGTAATTCTCTGGAACTACCAGTCGGATTTGAAAAATTCTGCAAAGATTTTGCAATTGGTAGCCCAATTCTTGAAGAAGGCTAAAGTTAATTAAAAAAAAAAGTCAGGAAGAACGTTAATCGAAAACGAAGTGATAGCGCGGGCAGGAGATATGATGGGACGGGGTGAGTCGAGGGATTAAGACATTTTACGCTGAAGAAGTCGTAGACAGAAACTAGTATTTAATAGGCAGATAATATAGGTATGGTACTCTGTGCTGGTAAAAATGATGTCAATATCAAATTTTTATTATTGCAAGGTGGGTACAGCAAAAGATGAGAAGATCTATCAATTTAATTATGTTACTATATAATTATGTTATTATATAATTATGCTACATTTAAATAACAAACCCAGTTTTAAAATAAACATTTGCAAGGTTACCCAACCAGCAACATTCGTACGAACTGCGAACCCTACGTGTATTTCCGACGAGGCTCGTAGACATGAGTAAATAATTTTCCTGATTACCGTGCACCGTCTTGCAAAGCGACGGAGTTGTCGTCTCGACCTCGACAAAAATATTAAAGTCGCCTCCTTCTCGACAGTCGACAAGCTCTCACAATACCTTCAAGTTCTCGCAATTGGAAACGTCCTGATATTACTCGAAAACCAAATTGATTTTCCGTTATATTTTTAGAAATGCAGCTTAATACGAATTCAGGTAAGTTTGCACGAGTCTCGATGCTCGATGCGAGATGTCGCTCGGAGCTCGATCTGTATCGATAAACGAGAGTTGGTCCAGAATTGCTAACTATATTTGACACGATTGTATTATTGATTGCAAAATCGCTTTCGCAGTTTGTTTTGTAAATGTTAGTTCAGTAGATTGCTTTGGAGACTAACGTTTTGAACTTTGGTATTGACATCACAAATTATTTCTAGATTTGAAAAGATGTTCTACTATACATTCGAATGTTGACAGTTCTCTCTCAATAGTTATGTACCTGTTTTTCTGTCATGGTATAATGAACTTTAAGCTCATTACGTTAATGGCTTAAACTCATTCCGATTGAAACCCACTAAAAACAAAGCTCTTAATCCATACCGTTCATTTATTTCGAAACAAAATATTTATCACCACAATAAACATTAATTAAAAACTCGCTGCATTTAAAATCAATACCTTCATAATACACGAGCGTAGTCTGCATTGAAATAAGTTGTTTATAAATCATTAATATAATGAAAGGTTTTTAAACCCGCTAGTTCTTTGTCGAGGATCCAAACAAACAGACAAAATACTAATTTACAAAGCTTTGTTTACCCGTTCTAAATTAATAGAATCGCAGAGCGAACAAACCGAATAATCACGGAGCTAAAAAGCGCACACAGAATATTCTCATCACTTAAAATGAATGTTGGCTTGAAGAAATAACTTTACGGGTGCAAAGGCATTGTATCCATTCGAAGCTATGCTTCTGAAACTATCTATACGTGTAAAAATGGTTCAGGAGGTCTACCCTCTAACTAATATACGGGCCCGTCCGAAAGTGGTTGATACGTTGAAACAAGTGACAAATTCAATGTTCCGGAGGGGCACATACATATCGGGAGTAGGGACAACTGTCTAATCGTGATCTCATTAATTCGTAGTTCGGGCCCCGAACTAATCTTATGTCCGTGTCAAGTGATACGGAGTATGAAAAATTCGTATCTTTGGCTGAAACTACGGGTTTCGTGGTTGGGGTTCCATGAACAGACAGGCGTTTGCAAGCTACGGTTTTTGAAAATGTTGTGTTAGTACGGCGAGCACCTCATCTTGCTTGGTTATCCATGGAGCATTGGCTTTAGGAATCGGGACGTATGTGGAGAGCACAATTAAATTTTGCAGGTAGGGGCTGGACTCCGAGGAAATGTAATAAGCGAGTCGCCTCCGACCAAATATTTAGACTTTGGTCTGCGGCCACGTCGTTGGAGGTACTCGTATTAAGCGTGTTTGTTTAAGCTGACACCAACTTAATGGGTGCAGTGCGTCTTTTTGAAGTAGATGACTTCATTTCTTGCTTAAACTTTGGGATTGTTTCGTTTAAATATATCGTGGTTGTTTAAGAAAGAAAATGATTTTTACTTTCCGAAAGAGTGTGTAGTAGGTAAAAATATGCCATCCTGTTCTTGTGTGACGTCTTCTACTTCTCTCAACTGTATTAGCTTATACATATTGTGGTAAAAAGGCAAGCCAATCAGCAAGGATGAACGTGAGGGTGAATGTCCAGGGCGCGCTGGAGTTTCAGGTTGCTATTATCGCAAATCAATACATTTTTTTTTAGTAGCATCATCCTTATAAAATAAACCTGATTTCCTTAATTTAGTGGGACACCAAAATTTTACCTTTTTGACACCCATCTTCATCTTCCAGCCCGTGCCCCATGTTACTTGCGGTCGGTGCACGTTTTTTGCCTATCATTCACTCACTTGTCATTGATATCATTACTGTCACAGTCAATTCTTAGTAAACATATTGCACACTAACTGCAATATTTCTAGTTCTTTGACTAACTAAAAATAAGAGTCACTCGCTTTTCCTATGGCCCGGCCATATTCTATTAATACAACAATTCTTTCAATCTTATACATTCTTGTTCCCCATTACATTTCTGTTGTTATTCGTATGCTCGCGTTGTTTATTAAAAAGGCTAACACAAATACGCTCTGAATGTATTTTTCTTTTGTGCATAACGCTTGCCTTTTTCAACGAACCCCTTTCAACTGCTGAGGTGGATAAAAGAAAAGTCTGAGGAACATAACATAAAAAGCAGCTTTTTAATTCTGTTCTGTTTGCTTTATTTTCAGTGTGTTTTGTTATTTTGTTTATGAACTGTAATTAGTTTATAAGGAAGTTGCGGTAGAGATTGGTCTGAAATAATATTGAATTATACGAATTTGTTTTATTTTTGAAGTGTATACTTCTTTAGGCGTATTTACAATGCGCTCTTTCTGAACAGTGATCGAAATTGAACCGTTACGCTCGGGACGGTAACGCTGAATCGGGTATACTGAGTTCCAGTCGGTCGGTGACGCTGAATCGTGTATACTCGGTGCTTAATTGCGTGTACTTGGCTGCAGTCGTAAGTTTTCACGTCTGTCATGTGATCATAAGCACACCCTCTATTTTGTATACGGCGGGGTAATTGCGTAGCACACTATCAGTAGGTAGTGACCATCTTTACATACCGAGACCCCTCCGTGCCTCGGAAAGCACGTTAAGCCGTTGATCCCGGCTGGCATTCGTAGATCTTTGACAGTCATTACGGGTAGTCAGAAGCCCGAAAATCTGACAACCAGTCTTACCTAGGGGTATCGTATTACCCAGTAACTGGATTGTGGGGGTCAGATAGGCAGTCGCTTCATGTAAAATACTGGTATTCAGCTGCATCCGGTTAGACTGGAAGCCGACCCCAATATAGTTGAGAAAAGGCTAGGCAGATGATGATGACTATCAGTAGGTAGTATTCATTTTGACAGTTCAGCAACATTCGTTGCGTTATCAACGTTGTTAAGCAGAGTTTTTTTTTTTTAATATGAAGCAATGCATAAGCAATAACCCTCAAAATAATTCGGATTGAGATTAATAGTTTGTTACGCAATTAGAGTGCTTTTTGTTGAATATATTATTGTAAAATTCATGTTTTGTAATTACAGCTACATTCAAATGTATCTAACTTATTTATTCTGAACGTGGATTTTATCAAAATTATGTTTAATCCTGTTAATCATATGAACTTACTACCTACATAATTTTATGTTAATTTTAAATCGTTAACACTTAAAACTAATGGAGTTATGTTAATAGTGTGGCTTAAAGTCTAATGCAGCTTACTCGTAAAAGCATTATGCTAAAACAGCGATAATAGTAACTGATATTCTGTAATTAAGTTAATACAATACAAACAGGTGAAATTACCTACTATCATGGTGCTCGTTATATCAGCGATTAAATATTTTGTGTTTGAATATAATCTAAGCTTCATAAAACTTTAATATTTAAGCAATGCTTTCTAAATTAAATGACTGACTAACTTACATTACAAATAAATACAAAAACAAAGGACTCGCAGAAGTACTCGTCCGCATCACTGTCATCCGGAAACGTGCCGAGAAGACTGGTAACATTGCCACGTTGAATGGCAATGCTAAATCTTTGGCCAAAGAACGACTCAGAACTCTAGTCACGTGAAGTGTCGACCAGCCGGCGAGGATTTTCCTTAAAAAGGAGAGGCGCACTCGGGCCCCATGACCCGAGCATTTCAACCCCAATCGGTTCAAAGCTTTAGTTACCCATAAGGTACAATGCATGTAGTATTTGCGCCGCTTGAGGGTGCCAGCAGCCGCAGCCGCGGCGCCAGCACAGCCCACCGTGCTAGCAACAGGAGATGTCGCAAGGGTAACGACACACGTTGCGTCCCACACCAGAGGCCAACCCACCTTCCAAAGGCAAGGACGTCCTGCCGTCTGGTCTCTTCCCATCGTCACGTCAACACCGTGGGTACGCCGGTGGTGACAAAAGCTCGACGAATAATATCGTCGATACTGGCGTGCCGTGCTATGCGACCTGCGCTCCTGCAGCATGACAGGGCATGGTACCCGAGACTGTCGACAGCTTCACCGCAGTGTCACCGATGCGGAGCAACACAAGGTGCGCCCAAGCGGAGACACGTAGCGAGCCGAAATGATGAGTTATCGATCTTAGTACCTATGTGTTTGAATTAAATCTAAACAAATATTATTAAGAGGTAAAATGATTTGTTTGTGAGAGGAAGTCTGTGGAAGTGATCCGATTTCAATAATTCTTTCACTGTTAGAAAGCTACACTAATGCTAAGTGCCACTAGGAATGTTTTAATTTGTTATGGCACGAAGTCACGGGTTGAAGCTAATAATGAATACTGAGGGTGTCAAATGCCGTAATTTAGCGGACATTGTGGTTTTGAAGAAAAGTAGGTAGCTAACAAGTACCGCGGCACTTTGGCTGTTGCAAAGTATCATCAAACCTATACAATAAGATGAGTGAACACGCAGTCATCACACATTAGTTAGCATTAAGCAGAGCATATGCATGCTATAAAGTTCTCAGTACTGTGACACAGCAGGTCTCCTCCCTGTAAGAGGGATTGGGCCATACATTAGAAACAAAGCAAAATTTTTTATAAACAATAAAATAAAGTTTGGAAAAATTCTTGAAGACACTGTTCGTTGCTGACCCGTGTCTCTCCACACAATAGTGAACACGCCCCGCTCACGCAAAACGCGCGCTAGACGTAAATGAGCCTTCAGAAATATTTTTTTAAATATTTTCAAATCTGTGTTTTCTACGTATCTGTCACCTACCGCGTCTGTACGAGTAGATTAACGAATTTTTTTATGCCCAATGAGCTCTTCCCGTTTTTTCTCCTTTATATACTTGTATATAATATATTTATTTTAGTGTTAGAATGTATGATTGACATGATTTAAGCATGTTAAGCTTTAATTAACAAAAAAATAAAATACCTCACACGAAAAACAATATTCTTACAAAAACCCACAAAACAAAATCTTCACCACATACGTTAAATAATTACTTTGTTTGAATATTTGCCCTAAAGACAGTGCATAATACATGTTATTCTGAGTATTGTAACTGTATCCCTGATTGTTGACGGTAGCCGAAACACCGTGAAGGTTCGCCGGCGTTGTTTGCCCAAATACCCCAAGGTAGGTACTTCACGGATCGCCGAATAGCAATGAGCATTTCACAGACAGACAACAATATAATTTATTGGTAACTAGCTGAACCGGCGAACTTCGTACCGCTTCAGAATCAAGAAGAACGAATGTATGAGAAAATGAATTACCTTTTTATATTTTTGGTGAACTTTTCCAATGTTTTAATAGATATTTTCCTATTCGGGGCGGAGAAAACAACAAATCAAAGGTCATAAAAATTGGTCCAACTGTTCTTGAATTATAAATGATGTAACTATACCACGTCTTTGTTATATTTAAATAGATATATTATTGATATAGAATAATATATCTATTTAAATAAAACAAAGTATACAAGTATATTACATGTTTTGGGATTCACAGTGGCTAAAATCAAAGAAAGACTGTGGTTTCGTTTATTGCTTTGATTTAAATGTCGGTTTAGGGTCTTTTCAAGTTTTGAAGGAAGCTTATTCAGTACTACTTGTGCTCGCGACTTCGTTCGCATGTATTTTACATTTCATGGATTTTATTTTTTTTGCGCGGACCCTATTTCTTTTCCAAAAATAAAAGTAGCTTAAGTTGCTCTTTATAACAACGGCCGGTTAAAGTCCTGTCAAAATCTGTCCAGCCGTTTTGGAGATTAGCCGAAACAAACAGACAAAAAAAAAGTTTTTTTTGTTATAAGTACCATATATACTTTCATATGCATTTAGAAAAAAGCTGTTATGTTGACATTACAAACAGACACCTATATTTATTCGTATAGATATAGGTAAGAACACTTTATATCACAGTAGGTACCTTAAATTAATTTGTTTGCCATACCTTTTAGGTAACATCTCAAGTCAGTCACATAACCACACATAAGTGGTTCCGACTAAGCATGCATGAACAACCGTATGGAACACGCATGCACGATCTTCGTATAGCCATACTGTTCGATACAAGTACTGCAGGCCCATAGAATAAACACATCATAGAAGTGAACCTCCCGCCTGAAAACATTCTGAAGGCCTACAGTGTTGAGGCGTATAAAACGTTCAACATAATCAGGATTATGCCGTCGCTTGTCTAGTATTTTTATCACACACAGCGACGCGCGCTATACTTGTGTTTTCCAAGTGTTACACACTCTAAATGTGTGTGTAAGCGCAGGAGCTCTCATCCGAGACAATGGCGAAGTCAGAAGTGTGTATGTGTGAGTGTGTCGTACATAACATGCTGACGCTACTCATCTTTACGCATACCTTCACATCGTATTTGTACACTTATTAGTTCTCGTGTGTCTCTTAGTGTCTCTTTGTGACATAAAAACGCTATAGGGTGTATCGCAGAAAGCCATACAATTCTGCAATACAGGGTGTATTGCAGAAATGCTGCTTTCTACTGTGTAATCGAGAACAGTAGTGTGTAGGTACTGAAGTTTTGTACGGGGCAGCTGATAAGTTATTCTCGATTACGATTATGGTCCCATGGAGAAAGTTGTTAAGTTTGGTGGCCTGTACGACCTTTATGATACACCCTGTATAGCCACTTTATGCGTTCCACGCTTGATCATCGACAAAATGGACAGCCCGGCCTGTTTTGTTAGACGAGCACAGCTCGTAGCAAAGTAGTGAAAGGCGGTAGGTGTTCATTAAAAATTAGACAAGTGCGAGTCAAACCACAGTGACGGGTTCCGTAGTTGTGATAAATATTTACACATGCGTGGTTATTGATTTTATCGACCGAAAATGCAAACTTTCTTATGGTAGTCTTTGACAGTATTTCTCAAAAAAAACGATGACAAAGAAAGTTTTTTTTTTGTGATTGTATTCAAAAATATCCCGTGACACTTAAAACTATGAAGTTGAAATAAAAGTAATTTAGAAAGATCATACTTAATCTTTTAAATTATTGAATCCAAACACGCTTGTAATACATTCGCTCATTCAAGATTTCTTACTCTATGGCAGTACGCTTGAACAGTAATAGTTAGTAACTGGTCATTGCTTATGAAGACGTTAAGGTTCAATACACATTATCGTAGCACGTTACGTAGCAACTGTTAGTGCTACGAGTGCTACGCCGTCTACGATGCTACGCAACACCGGAATAATTAAATCATTCGCAATATTGATAGACTTCAATAAAATAGAAGGTTGAATGACGTTATGTGGCACTTAATGTTTAAATGTTTTTCAATGACCTTTAGTTATTGAGATTGTTTCTAGCACAAGTTTAATGTAATGCGATTTTTAAACAAATAAAAAAATATTAAACAGTAAAGTGTCTCCTTTCATTCTTGCAAAAATAATGACAACGCCTATAACGTTCTCACTGCTGGGACAAAGGCCTCCTCTGTGAGAGGAAGTGGGCCGTAATCCACCACGCGAGCCCCGTGTGGGTTGGTAGATGTCACATGTCTTCGAATCTTTGGTTCTAGGACATATCGGTTTCCTCACGATGTTTTCATTCACCGTTTTGAGTAAGCCTGATTTTTGCAGAACCAACCTTCTATTGTATTTTGAAATAACTGCTACTACTTGAGTATATTGACACCGACAACACTGCAAAGTACCTGATCCCAACTCAACATAGTAATACGCCCCTTACGAAACTTCAAATACATATAAAACACATAAATATGTAACATTTCCGAGTGTAAGAAACGAAGGTGTTTCCGAAGCACTTGTCTACCCCATGTCCCATTTGCCAATGGTTCCGAGTGCCAAAGGGATGCCTGACACTTCACAATTTCCTTTTAGCAGAAGGGAGGATCGAAACTTATGCATTTTTCATCAGCAAATAAAATAAGCCCACATTTTGGTGGAAAGAGAATAGTTTTCAGAGGCTCAAAACAATTGTCTGAATATTATTGAGAATTTCAATCATTTGCCTGTTCACAATGTTGTACTGGTGCCTACGTGCCTATCTATGGAAGCGAATGTTGGGTGTGGCAAAATAAGCATGAAAGTAGAACTAATTCTGTGGAAATGCGTTTCTTGCGAAGCATGTGTGGTGTGAGAATGACCGATGAGGCTGAGGAATTAATTGTAACACAACGGCGCGGTTCAAAAGAAGATGTAGTGACAAAACATTGAAAAGAGTATGCTAAGATGGTTTGGTCATGTTGCGAGGACGAATGAAAGGCGACTAACAAAAGGTATTTACAAGGCAGAAGTGAAAACGCCGGGTGGACGCCCTAGGAGGATATTGACCTTATTGGTATTGTTCTTCAGAACAGGTGCGGAGTACTTCGGAGCAACCGGTGTATGTGTATAACCAGATATATGACCATAAGCGAGGTAAAAGGACTACTTATTTTTTAATGTTTTTTTTTTTACATTTTATTTATACAGCGTGTAACGGAAGGGGGGTATCAACCCTGAAGGAGGTGAATGTGCTCATGAAACTCAACAACTTTCCCCAAAGAACATAGGTCGAAATATGAAAAAAAAAATTGGCTCTCCCATAGTAAATCAATCAGCTGGTAGTCAGTTTTGTAAGGGAGGGCCAAATTTTTTTTTCATATTTCGACCTATGTTCTTTGGGGAAAGTTGTTGAGTTTCATGAGCACATTCACCTCCTTCAGGGTTGATACCCCCCTTCCGTTACACGCTGTATATATAAAAAAAAAAGATATTCGTTGGATGAATAAAAAAACAAAACACTTGCTATTTAGAATCGTATAATTTTGAACATGAAAAATCTTGCACGCCTTTTATGTAATAGAGGTGAACTTAAAAGTGCTCAACAGTAATTAAAAACGTAGCTTAGCATAAAGTACGGCAATTGCTCAATGTCGACCGCTCGACTTTTGAAAATTTATTTCGCCCCGAAAAGTTCTCACTACTTAATTACTCTACTATGAATTTTATTTTCTTAGAGAAGCGTTCACTAAATACTCAGAGAACTTTCAAATGACTCGATTGCTGTAAGAGCGAATGAAATTGAAGGAACGTTATAAAGTTGTACTTAACAGTTTACTGCTGTGGACTATTTAAAGTAAACGGAAAACTGTTCTTAATAGACTTATTGATGACTACGATATGACGACATAATGTAACCAGAATGAAATCTTTAATTGATTTTGAATTGGTCGTGCTTTCAATAGTTACGATCAATGATATTTTATATCATTGGTTACGATTAAGTTTATGAAAATGCTGGGAAACGCTGGCTTGATGACTTGGCTTGACTTGTTTATGTTCGTTTTTCAGATATACAACAGATAAGTATGCTAGCTATAGAAGCATTTTGCCTTGCTGTGAGATACCGCAGGGTCGAAACGATATATCTTCCATAGCTCAACTGTCACTAATGAATTACACACAATTACTTTTGTATTGTTACTGAACTTAGTAAGCTTGCATATCATACGAGGAGTTAACAAATTTTCTGACTTTTGACAAACGAAGAGAGGTTAAATGAATGGTGTCAACACGACTTTTGAATGAAAATACCTATATGTGAAATAAATAGTGAGTCTAAGAGCTATGTATATCCGTCATAGGTATGTTAATGTCTTACTTTTGGGAGCTTTTTGAACGCATCCTACCCTAAATTTTTAGTAAATCTGAAACATAATAATGTAATTTTTGTGTGTAACATTAACGTAAACTCATTTCCTTATTGAGCTCAAATAATTTTCCTGTTCTTGATGGAAACTTGTTTACGAAACAACCAGGAAACAACTATAATTAGACCGTTGCCATGTAACGCAATTACTTCCTAATCCTCATAAAACAACAAAATCCTTGAAGCGAGCGTCATCTCCATAGCTCATTTAAGTTTGCGTAAACGAAAATTTATAGCGCGCGTAGATCTAACGTGGTAAACTTAAATTATTTACGTAACCTACAAATTTTCACCAACACACGCAGAGAAATAATCCAAGTCTCCCGTTTCGTAAGGAATGTATTCTCGCGGGTTTAACTCTTATCTATACCTACGCGGTATACGCAAGCAAAACAAATCACCAACGATTCTGATAGTCGGGAACAAGTTTTTCATTAATATTCTATTCATATTCAAATCTGATTCGACAGGCGTTATCGCGCGGTGTTCCCGAATTCGGATCACGCGCCTCCTCGTCTCGCGAACCGCGAATATCATGGATATCGAAACTCGTGATTGGCTATATTATCAACGTTAAACATGACGGTGTGATTTAAACAGCCATTGTTTGTTCGTTTGTTGGTAGATTGTCCTGATTTGTGTTGAAATGGGTGAGTGGAATTATTTACGTGACAGAAGACAGTTCTGGCTGTAAATGTGCCTTATCTTTACGTGTTCTTTTTATATGCAAATGGCAGCGTGCTAATTGTGTCGATACGAGGAGTTTGATAATGTTTGAAGCCTTTTTGTGACAGGTCAAAGCTCAAAAGCGCATGGAGTTCAAACAATTTCAATGGTCGAAGATATTCCGTAAACGTTACTTACGCGTCCTACATACATTTATTTTTTTGTAAATACCATGAAATGAAATTGACTATTCTGTAAAAAATTGAATAAATTATAATAACTTTAAGAAATTGTTCCTCTTATGTGAAGGACTGTAACCGTGTACTGGTAAAAAAATATGACAGGAAATACAAAAAAAAAATACAAGCTAATTTCTCATAGAAGTAAAGCAAAGGACATTTTATTACGCCCATCGAGCGGGGAGCCATTACAAGGCTCTTTTATTTTTTATGCTGATGCTTTCATTTCAAGTTACGATCCTGAAGTATATTGTATATCAGGGACATTTTAGCCTAAGGTCAATATTGTATATATTGTATTTATAATATAATGGTAAATGAATAATATTAAAATGATAAGGAACAGCCTAATTACTGCCTAAGTACAACTAAACCTAAACGTGTAAGTGGGTATTGTAATACGCAAGCCAAATAACATCACCACTGCTCTCAAAACGATGAATAAAAACATCGTGAGGAAACCGGCATGTCTTAGAAGCCAACATTCGAAGACATGTGACATTTACCAACCCGCACTGGGCCCACGTGGTGGATTACCGCCCACTCCCTTTCTCCGAGAGGATGCCTGTGTCCCAGCAGTGGACATATTATAGGCTGATTATAGCCTGATAGTTATTGTAATATTAATTAAGTGGAAATGACATCAATTGGAAACAAGGATTTGAATAGACTTTACTTTGATTTTCGTCAGATCGAACACAATATGACGAATTCACGATATCTGTAAAGTGTGTGTACTCCAAAGCTGTATTAGTTCTAATACTTATTAATGTGCGATAAGTTACTGCGATATCAAAGATTTAAAACTATTTTTTATTATTTTTCTCACTGACAGACATACAGACCGTAATGGTACAAAGTAGGACATCGTTACTGGGTCGAAATGGCGTAAAATTTTGTGCTGCCGGTAAAAAGGAACCTACACCAATAAATGAAAATAAAAGATACCTACCTGAAGCGATTTGATTTTACTGATTCATGAATTACGCTATCAATTGTAACGTATTTGTTACCACATCATTCAAACCCATCCCAAAACGAAATTAACAAGTGAACCGCTAAATATAAAGGTATTTTCCAAGGATATTCTCCCGTAACTTGTTAGGGTTGGCAATTGGCATATAAACAGTTCTAATACCTTTAAAATCTCCTTTTTTAGGGTCCCGTAGTCAACAAGGAACCCTTATAGTATCGCCATGTCCGTTTGTACATCCACAGCTTAGCTCAGAGACTCTTAGTACCTACTAGAAAGCTATAATTTGTCATGGATATATATATTTATTACGCCGACAAAGTGGTAAAATAAAATCATGAAAAAAAAATTTTTAGGGTACTTCCCGTACACACAAAGTGGGTATGTCTTTCAAAAATATTGCGGGTTTGTAAAAACAATTTTTCGATTCAGGGATCCGTTGTGAAATATTAATACATATAGACAGCTAAAAAATTAAATAAATACATAGGTTAAGAGAAACATGATTCAGTGTAGTATTGAATTTTTTTGGTGGAACATTGAACATTAATAAGATTGCATATTTAAACGGGCACACCTTTATGCCTGGAGGCTTTTATTGAAGTACTAGCTGGCTTCGCACAAGAACATTGCTCTGGAATGTTCTGGACTATTCTAGAAATTTCTAGATGGCGAAAATCCCAGCCCTTATATCTTCAAAAGCATTATCTTCAGGTAAAAACGGGAACCTTCTCCATAGACAGGAGATATAGGGTTACCACACCATATAACTCCCTTGATCGTACCGGGACTCATTTCTGAGTTTTAGCGGCACGCACATTCACTTACACTCCCGTACACTTTCTACATTCACGTACACTTTCTTTTATAATATAATATTTCTTTTATCATATTGACTGTGTTCTGTTTACGTTTTTTTTTTTAATTTATTTCTGCTTGAGTGTAGTTTTCAATGTTTTTGTTGGTATATTGGCGTGTGCTAGCTGGCTTATGGTAAATAATTTAATTTAATGTTTTGTGTTTCGTAATCTTACTTACTTACTAATGTATAATTATGTAGAATCAAGTTTTTCGAACTGTGGAGACAGCTATGCTGCTGGGGAGTTTGTTGCCACTTCTTCCTCCCAGCTAAAACGCTAGGAAGTGATCAAGGGCGGACGTTTTGGGGGACTCTTGTTTGTAATTTTGACGTTCAAAAAGTGCTGATTGGCAGCTTAGTTTGAATTAATACTTTTTATTTATTGATTTCAGATATGAATTGGAATTATTTCACTCACTGAATTAGGTGTGAGGTGTAAAAAAGCATTTGAAAAGTTTCCAAATGCTTTTTTTTACACATAAAACTAAATTCTCAGTGTCACAATATTAATTGTTTCAATAGAGACTACAAAGCTCATCATTTCATTTAGGGCGATCACCAATGAAACTGAACACGATCCTCACGTCTAAAATGCGTATAAGAGCTGTCAGTATTCCATAAAAATGATGGAACTGACAGCTGTTTAACGCTTCTCTTTGAACGCGATTTAGAGGTGCTAATTGATTTGTTTCATTAGTGAAATTCGCCCTTAGTAATATTGATAATGTAATCAAAACCATGTAATATTTGACAGTCGTTTGCAATGTTGCCCATTCTCAGAATTCTAGCGACATTCTCTTCAAAAATCAGCCATTGTTTTAATACTGAACGTAGATATCTCAATATTTAAATAAGCCAACCCTACCATTGGCAGATATCGGTCGAATTCCAACGCCGTAAACCGTTCATGATTCATGTTTATTCAAGCGATGCCGCTTTGGCGCATTTCACTCGTAAACCTGTTTACTGACTTTGTAATTATAATCCTACAGCTTTATAATCATCGCCTATTATTGATCTGATGGGCGAAATGGGAAATACGATTTTATAATGGATTTAAGACTTTAATTGACGTAGGAATTTAAATGTTTGTATTTGTTCGTTTTCTGAAATCACCGACATACATTGCAAGTGTTGTAATCGAACGATAGTCCTGAAATGCATGAAAAGAGGCTGTGGTTTTTGACCTAAGCTGGGATTATAACAGACTCGGTTGATATCTCAACCAGTCGTACTCAGCGCTTCTCTTCCACATTCATTATGCGCACAGCCAAAGTGTGGAACTCTCTGCCAGAGTCTGTGTCCAGTCAGGCCCTTCCACATTTAACCCGTCTACCTACAAAGCAAGAGTGAACAGGCATTTTCTGGGAAAGCTCGTCCCATCATGTACCTCAACCATTGCTTTCCATAAGGCGTGATCAAGAACATGCCCATTCTGCAAAAAGAATAGTTGGTACTATTGGTTGGTTGGTTGTTGGTTTCTTCTGCACTTAGCTTTTAAAACAGTGTTGCGTGTAGTGTTAAGCAGTGGGAAAATTATAGGGTAATTATGCGGTCGAGCTTTTATGCAAAGGTCAGAAATCTTTTTTATTTTATTTTATTTATTAGGGAAAACAAAACAATCTTAATCTGGATCAAAACTAAATGATGTTAGAACTACCTATTAGAAGCCACCACTAATGATTTGTTAGTCTCATTGAATAAAAAAATAAACTAAGCTAATCTAGATCAAAATAACATACTAAAACAACTTACTAAACTGCAATTATGTGATAAATTATATTTAGTATTAAGCAGCGAGTAAATATTGCATCTACTGGGATTGTGCGAACTAGCGACGATAAATGGAATGAATGTCGCTCTGGAGGCCTGTACCTGACAGCTATGAAATTATTGCAAACGCTTATTTTGATACCGAAACTAGTGTCTTTGGGTTGGGGCCTTTAAACTGTGAGGCAAGTATTTTTTTACTACTTGATAACATGAGAAATAGATCTTAGGGCCTTTTTTCAATCACCCGTTATTATTTTTTTATTATTTATTTTATTGCTGATTGGGGCCTTGACCTCAATCACGCCTGATGGAAAGCGATGGATGAGGTCTATAATGGAACGAGCGTGCCCAGAAGATGTCTAAGGCACTGGAACTCCCACGCATCGACAAAACACAGCAGGTTGCTTGACGCCGGACTCCAGTGGGGGGTGGTCGCAAACCAGGCGGGCGCTAGCCCTACCACCGCAAAGGCAACTTTTATACGACGAATAAGTTTGTCATTTTGACAGCTTTTGTCAATAAACTCATTGGTTTTTGTGTGGACAATCTGTCAAAACGTTACATTTTTTATTCTTCAGGTAAAAGTTATTTAACTATGGAAAAATCGGCCCTTAGTAATAAAAAAAATGAGTAGTTTTTTTTATTTTTTACTTCAACGAAAAATATTACTTAAATGAGCAACAATAAAAAAAAAAAACATCTGTTTATCAGATAAGGACTTGTGTAAAATCATGTGTTGATTTTCATTATAATTTCATAGTAACAATATACAACGTGCCGCTACAATGGCGACATTAATTTAACACACGTATGTTGCGTTTTCGTTATGATACATGTTTTATTATTTTTACTAAAAAAATAATGGACTGATCCGCCAAGATTCTTAAAGTAACTATACAACTTTTACACGTAATCTCTTCTTAGAAGCGACAAACAAATTACGTCCTTTTAATATTTTCATTAATTTTTATGTCATCTGCAAGAAGATGATGTCGTTTACTGATTTATAATCTCAATATTAAGATCAAATTTTAAATATTCAAAAAGTCTTGATGATATTATTCACAACAAAAACAATTTCTTTGACATTATAAAATATACACTTAACAGGTAATTAAAAACTCCGTATCAATATTATGATCAAAAGAATCTTTCAAGAGAAAAAAAATCCGTCGTTTTCAAAGCAAAATATAACCTGTAATTTGCTGTTAGAAACTTACGTTGAAAATGTGTTACGTAAAAACAAAGATTAGTTATTATTATATTTATGTTAATAAAGGTATAAAGCCAATTTGCATTCTTTTTTTTTAGAAAACGCTCTGATCCTGGCGTGTTAAGTTTTTAATTCACAACAATTTCCCAGAATCAAAACCCTACCCCATATCAAGGTTCTTTGCCAAAAATAAGACACTGAGAACCCCACGAGTATACTCTTTACGAAACTACATAATATACTTTCACAGTCCTACTCTTCAAAAT